>CAWVRF010001501.1:0-516474 GCA_963932465.1 Maratus speciosus | reverse complement strand
ACCAAAGCATGTTTGGTATTGTACATGCAGTAGGTAGGATTCACCGTTCCTTTACAGGAGGCGCTCAAAAGTATTCCGTTACATTAGGGTATATGGGGGTGCCGTCTCGGATTTTTCTGAAACTGATAGGGGTTATTTAGGGTCACCAAAACATGTTTGGTATTGTACATGCAGTAGGTAGGATTCACCGTTCATTTACAGGAGGCGCTCAAAAGTATTCCGTTACATTAGGGTATATGGGGGTGCCGTCTCGGATTTTTCTGAAACTGATAGGGGTTATTTGGGATCACCAAAGCATGTTTGGTATTGTACATGCAGTAGGTAGGATTCACCGTTCATTTACAGGGGGCGCTCAAAAGTATTTCATTAAATCACTGTATATAATAAATTAATAAAATTGATAAAATATAATAATTAATAAAATTAATAATATAAATCACTGTATTTCACTACAATCACATTAGAACAGGACATTCATAGCATTTTTTATTCATTTACAGGGACACGTATAAGAAATCGGTTACAGTACAGTACCGTCTTTAAGTAATAAATGTTGGAGCGCACGGTTTAAAATTCGGTGTGCGTTTTTAAATTTAATTAATTTTTTGCATCTTACCCGTTATATATAAATTCCGTACCTCAAATACAGGGCTGTATAAAAGTATCCATGTACCGTTCTCCTTATGAGAGGAAATTGCTGAGGGTACATTTTTAACTAAAGTATATGTAGCTCTTAAGTGAACTAAATTTTGGCTTGCATGTAGCTAATAGATTCAAATTTATAAATCCTATACAGGGCTGCAATTCGCATAATTTTCCGATTGAGGATGGGAACAGCTGAAATTGGGCTCTGAAATGTATTATGCGTTTCCATAGGGTTGAATTAGATGTAATATTTTAATTTTTTAAACGGTGTAGTTTTGTTACATTATTCTAAATCTGTTGGAAAGTGTTTCATAATCTATGCTTCACGCATGATTTTTTTATTACTTGTTTATATATAATTTACTTCAGTTGACATATAAAAATAGTTAAATGTTATTCAAAACAATTTTAAAAACTATCGTCCACTTAATCAAAAATAGTTTAGAAAATGTTTAAAAAAAAATAAGAATTACCTTTCATTGCAACATTCGTAGCACATCTGTTGTCGGGAATAGAACAGCACACACTTCCACAGGCACGGATTTTTTTTGCGAGGGGCAGGTGCCCCCACTTTGCCTTGCATGAGATCGAGAGAACAGCACACACTTCCACAGGTACGGATTTTTTTGCGCGGGGCAGGTGCCCCACTTTCCCTTGCATGAGATCGAGAGAACAGCACACACTTCCACAGGCACGGTTTTTCTTTGCGCGGGGCAGGTGCCCCCACTTTCACTGCAGTAGTTATTTAGACTGTCGATGGAGAGACTAACTTGAACCATTCACAAGTACGAGTGACACGGAAGACGGAAAAAGTTCCATTTATATAGCTTGCGTCCGTGAATTGTCTGCATAGCTTAAAAAAAAAAAAAAAAAAAAAAAAAAAAAAAAAAAAAAAAAATTTTTTTTTTTTTTTTTTTTTTTTTTTTTTTTTAAGCTATGCAGACAATTCACTGACAATTCACTGACAATTCACTAACAATTCACTGAAGGAAAAAAAAAAAAAAAAAAAAAAATTATTAAAAAATTATTAAAATTTTTTTTTTTTTTTTTTTTTTTTTTTTTTTTTTTTTAAGGGTCCACTGGTCATGGATCATTTCTTTTCATTTCAGTATCAAACCATCAACAACTTAAAAAATTTTAACTCCCATATGTGCTTTGCATATGTTAATAATATGTAATTAATAGTCTTAAGGAATATAGTAAATATTGAAATATTATTTCAAGACTTTGAATGAAATATATGAATCTTTTTCTATCTAAAATTTAAAATATGTAATATTGAACTACGTAATATACAATGGCAAATTCAAGGGAGGCTCGGAGTTCATAAATCCCCTCTGAACATCAACAAAAATATTCTAAACGTCATTTTAAAAATGAAATATACAGTAACCCTCAGTTATCAGCTGTTATTATTATAAAAATAAATCCACAAAGTGATAACACAACATGGCGGTGGGGCTGAAAACATCATTTTTAAAATGAAGCACGACATGACTTTAAATTATTGTAAAGTCGAAATCTTTGATTGTTTCAGGTAGAGGAATGTTTAAAGTGGGGGAGGGGGAGTCTGGACCCCCGCCCCCTTTCGTTAGGGTACTTTAAAAAAATTTTCAAAGTGAGAGCAAAATCACAACATGCTTCGGGCCGAGAGCAACTACACTGTAATACGGATGCCCATAACTTAAGATATAAGATTAATCCAGATATAAGATTGGCCACAAAAGTTCAGAAACACTTTTTTTTTAGAATTCACAATCCATGCATTTATGCACAAGAAAATTATTATAAGATAAATAGGGGACGAGTGTGCCCCCCCCCGGCATTTCCATTATTTCATTTTTTTCTCTCTCTCTCTAATGGACTGGTGGCTTCTATTATTATAAAACAGCCATTATAAATGAGGTGTTAGGTGAAGATGAAAGAGCAGCCGTAAAAAGTTAGAACTTTGATTTTCTAGTCGGCCCCACCTGTGGCCGAGAGGTTCTGCTCTCGAATCTGGTAGACGGGAGGTGCTGGGTTCGAACCCAATCGCGCCCGTCGGCCTAATCGTTCGGAGTTTTCTTCGAGCCATGGATTTCCATGCGTCAATACGGATTAGGTTCCCCTAGAAAGCCCCCTCCCCTCCTTCACGAAGAGCACGACCGTGCCTATAACCCTAGAGTAGATAATCGGCCGTCAAAAATCGACCCGATTTTCTAGTCCAAAAAAAGGGGGGAGGGCTATTTTTCTTTTGCGGCTGCTCTTTCATCTTCACCGAACACTTGATTTATAATGGCTGTTTCATAATCACAACATGCTTCGGGCCGAGAGCAACTACACTGTAATACGGATGCCCATAACTTAAGATATAAGATTAATCCAGATATAAGATTGGCCACAAAAGTTCAGAAACACTTTTTTTTTAGAATTCACAATCCATGCATTTATGCACAAGAAAATTATTATAAGATAAATAGGGGACGAGTGTGCCCCCCCCCGGCATTTCCATTATTTCATTTTTTTTCTCTCTCTCTCTAATGGACTGGTGGCTTCTATTATTATAAAACAGCCATTATAAATGAGGTGTTAGGTGAAGATGAAAGAGCAGCCGTAAAAAGTTAGAACTTTGATTTTCTAGTCGGCCCCACCTGTGGCCGAGAGGTTCTGCTCTCGAATCTGGTAGACGGGAGGTGCTGGGTTCGAACCCAATCGCGCCCGTCGGCCTAATCGTTCGGAGTTTTCTTCGAGCCATGGATTTCCATGCGTCAATACGGATTAGGTTCCCCTAGAAAGCCCCCTCCCCTCCTTCACGAAGAGCACGACCGTGCCTATAACCCTAGAGTAGATAATCGGCCGTCAAAAATCGACCCGATTTTCTAGTCCAAAAAAAGGGGGGAGGGCTATTTTTCTTTTGCGGCTGCTCTTTCATCTTCACCGAACACTTGATTTATAATGGCTGTTTCATAATCACAACATGCTTCGGGTCGAGAGCAACTACACTGTAATACGGATGCCCATAACTTAAGATATAAGATTAATCCAGATATAAGATTGGCCACAAAAGTTCAGAAACACTTTTTTTTTAGAATTCACAATCCATGCATTTATGCACAAGAAAATTATTATAAGATAAATAGGGGACGAGTGTGCCCCCCCCCCGGCATTTCCATTATTTCATTTTTTTCTCTCTCTCTCTAATGGACTGGTGGCTTCTATTATTATAAAACAGCCATTATAAATGAGGTGTTAGGTGAAGATGAAAGAGCAGCCGTAAAAAGTTAGAACTCTGATTTTCTAGTCGGCCCCACCTGTGGCCGAGAGGTTCTGCTCTCGAATCTGGTAGACGGGAGGTGCTGGGTTCGAACCCAATCGCGCCCGTCGGCCTAATCGTTCGGAGTTTTCTTCGAGCCATGGATTTCCATGCGTCAATACGGATTAGGTTCCCCTAGAAAGCCCCCTCCCCTCCTTCACGAAGAGCACGACCGTGCCTATAACCCTAGAGTAGATAATCGGCCGTCAAAAATCGACCCGATTTTCTAGTCCAAAAAAAGGGGGGAGGGCTATTTTTCTTTTGCGGCTGCTCTTTCATCTTCACCGAACACTTGATTTATAATGGCTGTTTCATAATCACAACATGCTTCGGGCCGAGAGCAACTACACTGTAATACGGATGCCCATAACTTAAGATATAAGATTAATCCAGATATAAGATTGGCCACAAAAGTTCAGAAACACTTTTTTTTTAGAATTCACAATCCATGCATTTATGCACAAGAAAATTATTATAAGATAAATAGGGGACGAGTGTGCCCCCCCCCCCCCGGCATTTCCATTATTTCATTTTTTTCTCTCTCTCTCTAATGGACTGGTGGCTTCTATTATTATAAAACAGCCATTATAAATGAGGTGTTAGGTGAAGATGAAAGAGCAGCCGTAAAAAGTTAGAACTTTGATTTTCTAGTCGGCCCCACCTGTGGCCGAGAGGTTCTGCTCTCGAATCTGGTAGACGGGAGGTGCTGGGTTCGAACCCAATCGCGCCCGTCGGCCTAATCGTTCGGAGTTTTCTTCGAGCCATGGATTTCCATGCGTCAATACGGATTAGGTTCCCCTAGAAAGCCCCCTCCCCTCCTTCACGAAGAGCACGACCGTGCCTATAACCCTAGAGTAGATAATCGGCCGTCAAAAATCGACCCGATTTTCTAGTCCAAAAAAAGGGGGGAGGGCTATTTTTCTTTTGCGGCTGCTCTTTCATCTTCACCGAACACTTGATTTATAATGGCTGTTTCATAATAATAGAAACCACCAGTCCATCAGAAAAAAAATAACTCGGTTAAAGCGGGACTCTACTAATACTACTAGTTTCATAGGAAATCTGACAAGTCGCAGGCGATTTTTCCCACTTGCAATTTTTACGTGTAATAACACTATTAATCTTTAATTCATGGAGTACTTAATGTATGACCAGCTCCGTAGAAGTTTAAAAATTTACAGTACCAAAAATTGTAAAACTGAAATTTCTTTTAAAATTTGATCATGATGGATTCAAGAATGTTATCGTTTAATCCATGGCGTACGTAATGCAGGATCAACTCCGTGCGATTTTTTATGTCTTAAATTTTAGTCTTTGAAAAAATAATTTTCCAAATGGTCGGTGTACTTTGTTAAATTATTATTATTATTATTATTATTATTATTATTATTATAAAATGTATTAAAATATTCATACTAAGTTATACTAATTCACTATATAATATGCTATCCCCACGATAGGTATTGATTACATTTTTCAATAAATATTTAGAAAGTATTCTGGAAAAATAATTTTCATTGTATATTAAGAAAAAACGGAACACTTTATTTAATTCTCTTTTTACTTATTGTAACAACTCGTCAGTCAGTTTTGACCTTGTGAAAAACTGACTGACACGATTTACACCAAAATACAAATAACACTAATTCATATCAAAGTATACTGGAATCTCGGGTTTGTTTCAAAATCCAAGGATTAGTCCTTGAGATAGAGCTATTCCGGAAATAGTAAGAAATGTAAGCCTTTCACGGATTCAGATCATTGCACAAATTTTCATCGAAGCGTGAAAAACCACATTCCCTTTTCACAGTTTTGAAGGACACAGGTTTCTCTCTCTGAAGTACAATTTAAAGAATGGAATGCACAAAATAATTTTTTTTTTTTTTTTTTTTTTTTTTTTTTTTTTTTTTCCTTCAACATAGTTAAATTTATATATATAAATATTATATACAAGAGTATTTCACACAGTATGAGATGAAATTTATCAGAGCCACTGAAAAAAATGTAGGTTTTTCAGTTTCCTAATGCACTTGTATTTCAGGGTTAAATATAAGTTTTATACTCAGTCAATTTTTAAGTCAGTAATTTAAGTCAACTTTTATACCGTTGTATTGGAAAAAAAAAAAGTTCTTTTAAATACATTTTGCTTGAAAACTGTATCTCCATTTATTTTTGAAATATTAATTTCTTTGTAGTTTTTGAAGCCATATTGCATACGATAATCGTAAATATGGAATTCTTAAGCGGATGGGAATGACATCATTTTAGATAAAATAAAACGTGTGCTTTAAGTCTTAAAATTGAAATATGTTTTGTACTGCAGTAGAGTCCCGCTTTAACCGAGTTATTTTTTTTCTGATGGACTGGTGGTTTCTATTATTATGAAACAGCCATTATAAATCAAGTGTTCGGTGAAGATGAAAGAGCAGCCGCAAAAGAAAAATAGCCCTCCCCCCTTTTTTTGGACTAGAAAATCGGGTCGATTTTTGACGGCCGATTATCTACTCTAGGGTTATAGGCACGGTCGTGCTCTTCGTGAAGGAGGGGAGGGGGCTTTCTAGGGGAACCTAATCCGTATTGACGCATGGAAATCCATGGCTCGAAGAAAACTCCGAACGATTAGGCCGACGGGCGCGATTGGGTTCGAACCCAGCACCTCCCGTCTACCAGATTCGAGAGCAGAACCTCTCGGCCACAGGTGGGGCCGACTAGAAAATCAAAGTTCTAACTTTTTACGGCTGCTCTTTCATCTTCACCTAACACCTCATTTATAATGGCTGTTTTATAATAATAGAAGCCACCAGTCCATTAGAGAGAGAGAGAAAAAAATGAAATAATGGAAATGCCGGGGGGGGGGGGGCACACTCGTCCCCTATTTATCTTATAATAATTTTCTTGTGCATAAATGCATGGATTGTGAATTCTAAAAAAAAAGTGTTTCTGAACTTTTGTGGCCAATCTTATATCTGGATTAATCTTATATCTTAAGTTATGGGCATCCGTATTACAGTGTAGTTGCTCTCGGCCCGAAGCATGTTGTGATTTTGCTCTCACTTTGAAAATTTTTTTAAAGTACCCTAACGAAAGGGGGCGGGGGTCCAGACTCCCCCTCCCCCACTTTAAACATTCCTCTACCTGAAACAATCAAAGATTTCGACTTTACAATAATTTAAAGTCATGTCGTGCTTCATTTTAAAAATGATGTTTTCAGCCCCACCGCCATGTTGTGTTATCACTTTGTGGATTTATTTTTATAATAATAACAGCTGATAACTGAGGGTTACTGTATATTTCATTTTTAAAATGACGTTTAGAATATTTTTGTTGATGTTCAGAGGGGATTTATGAACTCCGAGCCTCCCTTGAATTTGCCATTGTATATTACGTAGTTCAATATTACATATTTTAAATTTTAGATAGAAAAAGATTCATATATTTCATTCAAAGTCTTGAAATAATATTTCAATATTTACTATATTCCTTAAGACTATTAATTACATATTATTAACATATGCAAAGCACATATGGGAGTTAAAATTTTTTAAGTTGTTGATGGTTTGATACTGAAATGAAAAGAAATGATCCATGACCAGTGGACCCTTAAAAAAAAAAAAAAAAAAAAAAAAAAATAATTTTTTAATAATTTTTTAATAATTTTTTTTTTTTTTTTTTTTTTTTTTTTTTTCCTTCAGTGAATTGTTAGTGAATTGTCAGTGAATTGTCAGTGAATTGTCTGCATAGCTTAAAAAAAAAAAAAAAAAAAAAAAAAAAAAATATTTTTTTTTTTTTTTTTTTTTTTTTTTTTTTTTTTTTAAGCTATGCAGACAATTCACGGACGCAAGCTATATAAATGGAACTTTTTCCGTCTTCCGTGTCACTCGTACTTGTGAATGGTTCAAGTTAGTCTCTCCATCGACAGTCTAAATAACTACTGCAGTGAAAGTGGGGGCACCTGCCCCGCGCAAAGAAAAACCGTGCCTGTGGAAGTGTGTGCTGTTCTCTCGATCTCATGCAAGGGAAAGTGGGGCACCTGCCCCTCGCAAAAAAAATCCGTGCCTGTGGAAGTGTGTGCTGTTCTATTCCCGACATCAGATGTGCTACGAATGTTGCAATGAAAGGTAATTCTTATTTTTTTTAAACATTTTCTAAACTATTTTTGATTAAGTGGACGATAGTTTTTAAAATTGTTTTGAATAACATTTAACTATTTTTATATGTCAACTGAAGTAAATTATATATAAACAAGTAATAAAAAAATCATGCGTGAAGCATAGATTATGAAACACTTTCCAACAGATTTAGAATAATGTAACAAAACTACACCGTTTAAAAAATTAAAATATTACATCTAATTCAACCCTATGGAAACGCATAATACATTTCAGAGCCCAATTTCAGCTGTTCCCATCCTCAATCGGAAAATTATGCGAATTGCAGCCCTGTATAGGATTTATAAATTTGAATCTATTAGCTACATGCAAGCCAAAATTTAGTTCACTTAAGAGCTACATATACTTTAGTTAAAAATGTACCCTCAGCAATTTCCTCTCATAAGGAGAACGGTACATGGATACTTTTATACAGCCCTGTATTTGAGGTACGGAATTTATATATAACGGGTAAGATGCAAAAAATTAATTAAATTTAAAAACGCACACCGAATTTTAAACCGTGCGCTCCAACATTTATTACTTAAAGACGGTACTGTACTGTAACCGATTTCTTATACGTGTCCCTGTAAATGAATAAAAAATGCTATGAATGTCCTGTTCTAATGTGATTGTAGTGAAATACAGTGATTTATATTATTAATTTTATTAATTATTATATTTTATCAATTTTATTAATTTATTATATACAGTGATTTAATGAAATACTTTTGAGCGCCCCCTGTAAATGAACGGTGAATCCTACCTACTGCATGTACAATACCAAACATGCTTTGGTGATCCCAAATAACCCCTATCAGTTTCAGAAAAATCCGAGACGGCACCCCCATATACCCTAATGTAACGGAATACTTTTGAGCGCCTCCTGTAAATGAACGGTGAATCCTACCTACTGCATGTACAATACCAAACATGTTTTGGTGACCCTAAATAACCCCTATCAGTTTCAGAAAAATCCGAGACGGCACCCCCATATACCCTAATGTAACGGAATACTTTTGAGCGCCTCCTGTAAAGGAACGGTGAATCCTACCTACTGCATGTACAATACCAAACATGCTTTGGTGACCCTAAATAACCCCTATCAGTTTCAGAAAAATCCGAGTATATTTACGGCACCCCCATATACCCTAATGTAACGGAATACTTTTGAGCGCCCCCTGTAAATGAACGGTGAATCCTACCTACTGCATGTACAATACCAAACATGCTTTGGTGATCCCAAATAACCCCTATCAGTTTCAGAAAAATCCAAACATATTTAAGGGAGTTAGAGCGTGAGCAGACGGCCAGACAAACCGAATGCATAAACACTTTTCAACTTTTTTTTTAACAAAATACTTTGTAATTTCTAACCAGAAAGTTTTCTGTAAAAGCTATTCTGTGATGAATGTAAAATATATTATTGAAGGAAAAAGATTCTGTAAAATAGTGAAACCGGTAAACATTGTTATTATTTATTTTTGTATGATCACCACCCACAATGTTTAAATTTAGTGAAAATCGTTCGCAAAGTTTATATATTTTTAAATAATTAAGAATTGTATAAATATACATGTTTTGAAAAAAAATCGATATGATTTGATTGCCGGATCTCACTTTTCCGGAATCCTCAACACTTTACTAAATCCGAACTTCAGATTTTTTCGAACTTTGGGTATATTGCTTTTCCAATAAAAAGGAAAAAAAAATTCACTACATAAAAAGGCAAAATATGACGTTCATGTATTAAGAATTGCATATACAACTATTAATACTAAATTAAAAAATCATTTTAGTTAAATATATCCTAACAGTATAAAAAGGTAAAACGAAAACATTTATTTAAAGCTGTTCTCAAATCCAAAAGGGCAACTTTATGGCATAAGTTTTAATTTAGTTTTGTTCGGAGATGCATGAAACTAGCAGGTGTTGTTGTTCAGAAACTATGTAATTGAACTGTGTTTTCCGCTTTTTGCAAACGCAATAGATAGTGTCAAAGTGGGAGTTTTGAACCCACACGAAAGAAGAATACCATACAAGGAAGGGTGAAAAACGTCTTTGTCACGTGATCAAAATCGCTTATAACTCAATAGGTAATTTATTTTATTGAAAAACAAAATGGAAAAACGCAGATCGATCGCTTCCATAGTCAAGCTTCCCAACGTTTTGCGCTTGTTGAGCAGAGCAGCTGAGAAAGGCAAAATATGACGTTCATGTATTAAAAATTGCATATAACAACTATTTTAAGCTTTTTTTTTCTGATGACCTAATTACGTTGAAGACTTGAAATTTTTGCATACTTATAGCTGAACACCACACATCAAACGACAAATCGTTATATATTATATATTCATATAAATATAAATATTATAATGTACTTTGACAAAAATCTTATATTTAACCCTCTCGGTTCCAACTTGTTTTTTTTCTAACTGAGCCCCTAATTACGTTGAAGACTTGAAACTTTGCATACTTATAGCTGAACACCTCACATTAAACGACAAATTAGTCAATTTTGAAAAAGTCTTATATTTAACCCTTCGAGCTCCAACTTGTGTATTTTAAGCTTTATTTTTCTAACTGAGCCCCTAATTACGTTGAAGACTTGAAACTTTGCATACTTATAGCTGAACACCTCACATCAAACGACAAATTAGTCAATTTTGAAAAAGTCTTCTATTTAACCCTTCGAGCTCCAACTTGTGTATTTTAAGCTTTTTTTTTTCTAACTGAGCCCCTAATTACGTTGAAGACTTGAAATTTTGCATACTTATAGCTGAACACCTCACATCAAACGACAAATTAGTCAATTTTGAAAAAGTCTTCTATTTAACCCTTCGGGCCCCAACTTGTGTGTATTTTAAGCTTTATTTTTCTAACTGAGCCCCTAATTACGTTGAAGGCTTGAAACTTTGCATACTCATAGCTGAACACCTCACATCAAACGACAAATTAGTCAATTTTGAAAAAGTCTTCTATTTAACCCTTCGAGCTCCAACTTGTGTATTTTAAGCTTTATTTTTCTAACTGAGCCCCTAATTACGTTGAAGACTTGAAATTTTGGTTACTTATAGCTGAACACCTCACATCAAACGACAAATTAGTCAATTTTGAAAAAGTCTTATATTTAACCCTTTGGGCTCCAACTTGTGTGTATTTTAAGCTTTTAACTGAGCCCCTAATTACGTTGAAGACTTGAAATTTTGCATACTTATAGCTGAATACCTCCCATCAAACGACAAATTAGTCAATTTTGAGAAAGTCTTCTATTTAACCCTTCGGGCTCCAACTTGTGTATTTTAAGCTTTTTTTTCTAACTGAGCCCCTAATTAAGTTGAAGACTTGAAATTTTGGTTACTTATAGCTGAAAACCTCACATCAAACGACAAATCATACAATTTTGAGAAAGTCTTATATTTAACCATCTGGGCTGCAATTTGTGTGTATTTTAAGCTTTAAAGCAGATTTCGCAAAAGGATTAAAGTGTTTTAAAAGAAATATTAAACGGAACCCTCTGTGCAATCTGTGATCCCACTTACCCGCTTGTTTTGCAAACGCAACAGATCTGTCAGAAAATAGTATCAAAGTGAGTGTTTTGAACCAAACTCCGGCACGAAAGAAAAATAATCACACGCAAGAAAGGGTGGAAAACGTCTTTGTCACGTGAACAAAAGCGCTTTAGCTCAATAGGTAATTTATCAAAAATAATGGAAAACACAGTTCGATTCCAAATCGCTTCCACTTTCCAATTTTATGACTTTCCGTTAAAAAACTGAATGTCACGCGATCAAAAGCGCTTATAAGCTCAATAGGTGCTTTATCAAAAAAAAAAGAAATAATGGAAAACACAGTTCGATTCCACCTTCCAATTTTATGACTTTCCGTTAAAAAACTGAATGTCACGTGATCAAAAGCGCTTATAAGCTCAATAGGTGCTTTATCAAAAAAAAGAAATAATGGAAAACACAGTTCGATTCCACCTTCCAATTTTATGACTTTCCGTTAAAAAACTGAATGTCACGTGATCAAAAGCGCTCATAAGCTCAATAGGTAATTTATCAAAAAAGAAATAATGGAACACACAGTTCGATTCCACCTTCCAATTTTATGACTTTCCGTTAAAAAACTGAATGTCACGTGATCAAAAGCGCTTATAAGCTCAATAGGTAATTTATCAAAAAAAAAGAAATAATGGAACACACAGTTCGATTCCAGCTTCCAATTTTATGACTTTCCGTTAAAAAACTGAATGTCACGTGATCAAAAGCGCTTATAAGCTCAATAGGTAATTTATCAAAAAAAAGAAATAATGGAACACACAGTTCGATTCCACCTTCCAATTTTATGACTTTCCGTTAAAAAACTGAATGTCACGTGATCAAAAGCGCTCATAAGCTCAATAGGTAATTTATCGAAAAAAATTAATGGAACACACAGTTCGATTCCACCTTCCAATTTTATGGTTTTCCGTTAAAAAACTGAATGTCACGTGATCAAAAGCGCTTATAAGCTCAATAGGTAATTTATCAAAAATAATGGAAAACACAGTTCGATTCCAGCTTCCACTTTTATGACTTTCCGTTAAAAAAATGAATGTCACGTGATCAAAAGCGCTTATAAGCTCAATAGGTCATTTATCAAAAATAATGGAAAACACAGTTCGATTCCAAATCGCCTTCCACTTTTATGACTTTCCGTTAAAAAATGAATGTCACGTGATCAAAAGCGCTTATAAGCTCAATAGGTCATTTATCAAAAATAATGGAAAACACAGTTCGATTCCAGCTTCCACTTTTATGACTTTCCGTTAAAAAAATGAATGTCACGTGATCAAAAGCGCTTATAAGCTCAATAGGTCATTTATCAAAAATAATGGAAAACACAGTTCGATTCCAAATCGCCTTCCACTTTTATGACTTTCCGTTAAAAAATGAATGTCACGCGATCAAAAGCGCTTATAAGCTCAATAGGTCATTTATCAAAAATAATGGAAAACACAGTTCGATTCCACCTTCCAATTTTATGACTTTCCGTTAAAAAACTGAATGTCACGTGATCAAAAGCGCTCATAAGCTCAATAGGTAATTTATCGAAAAAAATTAATGGAACACACAGTTCGATTCCAGCTTCCACTTTTATGACTTTCCGTTAAAAAAATGAATGTCACGTGATCAAAAGCGCTTATAAGCTCAATAGGTCATTTATCAAAAATAATGGAAAACACAGTTCGATTCCAAATCGCCTTCCACTTTTATGACTTTCCGTTAAAAAATGAATGTCACGCGATCAAAAGCGCTTATAAGCTCAATAGGTCATTTATCAAAAATAATGGAAAACACAGTTCGATTCCAAATCGCCTTCCACTTTTATGACTTTCCGTTAAAAAATGAATGTCACGCGATCAAAAGCGCTTATAAGCTCAATAGGTGCTTTATCAAAAAAGAAATAATGAAAAACACAGTTCGATTCCAAATCGCCTTCCACTTTTATGACTTTCCGTTAAAAAATGAATGTCACGCGATCAAAAGCGCTTATAAGCTCAATAGGTGCTTTATCAAAAAAGAAATAATGAAAAACACAGTTCGATTCCAAATCGCCTTCCACTTTTATGACTTTCCGTTAAAAAAAATGAATGTGTCAAAACGTTTTTGCGCTTGTTGAGCAGACCTTTTCAGAATTGATGGATTATTGAATTTAAAAGAACTCTTTTTATTACTCTGTAAGTCATTGCGCGCGCATGATATTTTGAGAACATATGTATGGATTTCTATAAAATTTTAAATAGATGGCTCGTTTAAAATGACCTACTTTTAATTATTTGCTATGGTAAGCAGAGCTGCCAAGTCTCCGGCCTTTTAGATACAAGTATTTTAAGACAGAAAATGTTGTTTTATTTAATTAGAACAATTGGGCGATTTAAAGGAACAACATTTTCTCTAAAATAATAGTGGTGTGCCGGAGACTTGACAACTCTGGGTAAGATTTTTTGTTATGATTATTGTTATTCAATAAAAAAGAAAAAAAGTTGATTTTTTTTTTCCCACAATAAAGAAATTCTTTGAAGATCTGTTCAGTTTCTAATAGTAGTATATTAAAAGGCAAAATCTGTTTTATCAAATGTTCATGTTTATACTTAGACAGGCATTAAAAATACACTCATTCACACTTTGGATGTTTTGATTGATATTCAGTGAGAGACCCCTTCATAAAAACTATTTTTAATGGATTAAGGTTTTTGAAATGTTTTAAATTCAATTGTTTTGAAATTTAATACAGTTATAATTTAAGCAATCATTGCGAAAATTTTCTTGATTTCATTAAACAATACGCAAACGAGTAATGAATTAAATAATATATTAATTAGTAATACACATTAAAAATACTCCATACCCGCAAATGAGTAATGAATTAAATAATATATTAATGAGTAATACACATTAAAAATACTCCCAGACACTATAACTTTATAATAGTATATCAAAAACTGGTATCTCTATGTTTTAATTTCTACAGGAACTTTGTCGTGTCTTGAAGGAATTTTTTAATTTTAAGTATCTAATATAATATTTTGGCTGAAATGTATTTTCTCTCTATTCTTTAAATGTGACACTCATGGATCGGGACAAGAAATGTTGATTGTTCCAATCCAAAGCCTTTTCAGCTTATATTATCTCGAGTCTTTGAAATTTCATGCAACTTTTTTGAAAATGTTATTAAAAATTGTTTTTTGTTTTTAAAATGTCGTTTTCCATTCTCATTGCAGCGCTCCAGATTCCTTCGTATGAAAACAAAGATTTGAGAAGAGTTCCTTTGTGTGTTCCACCTCCAGTCGATGTGTGCCATTGCCGTGTGCCTTTTAGGTGTTCCACCTCCAGTGCTCCCAGACCACAAGAGTCCGAGACTCGGGAGGGCCGCTTGAATCCGGGCTAGAGTCGCTTCGAGTGCCGAGGGCTACCCCCCCCTCCCCGTGTATGGCAACATCCCCCACCTCATGCATATATAGTGAAGCTATCTATATATCGCATTTTTTCATAAATGCCCTCCCTTTATTTCCAGTTGCCGGGGTCATAAACTGCGGGGGAGCCGCTCGAATCCGGGCTGGATTCGTCCGAGTGCCGAGGGCCACTCCCCCCCTCCTCTTGGGGCGGCTCGATTCTGTTTTTCTCGTGTACCCTCTCTCGCCCCCCTCCCCGGTGACTGTTGGGCCCGTTCTCGACTGCGGACTTCCCTGAGGCTACCGAACGAGTTTTGTTCTCTCGACGGGGTCTTTAGAGGTCTCTGGCAAGGAACCCCTTATCCGGGTTACCCGGGACACTGGAGCGGAAAAGGATTCAACCCTTCTTCTAGTTCCAGACTAGGCATAGCGCCTAAACGGTACCCGATGATACGGAGACTTTGATAGATGCTCGGTGCCTTGCATGGACATTGCTTGTGTGTGTGGTGTCTGGGGCCCTGTCAGAGAGCAACGACTCCCCCCCTTCTATGGGGGGTGACAGGCGTGGAGACGCGCCTTTTCGGTGGAAGAGGCTTCCCGCTCATGCATGCTTTTGTTGCACTGCGGTCCAGGAGCGTGAATGGGCGGGAGGTGCCACGGCTGGGGAAGGGTGAGGTTTAACAAATCTGCGGCAAGTGGTCCAAAGGTGCTCACCCCCCCCTAGTGGGGCCCTGGGCCTTGTATGGAGTGGGAGAACCTCCGTGGTGTAAAGAGTCGCTTGACCCCTTTCGGCGGTTCGCAGGAGGAAAGGACGGGCCACGGTCGCTGGATAGAGAGAGAGGGGAAAAAGAAGATGGAAGGGAGCCCCGGGGGGCATTGGAGGGATCGAGAGTTTCATTAGAGACAGGGGGCCGCTCGAATCCGAGCTGGAGTCGCTCGGAGGGCCCACCCCCCTCCCCGACACCTGCATATATAGTAAAGAGATCTATATATTGCATTTTCATTTGTACCGGTTGTCCGGGGTGGGGAAGGTCTTCCGGGCTTGATTCGCTCCGAGTGCCGAGGGCCACCCGCCCTCCTCTCGCCCAAAAAAAAAACCCATCTCGCTCTCCTCCCACCACGAGCGGGGTCCGAGCGGGGTCGCTTGAATCCGAGCTCGAGTCGCTTCGAGTGACGAGGGCCACCGAATTCCCCCCTCAGGGGCGGGGCTGCTCGAATCCGGGGCTAGATTCGCTCGAGTGCCGAGGACCACCGGACATACTCCCCCTCTCCGTGTGTGGCATCTGAAAAAAGGTAGGTGACGGAAATTCTTGGATCCAAGGGGGAGGGTCCCGAGCTCGAGTCGCTTCGAGTGCCGAGGGCCACCGAATCCCCCCCCCCCCCGCTCCCTGGCGCCGGGGAGGGGGGGGGTCAGAAAAACTTGGGGCCGCTCGAATCCGAGCTGGATTCACTCGAGACCACCCCCCCCCCCTTCTGAAAGGTAGGTGGTGAAATAAAAAAAATGTTTTTTTTTCTCTGGTGTGTGTGTTTTCTTTGACTCTGTTTTTTGTTTCAGGGCGAGAGAAAAGAATACAGTGAGTTCTTTTTCAGGGCGATGGAGAGAGAAAAAAATAAAAGTTCAGGGCGATGTTTCAGAGAGAGAAAAGTATAAAATGGGTTTCAAGGAGAGAGAGAGAAAGAATAAAGAGAAAGTTTTTCTTTTTCAGGGCGATGTTTTCTTTTTCAGGGAGAGAAAAGTATAAAATGGGTTTCAGGGAGAGAGAGAAAAAGAATAAAGAGAAAGTTTTTCTTTTTCAGGGCGATGTTTTCTTTTTCAGGGAGAGAAAAGTATAAAATGGGTTTCAGGGAGAGAGAGAAAAAGAATAAAGAGAAAGTTTTTCTTTTTCAGGGCGATGTTTTCTTTTTCAGGGTGAGAAAAGTATAAAATGGGTTTCAGGGAGAGAGAGAAAGAATAAAGAGAAAGTTTTTCTTTTTCAGGGCGATGTTTTCTTTTTCAGGGTGAGAAAAGTATAAAGTCTTCTTTTTCAGGGATCGGGTCCTAACTGTCGAAGGTTTTACTGTGGTTTTCCTTCGACCTCGAGCGTGAATACGGGTTAGGTCCACCCCCCGCAAAAGACCCTGCCACAGAGGGCACCCCACACACAAAAGTCCCTTTTTTTTTATTTCGGCGGGGGTGGTGGCCGTCCGCCTAACCGTCGAAGGTTTTACTGTGGTTTTCCTTCGACCTCGAGCGTGAATACGAGTTGGGATGTTTCGAAAAAGACCCTACCACAGAGGGCACCTCCCCCAAAACAAAACTGTGAAACCCATTCTATGAAAGGACCCCTATAAAAACATCGGAAAACCATATGAAACCCACTCCACGATAAACACAATTTTGAAACCCTTACACGGACAACAACCCACTCCACGATAAACATGACTTTGAAACCCTCACACGGACAACAACCCTCACACTGAAAACAACCCACTCCACGATAAACACGACTTTGAAACCCTCACACGGACAACAACCCTCACACTGAAAACAACCCACTCCACGATAAACACGACTCTGAAACCCTCACACGGACAACAACCCTCACACGGACAACAACCCACTCCACGATAAACACGACTTTGAAACCCTCACACGGACAACAACCCTCACACTGAAAACACCCACTCCACGATAAACACGACTCTGAAACCCTCACACTCAAAACATATGAAACCCACTCCACACAACCCACTCCACGATAGTCACAACTCTGAAACCCACTCCATGATAGTCACAACTCTGAAACCCACTCCATGATATTTACGACTCTGAAACCCACTCCACGATATTTACAACTCTGAAACCCACTCCACGATATTTACAACTCTGAAACCCACTCCACGATATTTACAACTCTGAAACCCACTCCACGATATTTACAACTCTGAAACCCACTCCACGATAGTCACAACTCTGAAACCCACTCCACGATATTTACAACTCTGAAACCCACTCCACGATAGTCACAACTCTGAAACCCACTCCACGATATTTACAACTCTGAAACCCACTCCACGATATTTACAACTCTGAAACCCACTCCACGATATTTACAACTCTGAAACCCACTCCATGATATTTACAACTCTGAAACCCACTCCATGATATTTACAACTCTGAAACCCACTCCACGATATTTACAACTCTGAAACCCACTCCATGATATTTACAACTCTGAAACCCACTCCATGATATTTACAACTCTGAAACCCACTCCACGATAGTCACAACTCTGAAACCCACTCCACGATATTTACAACTCTGAAACCCACTCCACGATATTTACAACTCTGAAACCCACTCCACGATAGTCACAACTCTGAAACCCACTCCACGATATTTACAACTCTGAAACCCACTCCACGATAGTCACAACTCTGAAACCCACTCCACGATATTTACAACTCTGAAACCCACTCCACGATAGTCACAACTCTGAAACCCACTCCACGATATTTACAACTCTGAAACCCACTCCACGATAGTCACAACTCTGAAACCCACTCCACGATATTTACAACTCTGAAACCCACTCCACGATAGTCACAACTCTGAAACCCACTCCACGATAGTCACAACTCTGAAACCCACTCCACACAACCCACTCCACGGCACCAGAAACCCATGACACGATCCAAACTCAGTCCAAAACAGGAGTTTCCCCCCCTCGCCGACTCTTTTTAATTCTCCAACCCCCCCTAACCACTTTTAACCCAATATTTTTTCTTGTGTTTTTTCCCTATTGTGTCAGGAATCGTCATGGGTCCGGTGCTCAACATATAAATCAGTCGACTGTACCGTTTTTGGAACTCAAATTAATTTGTTCTAAGGTGAAAACTCGTACCAAAATCAATCATTTGAATAAGTAGTGCAACTACATACAAATATGCAATTATAATCTGTGTCATACACATTAGAAATATAAAAGAATTACGCATAAGTTATATTGGAAAATAAAGAATACAAACTTCTATTTCAATAGAATAGCCATTAGCGGCTTCTGTCATATATGGCCTAACAGTTTCGCATAAAAACTTTGTCCCCCTTTTTGAAAGTCGATATCGACTTATGAAATCATGGCTTTCTAATGCAAATGGATTGGACCTATCTTTTAACAGCCATGATCTGTGTTGTTGTTGATTTTTCTCCGACGTCTTTTCCTTAACAACAAAATTTCCGCCATCTTGATCGATCGTAAGACACCTCTGGAGCTGTCGTAGGATTTTCGTAAGTTACGCTTGCTCAGAAGGGCAAACGAGGCACCGTAATACCGCTTACGCTTTGTTTACATCGTAAGTCTCTACGTCGATCTTAAGTGAGGCACCGTAATCCCAGCCTAAATACTGGTGTCTACATATAAGGGACCGTACCTACGTTAAAAAAAAAATCCGCCTTCGGCAGCCGCCATTTTTGCATCAGCGCTCAGGCCTAGTATACAGGGGGCGGTGATTGATTTGAAGGATGGAGAATAAGGCTATGGAGTGGGTCTCATTCGCCAGTACAATTTTGCTCATTGGCGCCGATTCTGAACTCATTCGATATGATTTCATTGGAATGCCTTGTTGCCATGGAAACAGCGAATTCTTCGATAGTGGGATACAGCATTCAGAACTGCATTGTTTCGTGTATTTCGATTTGACACTGGTCCACGTGAAATAATTTTTATTTTTAACATTTAACTGTTGTTACCAGTCTCTCAGACCGCGACTTTTTTTCAATTTTTATAGATTAACTTGCAATTTTCAGTTTAACTACAAACACTACCGAAATTTTGTTCCGTTTGGAGCTTTAGTACTATCACCAGAGACTTTTGAACAGGTGAATTTTAATTATAACAGTCCTGTACAAAAAGTTTGTACAAAAACATCATCCTATGAGTTAATCGCGTACATCAACAGCATAAACAACATCCGGATTACCATATCAAGCAAAATAACGATACTTTGGCGCCAGTTAAGTACCCGTTGCGTATACGACATTGGCGTCAGAAAAAAATCGCGCTAATATGGGGTGTATATGGCATCTGTGCTTTTATTTGTTCTTTCATTATTTAAAATAAAAATTATGTCAATTTGTATAATTTGTTGAGTGCTTTGGCGATTTATATAATTTGACGAAACTGGTCGACAGGATAACTAAGTAGTACCATTAAAACATTGCTTTGAATTTGAAATTAAATATCGGGATTTGTTGCAATATTTAATCGGGTTTGGCGTGATTTTTTTACGACAATTTGTCAAAAACCTCGTTTTCGAATACCAGTTACATATGCATTTTTAAATTATTTCCTATTATTTTTTAAATGAAATAACAATAAATAAAAAATAATTCATTAATAACTATAGAACAAAACAATTTATAACATTTTTTTTTAAATAAAAAGAAAATAAAGGTAAATAAACATTTATTAATAAATAAGCATCAATAGCCGGGTTACCATGTCCTGCAAAATAACACCCTTCTGGCACTATTTATGTACCACGGTGCGTATATGACATCTGCAATTAATATTTTTCTTTTCGTTTCGTTAAAAAAAATAAAGAAAGAAATGAAAGCCATTGATTTTAATTTTTTTATTTTTAAATGAAAGTTTTGTATTAAATAAAATGATAATGAAATAAAAAAAGCATTGTTCTTAGCATACATTTAAGGAAGGCCAAACTGGTTGCCAAATTAGTTTAAAATAATAACCTTTTCTAAAATATGAAAAAAACAAACCTTTTATGATTAACATTTGAGTTGCCATCATTAGAAAAATGTATTTAAAATTAGAAAAAAAATAATATTTCGAAAATTAACTCGAATTTAAAATTCTAACGCCAGTTTTGAGATCTGCGGATCAATACGGATTTTTGGTGTTAATTTCATCGCAAAGTACTCAATATTTTAGGAGAAATTGCCGGGAAACGTAATCAGTTGTTTAATCAGTCGTTTCATAGAATCGTTTCATAAGTTCGTTACATTTCAGTCGTTTCATATATCCGTTTCATAAATTCGTTTCATTATAATTTTATATATATAGGGTAGATATTACCTCTTTTCAAAGGTATTTGAAAAATTAAAAGCTAAGTATACTAAATAATACAGGAGGGCGGGGGTGCAAAAAGACCGCATTTTGTTACTAAAAATTAAAAAATAGGCTTTCATATTCTAATTGGTAAAATCTGCTAAATCGCGATTTATTGCTGAACTGCGATGTTAGACGGATGATAAATCGATTTAAGAAATTTCTATATCGCCCAGTCTTTCCTACTGGTTACCTAAGCGGAATGCAAGCATGGAGCTATAAAGATTAAAAGGTGACGACATATCAATCTAGCTCCGTGGAGAGTGTTGAAGCTGAAAGACGCGTCCCCCCTTCCCCTCTTCAGCGTCCGCCATATTTGGCATTTCCGTAGTTGATTTGCGCAGCCAAAAGAAATGGCTAACTGCCCAGCACACCGTGGTCAAATATGGAGGAAGTAGGGGGATAGGAACAGTTTCATGTGACGTCATTTATGTCATCTCCTTTAGTCTTCATTCCTCCATGAATGCAGCAAACCGTATGTTTCTATCGCCATCCGTTTTTATTTAATTGATTTTTCAAATCATCGGTCATTTTCTGGACACCTGGTACATTCTAAGAAATTTTAATATTTTAAAGAAGTTCGCCAGTAGACTTTTATGGATGTTGAAAAAATTTCGTGAAAATGGTTAATAGTATATTTTGTTCAAAATAACTACCTCAAAACAAATAATAGAAGTTGCTTTGCTTAACCAGTTCTGAACGCTGTATTCCACTATCAAAGAATTTGTTGTTTCTATGGCAACAAGGCATTCCATTGAAATCATATCGAATGAGTTCAGAAACGGGGCCTAAAAGCAAGATAAGTAAAGGGCATGTTTACAAACAAACTCTTCCGTCAACCAATCTACCAACAACATTTTTGGCTTAACGATCATTGCAAGAATAATCTTGGCGACCTCAGCCAATCATATCAGAGACATGTTAAACGTAGACCAACCAAATTGCCCTAGCTCATGTGTACAGGTAAGAGTCATAAAAATGGTCAGGTTGTTCTTGCTGATCCACAGTAATTCGACCAACAGTGACGTCAGCTGCCCTTTCCTTATTGTGCTGGCGAATGAGACCCACTTAATCTGAATAATAGCCTTAATCTGATTCCTTCGGATCAATGCTGAGTGATGTCAGTTTCGTCCTCGACTGAGCGCCAATCACTGTCAGCGCCATCTATTGTTTGAAATTCGAACTAAAATCAAGAATCACAGTACAAAATGCCCTGTCATCATACATAACCCTCCTGCAAGTTTTTTTTTAAAATATCTTTCACCGTTTGCAAGTTATTGAATTTTAAAATCGTCAGTAATTTTTCGGACCCCCGGTATAAGGGCCTTAAGAGGGTTAGAATATCTAGAAATTAATTTTACATCACCGAAATGAACTGTCTTAATACTGCCTTTAAACGCTAATATAACGGATATGATCCTAAGGTAATCCATACATTAATCAAGAAGTTCAATTGTTATCCCAATGCGATCATTTTAAGAACCGTCCTATTTATAGAAAAAATTCTTATATTCCAGCAATGTTTTAAAGACGAGGGAGAATATTTAATAGATTTCGGAATTCATCTTGTTGCCTCCTCCACTAAAAATAAATAAATAAATAAATAAAATAAAAAATAAAGTAAAAAAGTCCTTCCGGCCAGTGCCGGGAGGAAGAGGTAGCTTTCAAATACCTTATTTTAAAAAAGCCAACTTATATTATTTAAACACACGAAGCTCAATTTAGTGGAAATCGAATATAGGAGATTCAATGCTAATTTTTATCAATACTAAATCATTATGAATGAGAATTTCACGAAATTAGTCAGCTTTATCCAAGCTGCTTTTATTTAAAGTAACTTATATTTGGCTGAGATGTTGATGTATACTATCCACATGCTTTCTCACATGGAAATAGGCGAATACGTGTGTTATCGCGTGACAAATACAAGATCGTTTCAAAATGTTAGCCATACTAGAAATTCAAAGTGCTATAATTCAACCATTTTTTAAGATATAAACAAAAGAACAAATTTTCAGAAACAAAATCCGCTCCGGAATCTTTGTATCAAGGCCAAACACATAAAAAAATCTTTTTCATTTTCCATTTTTTAATACCTCATTTTAAATTTTAAATTATTTTTTTTTAAATGGCAACCCTTTTGAAACAAGATGGCGAATAAAGCTGGCCAACGAACTCGGTCGGGACATTGGTATGTACTATGTACAGCCAAGTAACATCCAAATCGGTTCATAAATACGCTTGTTATCGCGTGACAAAAATCAGGTCGTTTTAAAATGTCAGCCATAATAGAAATTCAAAACGCTATAACTCCGCCATTTTTTTAGATATAGACGAAACAAAAACTGTTCCGGGATCTTTGTATTAAGGTCAAACACATACAAAAAAAATCTTTTTCATTTTCTAACATTTTGGTATCTCATTTTAAATTTAAAATTTTTAAAATTTTTTTAAATGGCCGCCATTTTGAAACTAGATGGCGGATGAAGCTGGCCAACGAACTCGGTCGAGATATTTGTATGTACTATGTACACACCAAAGTACATCCAAATCGGTTCATAAATACGCCTGTTATCACGTGACAAATATCAGGACGTTTCAAAATGTCAGCAACGCTAGAAATTCAAAATGCTATAACTCAGCCATTTTTTGAGATATAGACGAAACAAAAACTGCTCCCGAATCTTTGTATCAAGGTCAAATACATAAAAAAAATATTTTTTCAATTTTCAATTTTTTGGTACCACATTTCAAATTTAAATAACTGCCATTTTTAAACAAAATGGCGGATGAAGCTGGCCAACGAACTCGGTCGAGACATTGGTATGTACTATGTACAAACGAAGTTGCATCCAAATCGGCTCATAAATACGCCTTTTATCGCGTGACAAAATTCAGGACGTTTCAAGATGTCAGCCACGCTAGAAATTCAAAATGCTATAACTCAGCCATTTTTTAAGATATAGACGAAACAAAAACTGCTCCGGAATCTTTGTATAAAGGTCAAATACATAAGAAAAAAATATTTTTCCATTTTAAATTCTTTGGTACCACATTTCAAATTTAAAATTTTTAAGAAAATTTTAAATGGCCGCCATTTTGAACAAAATGGCGGATGAAGCTGGCCAACGAACTCGGTCGAGACATTGGTATGTACTATGTACATACCGAATTACATCCAAATCGGTTCATAAATTCGAGAGTTACAGTATGACAAAGGTCAGAGATATATATATATATATGGATATATATATATATATATATATATATATCTATATATCAACTTTTGAACGGAGGGTGATTTCGGGGTCTGGGGGTCATGATCGATGAAAATATACCAAAATTTTTTGAAATCGCTTTCCTCCGAACGGCTGCAATAGGTAGCTGTTTGTAATGAAAGCTACCTAAAAATAAATAAATAAAAGAAATGCGTTTACAGCTACTACCAAAAAGCAAGATCTTATACCAATTTTATTTCATTCTGGTGTTTATGAAATCCTTGTGCAACTCACTACTGATTTGTTACCTTCATATATTGACATGACAAAACGATGGTTGTTTGAAAGAATTAAAGAACATAAAAGGGATTTAAAATTCAATTGAAAGTCTACAGCTCTGTCTAGATTAGCGTTTAAAGGTAGTATTAAGGCAGTACATTTCGATGATGTAAAAATTATTTCTAGATATTCCAACCCTTTTAAGGCCCTTATAAGAGAATCTATAGAAATTAGTCTGAGGAAAGGCGTTGTTTGTAATGACATCTTATTTCAAGTGTCTAATGTTTGGTTAAATGTTTTGAAAGAAAAACATTTGTAAAGTTACATTCGGAATTTCCTAGCTTTTATAATAATGGTATAGCCTACCAATAGATGGCGCCATATCAGGTGTAATATTGTTTTTTATGTTATGATATTTTACAGAAATGTTTTCAGTTTGGTATTGTGTATAACTTAGCTACGTAGAGGTCAAGACCACCCCCCCCCCTGATGATGGCTTATTAGAAAGTGCTTGAAACTTTATTTTTAATGTGTATTCAATATAGTTTTTGTATATGTTGTACGCTGATGAATATCGTAAGTGTTTTTAATCTTTAAATTTGACAGAGTAAGTCCAAGTTTTTATTAATTAGTGATCTTTAATACATTTTGCGGCATACTTACGATTAACGTACCATAGCAAACTCGTACACCGCTACAGCAGATGAAAATAATTGATCTACAATAAATCTCACTATTCTAAGAAAAAGTAACTAAGGCTGTCACCGCGGCCGCCGCCACCGGTTTTGAGTTTTTTGTGACCGAAGTTCTTTTTTCGTTAATATTAAGAAAAATATTGCATACAAAAATATAAAAATGGGTGATATTTGCCGAAACGTCAGTGAAGGCTTACTGTGGAGACACGAAAAGTTTTGATTTTCGTTTGTCTGTCTGTCTGTCTGTCTGTTCCACGATAACTGCCGCAAAAAGCATCCGATCGGCTTGAAATTAATTGGGCATGATGAAGAGGTACTCGGACTTAGCTGTATAGTTTTTGGTTAAATTTGGTTCATTCGTTCGGGAAATATAGAACATTTTATTTTGCTCTGTAATGCTTGTCTATGGCAAGTCAGACGATTTTCAAATTTTCATTTGTTGAAAGAAATGGCTCAAATAAAAAATGGATTTAAATGATAAATTTTGGATGCTGAAATTTTTAAATAAGATTATTAAATTATTCCAATTAGTTTGAAATTATGTCAATATATTTGCGAGATTTTTTAAATTAGGTTTATAATTTTTGGGGAAACTTTATGCATGTTTTCCAATAATATAAAGCATTTTGTTTTATCAATTTGACATAATACATATTTCATTTTTTACCTTTTCTTTCATCAGTTGCCTAGCAACGAATTTGGTCTTAATAATATTAGTATAAATGCGTCTATAATGTTTCAGTAAAGCCAACGTCAAAACGGACGAATTAATGCATTTGTATTTTTGCATATAGATGAATTTTAGCCCCAGAAATAAAAATAGGCAATATTTTATTTATTTTATTCAAATATTTTGCTTAAAAATACAAAAGTTCATTATTTTCATAGAGAATAATGTGACATTTTTTCATAAAATTTATCAATGTTTCTTTAATCGTTGCCAAGAAAATCAAAACCCTGAATAATATTTTCTCTTAAACAATTTTCAATTGAAAGATTTTGACGTGAAACAGGAAAATGAAAAAAAAAAAAAAATAAGAATAAAAAAATTAATATGGCGACATATTGGGAATAAAAAGAAAACTCTCAAGTATTTCTTAATATAACAAGATGAAAGGTTTTGAATAAGTACGAATAGCAGATGAATTAGACGTCATTTGTTAAAAAAAAAAAAAAAAGATGTTGGAATAAAAAGACCTTGGCTAAAATAAAATGAACTATTATTTACGGAGGAAAGAGATAGATGGAGATGCAGTATGCCGTAAAAACAGTTTGCAATATGATGTGCGTTATCGCCCAGATTTAAATGCCATCATTTGGCCCAAGCAAAACAAGCACGTGGAACAGGGACCGAATTCTTTGACTTCATGCGTGCATTTTTTCTGTAAAATGAAAATGATCTGCTTATATTTAAGCATTCCAAAGTAGCATTTCATCGTATTATGAATTAAAAACTGTATTACTAAAAATATTTTTCTTTTCTTTCTTTCTTTTTTTAAGCACGCCGTTGTGTTTCGGTCGAATGTAGCGTATTTTAAGGTTACATTTTTGGCGTCACTTCAAGATTTATTGTATGCGTACGGTTAACATGAGGATTTTATTTTAAATTTTAAATTTATTAATTTATAAAAAAAAAAAAAACTTATGCTTATCCTTATAAATCACAGCGTAAAAAAAAATCTATGATATACTATAACCATCCGCACAATCAATAAAAAATTACGAATGTAAACTTAAATAAACTACGGAGGGTTCAGGGGGCACGGCCCCCCTGAAGAAATGCAATTTTTGATTTAAAAAGTTACCAGAATTAGCAGCTCATCAGAACTTCAGAACATCAGTGTATAACCACTTGTTTAACACATTTAATTTCTGAAACTTTACGAAGTATTTTGTATTCTTATAAATATTTACAAAAAGGACTGACTGATTTTAAAATTCAATAACTTCCAAACGGTGGCAGATATTAAAAAAATTCTTGCAGGAGGGTTATGCATAAAGTCAAAAGTTTTATTACAGTGATTTTCGATTTTAGTTCGAATTACAAACAATAGACGGCGCTGTAAGCAATAGTCGCTAAATACAGACTCGATTTTTGGTCCTTTCTGTTGTTCCATGCAGAAAAAGGAGATGGAAATGTATTATCCGGGCCACGAAGTACCAAAAATCGAGCCTGAATTTAGCCTCTATTGATCGCAGCGCCATCTATTGTTTGTAATTCGAACTAAAATCGAAAATCACTGTAAGAAAACTTTTGACTTTATGCATAACCCTCCTGCAAGAATTTTTTTAATATCTGTCACCGTTTGGAAGTTATTGAATTTTAAAATCAGTCAATCCTTTTTGGGACACCCGGTATGTAATTTGAAAACTTTAAAATGCGATTTGTAGGAAGATGAATATTACGCAATGAGTGTTAAAAAACAATGACTTTCAAAGATGACGTTGAGGCTCCTGATCTGCAGATTTACTAGTATAGAAAAATGTTCGATAGACACGCTGATGGAGACAGTTTTCAAATCGAAGAATAATTTTAAGAGATATTTAATGTTAAAGTTGGTCAAAATCGTTCCATTAAAATAGATTTATAGGAGCAAAAACGATACATAGGCATTTAATCATTTTTAGATCGTTTTATACATTAGAAGTTCCCAGTGTGCAGGCTGCATTTATTTATTTTTAATTTGATCCATTTTTATAGGTTTTCTTTCTATTTTAAATTCAAGTTTTCAGCCTTTCTAAGAGATATTTTTTACAACTTTTAGAAATAATAAATAATTTTAGAAATAATAAAATAATAAATTCATTAATAAGCGTAAAAGACGCAAACGGAAGAAATTACCTCATATTTAAAATTGCCAAACCAAATAATTGCCAAACAGTTTAAATTTAAAAATATACTTGCACGAGACATTTATTTCATATTTTGAGATAATCTTTTAAAACTAATCTATATATATATATTACCATAGGGGGTTGGGGCGTCTTGTTCTATCGTCAAATGCCGCCAAGTTTATCGCCAACTTGGCGACCAAAATTAGTTGCCAAAAGTGTGCCATTTTGGCAATATCTGTAATATTTGTCCAAGTTCACATAGACTTCCATTGTAAACCAATAGGGTTTACTTGCTTACAGAAAATCAACATATTGAGATATTTTGAACCAATGAACCAATGCAGATATTATTGAAGTGCCTGCAACAGTCGCATTGCTCTTGTGTTGAGAATTCTAAGACAGCGCAAATAATATTTCCTTTCTAACAACAAAAGTATTTTTACGTGAATATTAAAAAGAGAAACAACTTTGGCGAAAATTACGTCAGATTTAAAACGATACATTCAAATTTTTTTATTCAAAAAAAAAAAACCTTTCTTGGGGACAGTGGAGTTTAAAATCCTTAAAAAGATTTTTTTTATTTTTGTAAATTTCACCTTAAATATTATTCAAAGGTACATTATATGCATTATGGCATGCATTTATCACAAAAAAATAATTAAAAAAAATTTTTTTTGAGAAAAAATGGAATTTTACTCAAAATTTCAAAATTTTTCATTTTTTTTTAACCTTTAAATTCAAACTTAAAAAAATCGATGCTATATTTTATTTCTATATATAAACCAAACTTTATACAAAATATTGGGGATTTTCATTGATATGGAATGCGCAGGGGGAATTTCGAAGATTTCTAAGACAACGCATAAAATTCCATCTTTTTCTCAAAAATGAATTTATTTTTAAATTTTTTTTGTGATAAATGCATGCCATAATGCATATAATGTACCCTTGAATAATATTTAAGATGAAATTTACAAAAAAAAAGAAAAAAAAAATGAAAATTTTTCAAAATTTTCAAAATTTTTCATTTTTTTTTTTTTTTTTACCTTTAAATTCAAATATATAAAATTCGATGCTCTATTTTATTTCTATATATAAACCAAACTTTTATAAAAAAAATATTGGGGATTTTCATTGATATGGAATGCACAGGGGGCATTTCGAAGAATTCTAAGACAACATGTAAAATTCCATTTTTTTTCAAAAATTAATTTTTTTTTAATTTTTTTGTGATAAATGCATGCCACAATGCATATAATGTTCCCTTGAATAATATTTAAGGTGAAATTTACAAGAATAAAAAAAAAATATTTTTAAGGATTTTAAACTCCACTGTCCACTTATAGCGTTGTTAAAAGATACCGCGAGACAAAGACTCGTATTACTTAAATCATTTTATATTAGCTTATTTTTACATGTTTCACTAATATGATTTAATCGAAGACGAAAACAACCCGTTAACAGAGAGATGAATACTGTTTTTTTATTATTATTATTATAATAATTCACTCTTCCGATTTTTTCTTAAAGCCGATCAAAATAACGTGCTTTTAGAGTTTTAGCGGTCTGAACGGGGTTTGGCAAGCGTAACTAGTAGGGGGCAAAGCTCCCTAGTATTGTAAAATAACTGATTAAAGTAAATGTATTTTTTTATATTTAATTCTTCCGGGTAATTCTTTAAATTTCTTTATCATATCCACATTTTCCTCTTTATAATATTCTTATAACTTCAGAAAATAGGAAGATCTGCATCAGTGTGATTTTGATAAATTTTTATGAATTAGACATGCCCCGTTCGTGATATGGGGTTAGGCATAATTAATTATACATATTAATTAATTAATTACATTTATAGGGGGGCAGACAAAAAGTTACCGGAATTCCTCTGTAACTCAGTATCACCACACTATAGGTACACATTTACTTAATTACCTTCAAAGTAGACTCAGGCAGAACACACACACGCGTGCTCCAACCGTTCCTGTCATTTCTGGAAACAACGATGAAATTCCTGTTTTAATATATCTTCCCACGTTCAGGCGCCGCGTTGGTTTTGATGTCTTCTACGGTGTCAAAACAGTTATCTTTGAGGTCCATTTTTATCTTGGGGAAGAGCCAGAAATCGGATGTATCTTAAATATACGCTGTTTCGAAGACTAACAAAGTCTCTGAAGTAGATTTCCCCACTCTGTACATCAACTTTATGAACTCTAACTTTGACATCGCACCAACTGTTCAACACACACACACACTACCTTCAGCTTCACTGCCATCACAGATCCTGTTATGAATTCCGACAGTAAACAAATATAGTGGTAGTAAAGAAATAAATTAATTACAGTGTGGTATTAAAGTATTACAACGAAATTACGTGAGTTTTTCGACTGCGCCTTACTTTACAGAAGCATTTTCACAGTGAAATATATGTAGCTTCATAGTGTACATATGTATCCAATTCTTATTTTGACGCATAAACAGGAAGTGACTCGCCGTTTAGTACTTATATATGATGGAAGAAAAACATAAGGGAAAACTTAAACAAAATGTGACACTTTATAACAAAGGATTTGTTTCATCTTGTCATTGACGTTTTTAATTGTTAGGCATATACTTAAAAAAAAAAAAAAATAGTATAATGAAAAGATATATCAATATTCACACCAATTTTTCCTTCGTATTTGGTATATAGCTGAACTTTAAAATATTTTTCATGGAATCAATTGAAATAAAATATATTCTATATTTTAAACTTTTAAATATACCAACAATCACCGAGCAATTAGAACGATATCGGCCGACAGCCACTTTCCGTTTCCTATCGTATCGATGGTTGCTGATAAACCTTCTCTGATTTTTTTTCAACATCTGGTGACTGACGAAGCAAGTTCTTACAATTGTCTCATTTGCATATCCCCACCGATGCCGCTTGTACCAGTGCCATCCATCGACTTTTAAGGGTTTTTTTGTTCTGTCTGAAATATATTCCTGTGACCTTGCGATCTAAGCCCTGCAAATCGTTTTTTATTTCGGTTTCTTTTCCAGTTTTTAGGAACCATTAAAGTTTCTACGCACTTTTAGCCCGCCCTGTAGAACGTTTAACATTTAAAGGAAATACTATTGAAGCACTGCTGTCATTATATTTTCCGAAATATTTGTCATTTAAATTTACTTTTTTATAATAACATAACTCATTTTATTCAAAGTCGTAAGATTCCTTAAAGTGAAATTACTCTAATGGTTGATCACATATACTCATATACTCTTTTTAATTTCGTTTCTCGTATGAATCAGTAAATAAAAACAGATTGAACGAAATTAATTTATAATTAATTTATAATAAAAAATGACCTTTGAATATTCAATATTAGAAACATTTAGCAATAAGCTAAATTTTGTTGTCTTATATAGAATAGGCCTTATATGATATATGGAGTTAAGTGTATAATATCAACATTTATATATATAAATAATATTACTTTTGGATGCTCTCTAAAATGTTATTATTTCTTTTAAAATACAACTTTGAAATTCACTATTATTAACATACCTATTGTGGATAATTTTTAATTTCACTTTACTTAATAAACGAACAGATGCGCTTTGGTATTTAAATTAAATTCGTCAAACATTTTTTTGTAATTTTTTAACAATTCACCATTCAGTGTTGCCAGTGGACTACTTTTAGGTAGCTTTCTTTACAAAAAAGCTACCTATTGCAGCCGTTCGGAGGAAAGCGATTTAAAAAAATTTTGGTATATTTTCATCGATCATGACCCCCAGACCCCGAAACAACCCTCCGTTCAAAATTGATATATATATATATATCTGACCTATGTCACACTGTAACTGCCGTAATTATGAACCGATTTCGATGTAATTCGGTGTGTACATAGTACATACCAATGTCTCGACCGAGTTCGTTGGCCAGCTTCATCCGCCGTTTTGTTTCAAAATGGCGGCCATTTAAAATTTTTAAAAAAATTTAAAACTTGAAATGTGGTACCAAAAAATTAAAAATGGAAAAATATTTTTTTCTTATGTATTTGACCTTTATACAAAGATTCCGGAGAAGTTTTTGTTTCGTCTATATCTTAAAAAATGGCTTAGTTATAGCATTTTGAATTTCTAGCGTGGCTGACATTTTGAAACGACCTGAAATTTGTCACGCGATAAAAGGCGTATTTATGAACCGATTTGGATGTAATTCGGTGTGTACATAGTACATACCAATCTCTCGACCGAGTTCGTTGGCCAGCTTCATCCGCCATTTTGTTTCAAAATGGCGGCCATTTAAAATTTTTTTAAAAATGTAAAAATTGAAATGTGATACCAAAAAATTGAAAATGGAAAAATATTTTTTTCTTATGTATTTGACCTTTATACAAAGATTTCGGAGCAGTTTTTGTTTCGTCTATATCTTAAAAAATGGCTGAGTTATAGCATTTTGAATTTCTAGCGTGGCTGACATTTTGAAACGTCCTGAATTTTGTCACGCGATAAAAGGCGTATTTATGAACCGATTTGGATGTAACTTCGTTTATACATAGTACATACCAATGTCTCGACCGGGTTCGTTGGCCAGCTTCACCCGCCGTCTTGTTTAAAAATGGCGGCTATTTAAATTTTTAAGAAATATTTAAATTTGAAATGTGGTACCAAAAATTGAATATTGAAAAAATATTTTCTTCTTATGTGTTTGACCTTGATAAAAAGATTCGGGAGCAGTTTTTGTTTCGTCTATATTTTAAGAAATGGCTGAGTTATAGCATTTTGAATTTCTAGCGTGGCTGACATTTTGAAACGTCCTGATTTTTCTCACGTAATAACAGGCGTATTTATGTACCGACTTGGATGTACCTTGGTGTGTACATAGTACATACAAATATCTCGACCGAGTTCGTTGGCCAGCTTCATCCGCCATCTTGTTTCAAAATGGCGGCCATTTAAAAAAATTAAAAAATAAAAAAAATTTAAATGAGATATCAAAAAATTGGAAAATGAAAAAGATTTTTTTTGTATGTGTTTGACCTTAATACAAAGATTCCGGAATAGTTTTTCTTTCGTCTATATCTAAAAAAAAAAATGGCTGAGTAATAGCATTTTGAATTTCTCTTGTGGCTGACATTTTAAAACGACCTGATTTTTGTCACACGATAACAGGCGTATTTATGAACCTATTTGGATGTAACTTGGTCTGTACATAGTACATACCAATGTCTCGACCGAGTTCGTTGGCCAGCTTCATTCGCCATCTTCTTTCAAAAGGGTTGCCATTTAAAAAAAATTAAATTTAAAATTCAAAATGAGGTATTAAAAAATTGGAAAATGAAAAAGATTTTTTTTATGTGTTTGGTCTTGATACAAAGATTCCGGAGCAGTTTTTGTTTCTGAAAATTTGTTCTTTTGTTGGTATCTTAAAAAATGGTTGATTTATAGCTCTTTGAATTTCTAGCATGGCTAACATTTTGAAACGATCTTGTATTTGTCACGCGATAACACGCGTATTCGCCTATTTCGATGTAAGAAGGCATGTGGATAGTATACATCAACACCTCGACCAAGTTCGCTGGCCAGATTCATCAGCCATCTTGTTTCAAAATGGCGGCCATTAAATTAAAAAATATATATATATATTTAAAGTGAGGTGCAAAAAAATTAGAAATTGAAAAAGGTTTCTTTCTTAAGTATTTGATCTTAATATAAGGATTCAGGAGCATTTTTTGTTTGTCTTTACCTTAAAAAATGGCTGAGATATAGCAGTTTCAATTTCTATTGTGGGTGACATTTTGAAAAATCTGATTTTTTGCATGCGACAGCACTCCTATATATTAACCGATTCCGATGTGAGTGAGCATGTGCACAGCAATTACTAAGGTCTCGACCAAGTTCACTGCTTAGCCTCATCCACCATGTTGTCTTAAAATGACAGGCACTTTAAGAAATTGCCGAATTTGGCAGCCAAATATAAGTTACTTTAAAGAAAAGCAGCTTGGATAAAGCTGACTAATTTCGCGAAATTCTCATTCATTATATTGATAAAAATTAGTATTGAATCTCCTATATTCGGTTTCCACTAAATTGAGCTTCGTGTGTTTGCATGATATAAGTTGACTTTTTTTAAATAAGGATTATGAAAGCTACCTCTTCCTCCCGGCACTGGCCGGAAGGACTTTTTTTTAATTCAGATTTCCTAATTGGCCCCACTTTTCTGAATTTGTATAATTCCCCTTGTTTTCAGCTTAATTAACATGTCATTAAATAATGCGAAGTTTACTATTTTAAAAAAGTGGTGCAATCAAGATCAAAAAGTAACCCCTGGCAACACAGCTTTCATAATAGATAGTTTGACATGGTACAGACGATATATCTTACATGTTCCTAATATTACAAGAAATAGGATTTAAATCAAAGATTAAGAAAATTAGGATTAATTACTTCATGACACGTTTTTGTGATATATATTTAATTTTATATGTGAGGCAATCACTTAAAGCACTTATTTGAACAGAAATTATGCGTTTGAAGTTTCAAATTGCCTTACTTAAATGCATTTTATTGATATTAATTTGTATATTTTCCCAATACAGGAGTCTCGTTTGTAATTTGTGTAATGTTACAAGTCTCTAATTATATTTCAGTGAATCTCCATGCTGTAGCCAATGCATTGCCTTAAAAAAAAAAAAATTCAAAATGGAATGTGAAATAATCACATCTTGAGCAAAAATCTGTAAGGTAATTACTGGAGGTGCAGTTTTAAGTGTCTTATGCACGTTTAACCTCAACTAAATTTTAGTTAAATCTGTAGCGTGTATTAAGATGAGCTGCGGAGTCGGTGGGAAAAATGGACGACTCCGACTCTTTTGATCAAAAATGTGCGACTCCGATTCCGACTACGACAACGCTAGTGTTGCGAGATTGGGGACTTTTTTAATTCACATTATTTGACTGTCACTACTTTTATAAAATAGTATAATTCGCCTTTTTTTTCAGAATTTTTAATCCGTCCTTAAATAGAGCGAATTTTTCTATTTCAAAAAAGCGCTGACAATCAACAATTTGGGGACAAAAAAGTCCCCAATCTCGCAACACTGTACAAGTGAACATGCAATCATAAAATCCCTGCCGGCTCGGCTTACAGGCACAGGTAGATTTCGAAGTTAAATATTAAATTGAAGAACAAAAACTAAATCATGATTAGAGATAAACCCACTTTAACATTTTTATCTGGTCGCTTTTGACGAGTTTTTAATTTCATTTTTATATAAGAGCTGGTTTTATCAGAATCATGTTAAGGCAGTATTAAAAATACTTTTCCATGCTCAACAACTCGAAACTTTCTGATACATTTCCAGGTTCATATTTAAAAGAAAAAGCATGAAACTGACGTGATTTTTGAAGAGGTTTATAAGCGACCAGTGTTTTTATTTTTTGTTTAATTAATTAGAATTTTTTTTATGGACAATTATTTTCTCAGTAGGGCAATATTTTTCCTTCCCAACACAATCGCTTCGGGAAATTCGGTTCAAAATGCCCACTTTGACATCATTTTTTTTAAAATATATTCTGTCTCTATAGAAGAAATCGACTATTACAGTACTTTATATAGTTTCTGAATAAAAGAGTGTACCAATTAGATGCGTTTGAAAGAAAAAATGAATTTAAAAATGAGTCAGTAAATAAGTCAGAAGTTTCGATTTGAGTACATCCTTAATAGGCTTGTTTTTCTTCACCCACCATGTATTTTTAGCCCCGGTACGGCATGCTATTTCTTTCTCCCAGCTTGTTTTGTGTCTTCAAAAATAACGTTACCTTACAGAAGCCCGCTATAAACAAAGCAGATGTTTCGTTGTACGATTAAATGCTCTGCAGCATTTTTTTTTTCTAAGCTTCGCACATTTTCTATTTTTATACCGTCGTATTGGGAGGAAAAAAGAACTTTTAAATGCAATTTGTTTGAAAACTTTATCTCTATTTATTTTTGAAATATTAATTTTTTTGTAGTTTTTAGCACCATTTGTTTAATTTTGGCAACTCACGTACCCAATTTCTGTAGAAAGTTTAGGGAAAGTAGATGAAAAACACGGAAAATAGCAATTATATCTTTTTGTTGCCATTATCTCATAACAACCGAAAGAAAATGTAATTAAAATACTGCTATTTTGAAAAAATGTAAACAAATAATTTCCTTTAAAACATGGAGCTGTTACAAACTATATTTACAAACAAATGAAGGCCTATGAATCATTAGATAGCCGTTTTTTTTATCGAGTTGCTTTAATAACGGCATATTTTTGCTACATTTGTGTATTATTTTGCGATAGTGACATCCTATGCATGCTTTACTGTAGATGTTTAAGAGTGGATCGTAAATGTGGAATTCTTAAGCGGATGCGAATGATGTCATTTTACATAAAATAAAAGTGTGTGCTTTAAGTCTTAAAATTGAAATATGTTTTATATTATTTATATATTCATAATTTTTTTTTCATCGGGGGCAACACTAAATTCTGAGAAAGCAGAATTCATGTTTTCTAGTAATTTGTTTTTACTGTAAGAATGGGTCCTATCAAAAACTTGTCAATATAAAACTTGTAGATAATATTTAAAAGATATATAATAAATTCATACGGATTTTATATCTTGTGAATTGAGGAAGTTACGGATATTTTTCTTCTTCAACCCCACCATAAAAAGGTACTTTCAGTTTCGAAACCGGTTTCGAAAATAAAAATAACTTATTTTTTTTAAATATCTGCAACCAAAATCGAAAAAGTAAAAAAGAGTCATATTGAAGATCGATCTCAACTATCCTATGCAAAAAAATCTCTTAAAAATATTCAAATTGAAATGAAAAATTCGAAAATAACCTGCCCATAGGATTAAGATTACGGAGCGTGTGTTTTAAGTGCTTGTATAATCCCCTTAAGAGGGTCCGAGACACAAAAATCTTAAAATTTTCTTAAAATTTTTTATTACATTAAAACTTTCTATGTTTCTTTCTGCTTAAAATGTAATAAAAATTATGTTTCTATCTTAATTGGAAGAGGAAATATTCATTTTTAAGTTTTGGTTTGTTTTCAAAATCTAGCTTTCAAGCAATGGTTGTCCTGAAAACGATTTTTTGCGAAAATGCGTTTTACTTCATGATGAATTTTTTTCACTATTTCTCATATTTAAATTGTTATAACTCAAGAACCTTGTTAAAGACAATTGGTTCAAATTTGGAACATGTCCTTTTGAATTGTTTTACTTTAATTCTGATTCAGCAAATTTGAAAAAAAAATACTTTTGTAAATGTGATTTTTTTAAAAAAAAGTTACGTCATTTTTTTCGTGTTTTTACTTTAAATGTTTTTTTATTATTATTATTTAAATTAATATTTGTTAAAATGCTGAATCTAAATTAAAACTTATATATTTCTGTTTATTTAAATGCAAAAAAATTTAAATTCTACAAATAGTATTTCAAGTAATAACGATTTTATAACTACCCCACTTTTTAATAAAATTTAAAATTAAAATTTTTTTTTTAAATTATGAAAAGTTTTATCATGTGATTTTATTTAGAAACAAGTGGGTAAGTATGATCACAGATCGCATAGAGGGTTTGGTTTAATATTCCTTTCAAAACACTTTATCCGTTTTAAAAATCTGTTAGTTCTAAATTTCGCAACCAGCGGCGCACTCTATTCTAAACAAACCTCTCTCCGAACGAAACTCCGTTTTACATACTATCCGTATATATGTATTAGTCGAAGGGATTGGGCCCATAACACCCAAGATAAGTATGTGCCCCTGGCGGTAAAAAGTGGAACTAAAATATGTAAGGCTATGTTGCATAATATGAAAGAATGGTCAAAGGGGTGTCGGCAAAAGTGGGAAAAGTGCTTCTCGGGTGAAAAGGGCGGAGGTTAAAAAAATTGCTTAAAATACACAAGTTAGAGCACGGAGGAGTAAATAATATATAAGACTTTTTGAAAATTTTATGATTTGTCGTGTGGTCTGAGGTATTCAGCAATAAGTATGTAAAAATTCATGTCTCCAACTTAATTAGGGGCTCTCTTAGAAAGAATTGCTTAAAATACATATGTGGTAGCTCAAAGGGTTAAATGTAAGACTTTTTCAAGATTTTATGATTTGTCGCCTGGCCTCAGGTGTTCTGCTATAAGTATGCAAAATTTCAAATCTCCAATTTGATAAGGGGCTCAGTTAGAAAGAATTGCTTAAAATACGCATGTGGGAGGCCATCGGGTTAAAAGTACGACTTTTTCAAAATTTTATGATATGTCCCATGGTGGTGTTCAGCTATAAGTATGCAAAATTTCACGCCTCCAACCTAAATAGGGTGTCACTTAAAAAGAATTGTTTAAAATGCACATGTGGGAGTCCAAAAGGTTAAATGTAGGACTTTTTCAAAATTTTATGATTTGTCGTTTGATGTGAGGTGTTCAGCTATAAGTATGCAAAACTTCACACCTCCAACCTAAATAGGGTGTCACTTAGAAAGAATTGTTTAAAATACACACGTGGGAGTCCAAAAGGTTAAATGTAGGACTTTTTCAAAATTTTATGATTTGCCGTTTGATGTGTGGTGTTCATATATAAGTATGCAAAATTTCAAGTCTCCAATAGGTATAGTTTCTGAGAACGGGCTCTATGACGGACAGACAGACAGACAGACAGAGGAGCGAGACGAATAGGGTTTCGTCAGATGAACGAAACCCTAATGATATGATTAACCATCACAACAAATTTCGAAATTTTAAATCAATAAATAAAAATTATTTGAAAATGTGTCTCGGACATCCTTAAAAAAAGCAAAGTGCTAAATTGAATTTTCATCCTCTATCGTTGTTACTAAAATTTAATGCACTTCACTTCTTCAATAATTTGCTTTGTATTTAACTAAGTTAATATTTATTTTATAGTCATTGGCACAAACAAAGCAAATGAAATAACATTCTTGTACTACGTGGATGCGAGATGCATTTGGACTTGCAAACGCGTTAGCAGACTAAGATAATGGAACTCTAACTGTTTAGGGAAAATATTATGACAGACATATGCACAATTAACACAATAAATCTCACATGAGAGAAAAAAAAGTGGGGCCTGGACTGGAACTTGGGTCGACAGCGTACGTGCGGTTGCTTTAACCACTAAGTTACCTTCGCCGAAGCCCTAGTTGAGAAATTCCAACCATCAATTAATTATTAAAATGTACATCGATTATTATTTTTTAAATATTAGTTTAAATTATTTATTTAAGATTATCTCTTTTTTTCCGAAATTTAAATAAATGAATCTGTATATTTTTATTAAAGTTATCATCTAATGATAACCCATCTATACTTTAATATTATAATTACTTAATAAAATTACAAACACAAAATGATACAAAAAATAGAAAATGATATCTATTAGGATAATCCATTATGTATTAAGATCTAAGTTATTTGCATATAGAAAAAAATCTATTCTTTTATCGAAGTTCTGATTTTTTTATTTACTTTTTTTTTTGCATAAGTAAAAGAATTTAAAAAAATTCAGAATTTTTCTGAACTTACTGTATTAATGTTTAATCAATATCATAAATAACAATTAGTATATTAAATAATATATTAAATATTTAATCATAATTAATGTAAATGTAGTAATTAATTATTAATAATGCATTTTTCATTTGTTTTAGCAGGGAAAATATTTCTACCTAATGGAATTGATGGAATATCATACGGTCGTCTTTAAATTCTCTTTTAGATCAAATTTATTTCTTTTGTTATTAAAATTTTACCTAATTTAAAATTCGTTGCATTTTTTAAAATTATTACTTTAAAGTTTTTCTCAAGAACTAAAAATTTCTAATATTGAAGAAGCTATTTCTTTTATTTTAAGGAATATTTAAATATATAAATTTCAAGTTTTCGAAACATCAAGATTATCTGCAAGATGTTCTGTAAATTATAATTTTTATTAATTAAGAAATAAATTTCAAAATCTCCTATGTAAGAAAAAAAAATAAAAAAACAGATTTTTTTTTTTTTTTTTTTTTTTTTCGTTTGACTTATCAACATTTTATACTGTATATTGAGTAACTTTAATAAATGTAAATTATTAAATTGGCAAAACTTACAATAATTCTATTTAGTCTCCTACTCGTCAATAGATGGCGCCATCATTCTTTTGAAAATTCTCATAAATCATGTGAGAATGTCAGAAAATTTTTTGAATGGCAGGAAAAAAAAAAAAAAAAAAACATGTATAATTTCATCTTTCAAGAGTAAATTTTAAATTATAATAAAATAATTTTTTTATTTGGAAACAGAGCTGTTAAAGACTGTCATAAGTGTTTAATGAAGAAAATTTATTTAGTATGTAAACGTTAATTTTACAAGTTAAACTAATGCTACTGAAATTAAATATAATAATTAATAAAAGTAAAATATATTGAAATAAATGTACATTTATTTTGCAGAAATAGAATATTTGTTCATAACTTTTTACGTGCTTAAATAAATGATACCTTGTATTTATTTTTATATATGGAACAATCAACGCTTATAAAAAATTCCCTCATGGGAATTACTTTAATAATATTATAAAAAATGTTTTTTTAGATTATAAGTTTATCCAACAAGGCATTTTATGTTTTACTTTTAGTTTTAAAAATGGAAAATGTATTTATTTATTTATTTTGTTCCATACACATAGCTATATTTTATGTATATAATTATATCAGACTGATTAATACCAACTGTTTCGAATTACAAGAGTGAAATATGCATTTTCTCCCATTCTCCTTGTTTTATTTTTTTCTTTCCATGCAATAGACGGGTTAAAATTTGAAGTGTGAGTAAAATTCAACATTATATGCTAATTCAAGAAATAATATGTATATATGACAAATAAGAATCACAATCCTGTATGTTTTACCCCTTACAAAAAAAAAAAAAAAAAAATAAAAAAAAAAAAAAATAAAATAAAATAAAATAAATAAATAAATAAATAAATAAATAAATAAAATAAAATAAAATAAAAGGTATCATTAAGTACCCTTTTACTAAATGTTAAAAGCTACCTACATATGTTTAAAGTGAATACAAAATAATTTTGCCATTTTTATCTGTATGTAAAATTCTGTATCCTTGTCGATATCATACAGGTTTTATGACATATAGTTTATGAACATTGATGTAATATTTTTAGCACTACAAAATATTTGTTTTCCTTTTAAATATTTATGTCTATAAAACAAATTTCATCAATATTGGCGTCATATGCATTCATTTTACTGTTTAATAAATAACAATGTAGGCATGCCAATCTTTTATAGGTTTAAAAAACGCTCGGTTTTACGATATATACCAATAAATACATATTATTATTTTAGGTGAAAACAAAATACATCTTCACATGATTTTACATAGCTTAGGCTAAGGAAAGACAAATTACAGAGTAATTTATATAAAAGAAACAAACGAATCTAAAACATTTACGAAAATTTTTAATTACACATTGTTGTATATACTTTACTTTAAAATATTACAAATTCTATAATATTGACATTTAAATTCACTACTCAAAAAAAAAAAATAAATAAATAAATAAATAAAAATCTTCTCTTAAAATTACTGCACTAAAATACCGTAAAATTTTATCAAGGAAATTTCTAAAGATATTTTAAAATGCAGAAAATTTTAAAGCTCCTACACGTACATTTTAATTAGGAGATATTATTATATTCCTTAAAAAATCAGTGAAGAAGTATTAATTTGAGATGTGAAATAATGTGAACTTAACGAAATGTTGAAAATTTATTTTGTTGGTGAAATATTTTAGGTTATTAAAGAAATACGATCTATTAATGTATGATAAAAATAACTGGCTTTTTAATAACATAATGTATAAATAATTGATTATTTATTATCATATTCTTTTCCTGAAATCATCTAAATCACGAATGCATTTCTTGTCGATAGATGGCAGTATAAACAGCCATAAAAGTTCATTTATTACTTGGAAAAATGAAAATATTATTTTATAACTGCATTCAAGATAAGAGTGTTAATAAGTTTCGCAAAATAATATTTCCATATACATTCACGTATAAGTGTTGAGTCTAGGGATCAAATTTTATAATTACTATTTTTATTTTTTATATTCTTCAGCTGCTCTCAAAATTTCATGTCTCGTGCATGCTTTCAATAGTTAACTATTGAAATGTACTTATCCAAATGTACATAGCGAGTTCTGTATTATTTTATTAGTTTTCTTTAGTTGTAGCATTAAAAAAAAGACAGGAATAGAAAAAAAAGGAAGCATAGAACAGAACAACACGCAGACAAATATACATTTGCAAAAATCTTTTCATCTCTTCAGTGACGATTTGTTTACGGTGAGAAAAAATTACTTATTATTATTATTATTATTATTATTATTATTATTTTTTAGATTGGTTTATTTTCTATTATTAGGAATTGAAAAAGAAAAAAAAAAAACACGTATAAAACAAAAAAAGAAATCACAAAAAATAATAAATAACATCCCCATTTGTGACCGCTGAACGTTAATAGTAATTTATGAGTGAAATGATTTCATTAAAAGAAGAAAAAAAACTACAAGTAACATTCTTTCTAATGTTTCTACAAATTATGAAAACTTAATATATTTAATATATCTGAAATTATCAAATATTAACGATTTGTTCAAATAATCCAGCAACACTGATTGCCGAAATATTACTACACAAATAAATTATTACCTTTTTTTTTTTGACAGAAATTCTAAAAAAAAAAAAAAAAAAAAAAATTGCCGGCTCGGCCTGCAGACACCGATAGATTTCGAAGTTAAGTACTAATTTCACCCACAAAAAGTAAATCAAGATTAGAGATGAATTCACTTTAACAATTTTATCTGGCCGCTTTTGAAGATTTTTTAATTTCTTTTTTCTCTAAGAGCCAGTTTTATCAGAATCATGTTAATAGGATAATTTTTCGTTTAACCCCTATTTTTAACACTTTCCAACAAAGTTGAAAAGTGTTTTTGACTTCGGTTCGTCTCCGTCTGTCCATATGTCCGTCTGTCTGTCTGTCCGCTCTCTAACTCTCGTAACTACAATCAGATTGTTCTGAAATTTTTAGATGTTAGTGACCTCTACAATAGCACGATCCCTATTTCAAATGAAGTTTGTAGCATGTTTAGTTCATTTACAGAGACAGTCAAATGTATCCCGTTACATTACAGCCACTGGGAAAAAATCGTTTCAAATGATTTTTAAAGGTATTACACTCTTTCAAACATAGTAAAATTGATATGCATTTATGAAATCCACTGAAATATACACTATATAGAATATGTGGTGTAAAGAATAGTTATCATTCACTTACAGGGCCACACAAAAGAATTCATAATGATATAGAAAATAAAAACCATAATGATACACTGCTCAAAACAATTAAAGGATATTGCAGTTTTAGGTGGATTTTGTATCTGGTAAACTGTTTAGCTGATTGATACATGGTCGACAGACATAGTAGGTTATATGAGAATAAATTACACATGTTTGGCAGAAAAAAATGTATTTTATTGCGCATTTGTGTACTAAAGGAAAAAAACACGATTTGTGCATATGAGAAAAAAAGAATAAGAAAAGTGTTTTCTTCAAAGAAAATCATTTTCAGTAGGGGGTATGGTTTCGACGGGCGGCCAGCAACGTTGAACACCTTTGAGGCATGGACTCAATGAGGCTATTAATGACCTGTTGGGGTACTCTGCCCCACTCTTCCAGAAGAGCCCTTTCCAGTCCTTGGAGAGTTTGTGGAGGTTGTTGGCGGCCAGAAACTTGTCTTCCTAGAGCGTCCCAAACGTGCTGGATTGGATTCATGTCTGGAGAACACGCTGGCAATTCCATTCGAACGATTCCTTCCTCGAAAAGGAAATCCTCCACCAGGTTTTCACGATGTGGCCTGCAGTTATTGTCCATTAAAATGAAGTTATCTCCGATTGCTGCAGCGTAAGGGACTGCAATAGGTCTGAGGATCTCATCCCTATATCGGCGACCAGTCAGAGCTCCATCTCGAATGATGTAGAGGTCAGTGCGCCCGTCAATGGAGATACCACCATACACCAACACTCCTCCACTGCCAAATCTGACACTTTCGTGCACGAAATCAGGATTATTCCTACTGCCACGGTCCCTCCAGATGAAAATACGACTATTATCCGGATGCACAGAAAAACGGGACTCGTCAGAAAACAGAATATTGCTCCATTCATTTCTCCTCCAGTTGACATGCTCGGTTGCCCACTCCCTGCGGTCGCGACGATGCCTTGGTATTAATCTAACAAATACCATCGGTCGGCGAGCATACAGACCTACAGCATGGAGCCGGTTTCGGACAGTCTGAGTTGAAATCGTGGTGCCTGTAGCCAAGCGAAGGTGTTGTTGGAGAAGAGTAGCGTTCATGGTTCGGTGTCTCCGAGCTGTTAACGCTAAATACCGATCTTCATTGGGCGTTGTTGCCCATCTACGACCTTGCCCTGGCCTTCGGCTTGCACATCCACTATCCAAAAAACGGTTCCAGATCCTGGAAATGACACTTTGTGACACTCCAATGGCTTGCGCTACTTCGGCTTGAGTTTGGCCCCCTTCTAACCTACCAACAATTCTCAAAGCTTCTGAATCTGTCAAATGACTTCGCTGAGACATCGTACTCATCGAAACAAAGCAATCACTGAATGCCGATCACCCTTGTCTTCATTCTCTTTTATCCAGTTGAAAGTCAAATTTCATTCGCTGCCGCTGAAGCGACGTTTTTGACGTCGAACTCAAAATTTGCATACTCCACAGTTTGAAAACCAGAAAAATTTGCATTTGTGATTCTCTTCTTCTATTTTCGGCAAAAAAAAATTCGTTTATATCTTTATTTTATAAAAAACTTCAAATATCATTTAATTGTTTTGAGCAGTGTATATGGGCGAATTGTATACGGCGTATTTGAATTATGTTAAACCAATTCATATTTAATGAAACTGATATACGTCGATGAGCTTTAGTATAAGTTATTTCATGTATAATACGAAATGCAGAGCATTTACAGGTACACGCAAAAGATTTCAGATATTATATTGTATCCGAAGTATGCTCGAGATGCATTTTTAATAATGATATGCGCTTTTATGTTTCACTATATATATACATACTTTATAGTGTGTACAAATGCTATAGCTACGGGGCTACGGAACAGTATACAGGAACAGTATACGGAACAGTATACTATACAGGGCTGCGGAAAAGCATTCTTAAGGGTTACTGAGTATGAGCGTAAATTCCTTAAATTTGGGTTTTAAATGAGTTATGCTTTTTTACGCTTAACTGAATTTAGTTTAGAATGTAGATAAAATGTTATACAGGGTCACGCAAAGAATCAGATACATGGCTGTCTATGGATGATAATTTCTGAAAATGTGATTTCAGTAGTTTTAAGGAACATCCTTAATTTTTGTATATATATATATATATTTTTTTTTTTTTCGGAAAATGCTAATTTTATTTAAAAAGTCTGAAAAAAAGTAGAATTTTTAAAAAAAAAAATAGTTACCGTATATACTCGCGTATAAGTCGACTCGCGTATAAGTCGACCCCCTAACTTTCGAATGCAAATTCTGGAAAAAATCAAAATCCCGCGTATAAGTTGACTCCCTAACTTTCTACTTCAATTTTGCACAAAATCAAACCAAAGATTTCACTTGTCAATGTGAAAAGGTAGTAAGAAAACAAAAACAAATCATTGAAATTTTTTAAAATGATAAATTATTATTATTCATACACATAAAAAGCCATAATTTTGCAGTATTCAAAGTTTATGGTTTTCTTTTTTAACTGACCCGCGTATAACTCGACCTCCCAAATTTGCTTACCGAAAATTGTCAGAAATTCCTCGACTTATACGCGAGTATATACGGTACTTAAAATCGTTAATCACTAACAGGGAAAAACATGACTTGAATGCAAATTATAAAGCAAGAAATGCATGTATGACTAAACTCTGAAGACTCTTTCCACGTGCTCATTAAAAGCTGACAACTTAACTGTAATAGAAATTTTTTAGTTTAAAACCACTGAAGTGTTTCGAATACCACTGGTCGACAAAAAATAATAATAATAATAAATAAAAAATAAAAATAAATAAAAATAAATAAATAAATAAAACAATTTCCTCCCTGCTAATTAAATATGTAAAGTGTACAGATTTAACATTTCTAATTCTAAATATGTTATCCAAATTGCCCCAGCACGTACCATTTTTCGAGAAACACTTTTATAATAATAACAAACAGTGAAGGATTATTATATTAGTTTCCAAAGCTAGATAAAGTTGAAATCATGATAAAAGTTGTCTTATATATCAAATTGATAAAATATAGCATGAAAATCTAGTTTGTTGATACTTGTACCGTGCATTTTCCTTTTTATGCCCCCCCCCCCCCCCTCTTTTCGTGTCCGAATTTACTATTCGCTATCCACTAATACATTTTCATTCCTTGTGCCGCTGTAACTCCGGTCTGTTTAAAATACTGTTATATTATTTCTCTTCATTTTCAAAGATATTTGAAGTTCATATTTTTGTCACACTTTGGTGTTTTTTTTTTCGTCACATATGTGACGTCACGGATTTTGTCGGATTTAGATTACATTCTGGTCAGATTTCGTGTTTTTTTTTTAATGGAATTTTTAGGTTTAGGTCGGGTTGCGTGTTCACGGAAATTATTTTGTCTTGCTCGGATCGGATTATGTTTTTTTGGAATGTTTTTGTTGGTTAACATATTTGGATCAGGTCATATTTCGGTTTCTTTTCAAACGAATTTTTAGGTTCGGATCGGGTTGCGTGTTCACGGAAATTATTTTGTCTGGCTCGGATTGTGTTATGGTTCTTTGGAATATTTTTGTCGGGTTCAGATTCTTTTCGTGTGAGACTTTTTCTAATGGAATTTTTCGGTTCGGGCCGTTTTGCGTGTCCACATATTATTTCTTGCTCGGATCGGGTTATGGTTCTTTACAATATTTTTGCCGGTTATATTTAGTTCGGGTGATATTTCGGGTTTTTTTCATATAACATTTTTAGGTTCGTATCGGGTTGCATGTCCTCGGAAATTATTTTGTCTTGCTCGGATCGGGTTATGGTTGTTTGGTATATTTTTGTCCGGTTCAGATTTGGTTCGTGCCAGATTTCGAGTTTTTCGGTTTGTTGTAGTTTTTTTTTTCGTTTTCTGGTCTCGTTATGGGTTAATAAGCCTAAAAATATTACGCTGATACGGAAATAAGTGCTCATTTTTCAATTAGCCTAACGCTAGGTTCTTTGCAATAAGCCTCAAAAATATCAGGCTAATTGGAAAAATGAAGATGTTTCTCCAATTACCCCGATTCATTGCAAACGGCGATCTCTTTGCAAAGAACCTGATTTCTCAGTTAGCCTATGACATATATAATTTTAAACAGTGAACGATAAAAAAATTTTTTCAATTAAATAATGAACTTAATTATAATTAAGTATTGACCAAAAATGATTTTAGGACCAAAAGCAAATTTCTGCAATCTTCCTATTTTAGATCGAAAACGAAAATGTTCAAAAGTTTTTTTTTTTAGTAATTAATAATTAGATAAATTTGCATAAGTGCTGAATAATAGTAGTGAGGAAACGACAGTACGGACTCAGCAGGCAGTGGCACTGCAGCACCGTGCCGACACCACCCGTTGGCCACCGAACGTGCTGCCTCCAACCGTCCCGCCTCCGCACCCTTAGGAAACAATTCGAATGCTCCCTAGTAGGAAAAATGACATTTTTAGAGTTTTTCCTACTATAACATAAGGGGTGAACGTTAGATCGACTAGATTATCATACTATAAGTTGAAGATAAAATTTATATTTAAATTTTGAAGGATCAACACCTTAATTAATATTAATAATTAAGCAAAACAATGGAAAATATCAATTTTTAACGAATAAGGACGGCTTTTTAAAAAATTTTCCACAATGAGATCAGAATATCAACTTAACAGAGGAAAGTAAAATATACATTTCAGTTTTTGAACGGTCATCACCTTAATGAGCATTATTTATTAAACAAAATAATGAAAAATATCAATTTTTAATGAAATAAGCAGATTTCTCCAGATTTTTATCAATTATAAGATGAGAATATTGTGTTAGGGAAATTTAAACATATATATAAATTTTTGAACAAACATTACCTTAAGGAATTTTAATAACTGAACAAATAACAAAGGAAAATATCGAATTTTTAATGAAAAAGACGAATATCATTAACGTTTACACTAATTTGAGATCTTATCATGCTGTTTTACTTTTTGAGGCTAGTTATGTAAGATTTAAACCATTAGACGAGAACAGCCAAAGATATATTCACAATTGATCAAAATAAATTCATTTTTAGTTTAATCAATAACTGGAAATTCCACATTAAAAAAATACTTTCACGTAAACACATACACAAATACGAATTTTTCGAACTAATTTCCTTATTTTTTATCAGATTCAAAACGATTTTTTACAGAGTCAGCATGAAGAAAAATAATTCCAAACAGGAACTCCTATTCTCTACTCCCCCTCGCATTCCTCAAGCATGGAGTCACAACAAAGGGTTTTGACGTCAGAAACTACAAAAGCGGATCCGAAAAGGTTTTTATTCAAGGAAAATTTCAATTTTTAATGAAAAAGGCTGATTTCTTTACAGTTTTTCAAATGTAAGATGATGATATAAAAATAAATTTTATTTTTTGAACAACCGTCACCTTAATGAGTATTACAAATTAAGCAAAACAATAGAAAATAAAAATTTTTAAGGAGAAAAACTTGATTTGTTATAAATTTTCAACTCTAGCACGATATTACCAACTTCAAAGAGGAGAGTGAAACTTATATTTTAGTTTTTAAAAACAAAAACTTAATATCATTATTTAACACTAGAACGGCGATAGGGGTCATTTTGACACCTGAGTACTTTCGTCCGTTGATTACTTTTGTTTGCTTGGGCGAAATCGTTTGAAATTTTTTGACTTTTCCTAAATAGATAACATATATTTCTAAAGAAAAATTCAGCTTTCTAGATTTGTTAGTTTTTGAAATATGGGCTTGTATTCCTAAAACGGCGGACGGGGGTCATTTTGACCCCTTTAATAAAATACTCTTTGTACTCGAAGCTGCTTTTGTTGCTATACTATATGTTCGAGGAGCAATAAAAAAAAGGGTTTAGATTTATATTCATTGTCGTCCAAGGCATGAGGAATACTATTTTGCAAAGAAACTATCTCAAGAGATAGTTTCAAAGAAAGAAAAAGATTTTTTAGGTTTGATGAAAAGACAATAAGATCTAGCAGACTACAGACTGTTAAATTTGCTCTTGCATCTAAAATGTGGAATAAATTTATTGAAAATTGCAAAACATGCTACCGACCAGGACAAAATATTACAGTTGATGAACAATTGTTCCCATCTCAGGATAGATATAAATTTACACAATATATGCCAAATAAATCGGATAAATTTGGAATAAAATTTTGGTGATCTCTTGACGTTGATACTAAATACCTCTTGAATGAATTTATTTATCTAGAAAAGGATGAAGCAGCCAATCCTTAATTACGTTTATCGGAAAATGTTGTCATGAAATTAACAGATCCCCATCTAAACGAAGGGAGGAATATTACGACAGATAGCTATTTTACTAATATCAAATTAGCAGAAATGTTAAAAGCTAAAAATACAACTTTGGTTGCACAATGAAAAAGAACAGAAGAGAAATTCCTATATCATTGAAAAATATGCGCAGTACTCTTTATTTATCGAAGATAGGGGAATGTGATAATATGACACTTACCATCTATCAAGCCAAAAGAAAAAAAAGTGTTTTTCTACTTAGCTCATTACATTCTACTGTAAAAACTGAAGACAGTCTCAAGGAGTTGCCCGATTCAATAGAATATTACAATGCAACGAAGTATGGTGTGGATATCCATGATCAGATGTGCCGAAAATACTCCGTGAAATCGGCTTCTAGACGATGGCCTGTACATATCTTTTTCAATATTTTGGATCATGCAGCTTTAAACGCCTGCATAATTTATAAAAGTGTAACAGGCAAGCCTATCAGTAGAAGAGATTTTCTATTAAATTTAGGAGATGTGTTCAGAATGGATCTTATGGTTTCAAATCTCCCAAAGATCTTTCCTGAGTCTTCAGAGAGAAAAAAAAAACACGAAAATAAAATAGATATCAAGAGAAAAAATGCCAAGTACAAACATGCAATGGAAACAAATCTCAAGAATTTTGCGCACCATGTTTCAAAGTTGTGTGCGGAAAATGTACTGGAAAAATTGCTATTTTTTTTTTTTTTTGATACAACTGAATTAATTCCTAATACGTGCGTACAATTTGGAGTATTATAAGCATTAAATAAAATTGAAACAGAATGCTTAACATATTAACTATTCAGCTACACTTATAATGAAATAACAGAAACAACAGAACATATTTCTCATTTATGGATTTAGAGAGTGAATCATTCGGCGAGTAAGTAGATGAAAATATAAATATATATTATTTTATAAATTGTGTTTTATTTTAGTTAACATTAGTTTTAATTTGTGAAAACATTAATTTTAAATCGATTTTTATATCAAATTAATGAGTTTTTTGAGTAGTCGTAGTATGATCCAATTAATCGCCCTGTAGGCGTTACATATACAGTACTTTAAAAATTCAATAAATTATCGAATAATACTAAATATAAATTATGAAATACACGTAAATTACATATTTTTGCCAATGTATGGCTTTTAAAATTATTTTAGCGTTGTTATTTCAATAGTTTCATCGAGGGGTCAAAATGACCCCTTCCCGCCGTTCCAGTAGGTAAGATTTTCCCGCCGTTCTAGTGTTAAACAAAAGAAATATCAATTTTCAAGAAAAAATGAATTTTTACTCAAATTTTCAACTTTCAAATACATTTGTTTTAATACTGTTACAAGATACTAATTATATTGTTAAACATTAGCTATTTTTTTAAATGCTTCAATGTATTTATATGGCGTTCTTATTTATATTTATTCACGTCATGAATAAATTTGAGATCTTAAAACCAACAGTACAAATTCTGAAAATGATTACAAATTTCTGAAACTGAAAATGAACAAAAAAGTTTTATACATTCATGACTTTACAACCACTAGTAGAAATTTCTTTTCCATGTTCGAAACTGAAAAACACTTCTTAATGCTTCAAACATTTGACATATTAAAATTCAGTCTAGTTTTAAGTTGAGTTATTCTGCTCATGTTCTTAATCAAATTATCGTATGTTTCACCTGAAATTTCGAAGATTTCTGAATTATTGCAATACTTACCTACATCAATCTCGATTCTTGACACTATATATTTTAACATTGTATAATTTAACATTTTTTTTTATTCATTTATCAAAAAATTATTAAATCACAGAACGATCACACATCAAGTTGTTTCAAATATTAATACTATCTCTACATTTTTTTTTTTTTTTTTTTTTTTTTTTTTTTTTTTTTATGATACAGAATATGCATGAATATAAAACTTTATTTTTTTCTAAACATTTCATATTTCAAATAGTCTAAATTTCAAACCAAACTATTTGAAAAGTTCACCATATAACAGGAAATATTAGACTATTTTTTTTTCATTAATATTACTTAGACCTTTACAACATTGCCTTTTAAAAATAGCAGATATCAACTTTTGGGTTAGTTTTCCATAAACTGTAACTGAAATTACGTTGACTCCTTATAAAAAGTGCTGTCTTGAATTTCAACAACGAATTGACCTTTACCGCAATGCTTATATACATAAATCTCGATTATTGTTCATATATATTTTAACATTACATAATTTTAACAGCTGTTTTTTCTCTTTATCAGAAAATTATTAAATCACAGAACGATTTGTGCTTCAAATTGTCACCTCTCTTGCATATCATTCTAATCATCATCAGATATTTTCCTCAGAAATATTACTATAATATGAAACAGTAAAGAAAATTAATATATAGTTAATATTTAATAACCCCATACACGAAATTACTTCCGAATGAAAATACTAATGCAGTAGAGCGCCGATTATCGGAACTATAAATAACCGAACTTCCAATTATCCGAACAGCTTATTTCTCTCAAAAATTTTTTTAAACCAAATTTCCATTTATCCGAATGCCATATTTCTCTCAAAAATTTTTTAAATGATGGTGAGATTGTGAATGAGATTTAAGATGGAAAAGAAATTGAAGAGATGAAAACGAATACTCTGAAAATAACCCAGGTCCAACACATAACGCTAAGCCTTTGAATGTTTGGAAAATGCTATGAAATGACTCGAACAGCAGAACTCTGACCCTAGCTAACGTACTCTACTCAACGTGGCCTACTCAGCTAACGTATTTAAGAAGAATTCGAGATATGGCAGCTTTAGCAAGAACGTATTCTTTGAAGAAAGCAACAATTGAAAGCTTTTTTGCTTAAATTATAATCTCTGGAGTTCAGAAAATGATAAAAAGAGAAAAAGGATATTTTAAATGATAAAAAAGTAAAAAAAAAAAAAAAAAGAAAGATATATATAGTTTTTATATACGCTAGCACTAACTGGTTCTGCCAGCCCCAAGCCTGGATAAAGTGTGAAGGTTTTAGTATAGTCTGGAACATCCCTTAAATTGTCTCTCCATTTAACCGAACTTTTGCTTATCCGAACTAGGCTCGGTCCCGAGTTTTTCGGATAATCGGCGCTCTACTGTAATCAATAATATCAACTGTTGAACAGAAAATGATACAAATTACCGAAAATTAAAAAAAATCTATAAAAGGTTAAAATTAATCGATAACTGATAAGAATAATTTAAAAAATTTCTTAATTTTTTTATAAATTTACTAAAACCATACTTTTTTCGGACCGCAAACTATTATTTCTTGAAAATTTACGTCGAATTTACAAGATCTGAACACTTGGATGACATTCACTTCAGGAAATATTCATAATTAAACGAACAAAATAATTTTTAATCTTATCAATAACTGGATATTTCATATTTTAAAAATGATTTTCAAGACTGTACATATAGAAATAAAAGTTTACAAACTTATTTCAATCCTTTTATCATATTGGTTCTGTTCTTATGAATTTTTTTAAGTTGTGAAAGCGTTGTTTCTTTAAAATGTTAGGAGATATATTCCAGTAATGGAATAGGCTTTAAAAAAATAAACACACCTATATCTGTTGATAAAACAATATTTATTATAACCATTTAAAGATTACATTGTGAAAATTATCTACATTCATATTAGAAGAATCATGGGTAACAAAAATTTCTTTACAGCAGTGTATATACCGTGTTATATTGTATTACTACTACTATGTACTAGTACATGTATATATGTACTAGTGTATATATTGTGGTAACTCGTATGCAGTTAGATTGGGTAAATAGTCTAAATCTCTTCTTTGATTGTTAAATTCTTCAAACGTCTAGTTATTTTCAGAATATCTTTTCAAAGTTTTCATGCGACTGGTTATGCTTTACATGACGTCGTATGTGTTTTTGATTCATGATTTCTTGTAAACGGATTTTGGCAATCTTCGCAAGTATAGGGTTTTCCATCCGTAAGGATATGTGTATGTTCTTTTAAATTCCATTTATTTTTTAAATGTTTCTAGCAAATAGAACATATCTGCATGAGAAATAAATGTAAACAATTACGATTCTCGTCAACGATATAGATAAAAAGCACTTGTTAAAGTATAATAGTTAAAATATTTGATTTTAAATTCACGCTAAGTTTTCATATAAGTTTCATAAGTTTTCATACGTTTCATATATGAATTCTAATATTTCACATATTAGTACTTGCATATTTATTTTTCCTTAACTCTGCTTGTGTTAAGGACGAATCATTCAGATCATTCATTTCTGATAAAGAGTTTTGCTGCTCTTTTAATTCATCTCGTTGCAAGATCTGTACCATAAAAGAAATATATTTATACACTTAGAAAAGTTTTAATATATAAATAATCATTTTTTATTTATTATTAACCGTTAAATGCCTGATTTTCCAAAAAATCATTGTAATAATGTTTTTCGGCTTTCATTTTTGAAATAAATCACGGGAAAAATACTTTAAAAAATCATATTTTGTTTTAAGTATAGTTTACGGGTAAAAAACAGTTTGTTACTAATCGGCAATACTGTTGTTTAATTGAAAAAAATAATTTCCCTTGATAAAATTCTATAATATTAAGCACACAAGAATTTTAGGAACTATAATAAGAAATAAATTTTACTTGCTCACTGCAGGTCAAAATAGAGTATTTCGCAAGCTTCCAAACAAAACAAAAAGAACAAGTAGCAACAATTGAAAAAATAAATATATCTTTATTCTTAAACGGAAAAATTGTTGCCATCTACATGTTGAAAATCGATTTAATAATATTTTCAGAATGTATTTTATTAGCAACATTAGGCATTATAGCTTCAATAATATTCTAATAGTATTTTAGAGCCTAAATTGGGTATGTTGCCAAAAAGCAACACCAGGCATTTAAGGGTTAATATATGTTTGTAACGTCGTATAAAATTCTTATCAAACTAGTAAAATATTGTAGTTAGCTGCATTAAAATCGTAGAATGTTGGCAGCTGTTGGGAGATTGTGTTAATTTTACGATTGACAAATCCAATCAACTACATGAATTTGATGGTAATCGTTCAGATCGGCTAAGTCCCATCAAAACACAATTATTCGTATAGCAGTCGTATTATATTCCGTTGATCAGGTCATACGTGTAGCAAGGCAAAAGATTTAGAAATCTCAATACAAACAGAGCCAAATGTCATTATAAAATGTTCATTCATCAAAATATGAAAACGGAAACAATTCGCACATTATGAGACCATTCGTACAGCTGGCGCACGAATCACTACTTCATGCTAAAAATATCTTAAACAACAAATTTAGATGTTCTACTAGACTGTAAGACATCTGATAACATAGTTTTAAAACGCTCAGACAAGAGATAAGTCTGAGTTCAGTAATCATCACATCGGCTTTTTGTTAGAAGGCACATAGAGTGACAGATTCAGTGTAATACAGAGATGAACCAATTGGTGAACGGCGATCTTCTATCAGCGGAAGCTAAACCAATGAGTGAGAGAAGAAATGTTTTAGAAGAATGAATCCCAGATCTCGTAATGTACAGATTTCGGAGTGAAAAGTCCGCGTCTCCAAGGCGTGGAAAACAGATTCGTGGAATTGAAGATTAGAAACACAAATACAATAGCAAATGGCTTTAAAAAACATTTGAAAAAATAATTTAGCTTCTCCCAAAATTTCATAGGTTTGGTAGCTGATAAATATTTATGAAGGGATTAAAACTTTAAATTAAGATTTCGAATAGGATACTTATTAACATAGGCGTTTTAATTTAAAGGAAATTTGCTAGGAATAAATAATAAATATTATTAAGAAATAGAGAAATAATGAATATGCCGAAATCTAAGAATATTTTAAATGAATATTGCAAAGTAAATTTTTTATATAACATATATGGTGTAATGATATACAAAAATTTACTTTATTCATTGACGACGAAATCAATTCCTCACTTGAATTAAAATCAGGAAATTTATCAGAATTGTGCATTTAAAGTCTCATTCCCTCACAAGTCTGACAGTGGAAATGAGAAGTTTTGTGCTGCTTTTCGAAAATTTTTGTTATTCAAAAATGCTTCGCCACGTGACAACTCACGCATGAGTACAGATTAGTAGTATAACAAATGTTGACAAGAAATTTTGTCATAGTAAACCATAGATTATTATATTCTGAGAAGAGATAGTGGTAATGACATTTAAGGTAGGAGTTGAACATGCAATTTTTTTAAAACATTTTACTTTTTTTTTTTAACTCTTATAAAATAAATTACGTTGTATTTAATTTTACTTTTGTATTTTTTTATGTTGTAAATTTTTTTAACTTTATTGTAAATTTATTTTGCTAATTGGCATATTTTTTCATTCATCTGTTGAAGTTTTATATGTAATAGATGGAATTGTAAGTGATAGTTAATTATTTTAATTGATTATCAGTATTTTCCTTCTGTGATAATTATCGTGTATGAGGTTATTTAATATTTAATATAGGGGAGACCGGGGTTAGTTGTGTCAGAGGCAAGTTGTGCCATCGAGCTTCCTGAGTGAGCCAGTAGGTTCCAGCACCTGTCGCGTCATATTGAGTAAAGAGGTTGATTGTCTCAATGTGCTGCTTATGTTTTGAAGTATAGCGTTGCGTTGCTTTGGAGATAAAAATATTTATCTTCTTTTTATCGTAAAAGTAAATTTTTGTGACCTACGTTGGAATCGTCATTGTCACTAGAGATACTGAGGTATGTAAACTTCCCTAACATTATTTAAATGCTTATATTTTGAGGTGTTATTCTATGTATTTAATTTGTTAATCATGCCAAAATTTCGGAAATTACTGAATAAAGTTCAAAATGACGTGACACATGGCTAGTTGTGACGATTCCTAAGATGCACGTTGTGAGAGTATCACTACTTACCCCAGCATAATATTTAATGGAGGTTTTTATATTTCAGAAAAAAAATGGTGCGAAATTACAAGAGGCCTACTGAAAGAGCTAAAGCTATTTTAGTAGATTATGATAGGGCTGCAATAGAAGTAATATCCGGAAGGTGCAGTTTAAGGAAAGCCGAAGAACTGCTCAATGATGGTGAGATTGCAAGACCGTCTTCAGAAGCAAGAAATCTCATTGAATTAGATGATTCTATGACAATTGATAATAGCAATGTGTCAGTGGTAAGTCTTACAGAAATAAGACCACTCCCTAAAGCAGGACATCGAGAAGGCAAGCGATCTATTCGTAAATGTTTGAAATCTGCCATTCTAACAAGCACACCTGTAAAAGAGAAAATTCGAGCAGAGCAAAAAGCAAAAGAACGCAGAAAAAAAAATTGAAGAAGAAGAAAAATCAAAAAAGAAACTGTATGGAAAGGCCAAGCAGTGCATAAAAAAAAATACACCTAGGTTATTGAATAAAAGGGAGAAGCAAGTATTGGATAGCTCTGAAGATAACGAAAATTGTTTATGTCTAGTTTGCTTGGAACAATACCAAATTTCTAGACCCGGAAAAAACTGGGTGCAATGCATGACATGTAGAAAATGGTCGCATGTCAAATGTACTAAAAATGAACATTATTACATTTGTATTAACTGCAAATCAGACGTTGAAACAAGCGATGGCAATGCGTGATTAAAAATATAGGATATAGGCCTACACGTTGCACTAGGATACCGAGTCAAAGATCAATATCGCCAAAGATTGTTGTTGGTTTACATTTTGTTTCTTTCCTGATTAAGACAGTTTTTTTCTTTTATTGCTGAGTGTCTCTAAAAGTATCTTTATAAAGGACTAAGAGTTTACAAGTGTTAACAATTTAACTACTTTATTTTCATTTGATTTACAATATTATTAAAACATGAAAGTGTTTTATTGTGTTAAGAACGTGATAAATGAATAAATTTCTCATTCTTGATTTAATATATCCCATTTAATCGCCTTTCTTATATAATTTGTATATGTTACAATGTACTTGTATGTGTCATTTATGTGTCACAATGTGTCCCAAGCTTGTCACAACTTGCCCCGTAGCGGGGTTAATAGTGACAAATTTCAAGGTTACGCAGAATTCATTTTGTGTTATGAAAAACGTTAATAATGTTAGTAGTAGTTTTATAAATATGTTACGTAAGATATACTCTAATGATATGATACACTAAATGTTTCCCTTCAGTTCAAATTTTACGGCCAATATCAAAAATTTCGAAAATGTCACTACTAGCCCCGATCTCCCCTATATTAAATTTTCTTTACTTAATCATATGATAATAATATTTCTGAGGAATATATATCCGAGAATTATTGGAATAACAAGTAAATCTGCAGATCAGGAGCCTCAGCGTCGGCTTTGCAAGTCATTGTTTTTAGACACACTCTGGTAATATTCAATTTCCTGCAAACCGCAATTTAAAGTTTTCAAATTATGTAATTATTTATAAGAATAAAAAATACGAAGTTTTCAGACATTAGAAGCGTTAAATTAAAAACGTTGTTATGGAAGGATATTTTGAAAATTTCATGAGCTACTAATTCTGGTATTTTTTTTTTTAAATAATAAAGTCTTCAGGGGGCCGGAGCCCACCCCCCCCCCCCCCCTGAACCTCCCGTGGTCTCATTAATTTGCATATGTAACTTTTTATTGATTGCGCTAATGGTTATCGTAAAACTTTCTATTTACATTTCCGAGCCTTATTTTTCAATACTGGTAGACAGAAAATGATTTACATTGACGCAATTATATTAAAAGTTTAGGTTTTGTGAATGAAAATGTAATTTCTTTTTAAAAATAAAATAATTTTCATTCATATTTTCTGAAATGAGGCGGCATTAAGAAGTAACACACGTCAAAAAAAAAAAAAAAAAAAAAAAAAAAAAAAAAAAAAAAAATCAGGCAATCTAGTTAATATTTAATTTTTAAGAATGAAAATATTTATTTCCCGATATAATGACCTCATTTTCGGCACGATAATTTTGCGGTGTATAATTTTGACGTTTACTATCAATATGCTTTTAAAAAGTTTTTTTTTTTTTTCTCATTGAAACTTTCGATTAAAAATTAAAGATTTCTGTTAGCTGCGTGCAGACAATAAACCATGAGATATTAGTAACATTTTTTTTTTTAATAATAAGAATTAATATCGTACCACAAGACCCTTTTATTTCAACCTCAAAGCGTATTCATTTTATTTTTGATATATGAGATCAAATTCACCTTCTTTTCGTATTTTCGTTTTATTTCCAATATGAAGACGTATTCATGTCTATTTCTTTATTTCATTTTCCTCTTGCACATGAAAATCTTTCAAATCAAAATTAACTGTTTAGTATAAATTATTATTCCGGGATCGGATTTTCTTGGCAACGGTAAAAAAAAAAAAAAAAAAAAAAAAAAAAAAAAAAAAAAAAATATATATATATATATATATATATATATATATAGCAAAATGTCAATTTATTCCTTATGGAAATAATGAACTTTTTAATTTAAAAGAAAAATATTTGAACAAAATCAATAGAACATAGCCTTTCTTTATTTCTGGGGGTAAATTCCATCTATATGTAAAAACACAAAAGCATTAATTCATCCTTTCAACTTTGATTTGACTTCAAACAATTACACATACTTTCATACTTCCGATATTTTTCGGTGTAGTTCCGTTGCTAGGCAACAGGTAAAAGAAAATTAAGACAATGAAATGTGAGCATAAAAAGGGTAAATTTATAAAAGAAAATAATTTATGTTATTGGAACACAAATATAAAATCTCTCCGTACATTATACACCGAATTTAAAAACTCTGACAAATGTATACACAAAATTTCAAACTAATATGAACAATGCATGGTTCTAATTAGGAAATTCCATCATCCATAATTTATCATTTAAATCTTTCAATCATATGGGCCATTTCTTTACAACAAATAAAAATGAAAAATCGTCTGAATTGCTATAGGAAAGCATTAAGGCGCAAAATAAAATGTTCTATATATTCCGAACGAATGAACCAAATTTAACCAAAAACTATACAGCTGAATCCGGGGACCTCACCAACATGCATCCTTAATTTCAAGATAATCGGATGCTTTTTACGGCAGTTAACGCGGGACAGATAGACAAACTAACTAACTAACTAACTGACTGAAACCAAAAACTTTTCGGGTCCCCACAGTGAGCCTTCACTGACGTTTTGGCAATAAACGATGGATAAGAAAATGTGAAGCACAAACCGTTCTGTGATGTTGCTAAGCATCGTGGTAAAAATTCATATAGTTTGGTTTCGAAAATAGGTTACTTGAAATATGAAATGTTAAAATTAAATATTATATTCATGCATACTATGTATAATTAAAAACTATAAGCGTGATATTAATATTTTAAACAACTTGATGGACGACAATTCAGAAATCTTATAAGTGTAAGATAAAATATATGATAATTTTATTTATAATATGAACAAAATAACTCAGACTAGTCATGTATATTATGTATCATTAAAACTACTAACATAATATTTATATTTTAAACAACTTAATGGAGGGTAATTCAGAAATCTCTGAAGTGCAAGGTGCAACATATAACAATTTGATTAATAATATGAGTAGAATATCACCAGATTAGTTTTAATATGTCAAATGGTTTTGGCAGTAAGAAATGTCATGTATGAGCAATTCATACAAGGTGAAAATCAATTAGAATCAATTGATTTGAAATCTGTTACCGCTCCAAGTCAGTATCTATCTCAATAATGTAATGCAAAAATATAAAGGCAAAGAATCAAATTTTATGTAGATAAATAGTGTGGTATTGGTTTAAAAACTGAAAAATCACCGAATTTCACTGAAACAGACAGTATAGAGTTTGATTAAATAATGCTTTGAGTATAAAATATTAAGTTCGAATTTGATATAGTTATGGAAATTAGTTGGTAAACTCTTATTTTTATATGTACATGAATATATATATATATATATTTAATGCGAAATTTCCAGTTATTGATACGGTTAAAAATTATATGTATTTTTTTTTTATTATGAATATTTCTTGAGGTGTATGTCACCCAAAAGTTAAAATCATTCAATTTCGATGTTTAATTTTTAAGAAATTATCGTTTGCGGTCCAAAAAAAGTATAGTTTTAGTAAAATTATAAATAAATTCAGAAAACGTTTAAATTATTTCTCTAATTTGTCATTTACCTGTTATTTTTTTTTAATTTTGTAAGAATTTGTATTTGTAATTTTGTTTAAAAAAAAAAAAAAAAAAAACAGAATTTTTCAGTAATTTATATCATTTTTTGTTCAAGAGTTTATTTTATTGATTATTAGTATATTCATTCGGTAGTAGTTTCGTGTCTGGAGTTAATAAATATTAAATGTATATTAATTTCCTTTACTGTATCATTTGATAGTAATATTTCTGAGGAATGTATCTGATAATTATTGGAATGATAAGCAAGAGAGGTGAAAATTTGAAGCACAAACCGTCGGGTGATTTAATAATTTTCTGATTAATGGAAAAAACAGCAATTGATAAAATTTTGTAATGCTAAAATATATAGGAGCAAGAATCGAGTTTGATGTAGATAAATATTGCGGTAAAGGTCGATTTGTAGTCGAATTTAAAGAATTTTTGTGAAAACAGGACTTTCTATAGAGAGTCGACAATATTTCAGTTACAGATCTTGTAAAATTATCTCAAAAGATGATATCTCGTACTGTAATACCTTAACATTTGCGAGGGTTAGGTTCGCAGAAATGTCCGCAAATGTCAAAATCGCGAATGCTGAGACTATCTTTCCGCGCATAAAAGGGGGTTATGTTTTAAGATATTTTTTTATGGAAAAAAGCAAATGAAACGTAAAAGTATATATCTTAAGCAAAAGCATGTGCTATAAGTAAATTTTAATAATTATAAACATGTTGTACAAAGTTTATTTTCTAGCTTATGGCGGAAAAAAATAGCAATATGCGTTTGTTTGGCAGAACAGATCTTCTGTTTATGAATTTTCATGTATGTAAAAGTTGCGGCTTCGATTTTTCTTTTAAATTTAAAAATTATCACCAGTGAAGGATCACATTCTATTACTTTCCCAACAAAATGTTGTTGAAGATTTAAAATTTTCCCGACGTTTTATGTAGAAAATATTTCACACGCAATAAAAAATTTGAATTTTAAAAATTTCAGTGTTTCTCGGAATTACTAACCTATATTTTGCCTTAACACAAGGGCTGACGTTCTGGGAACTAATGTATACAGTGTAGGTGTCCAGTTCGTGGAATTGTTAAAGTAAAGTGAGCTTCCTTTGTAAAAAAACACACTTGTATAAAAATCGCGAATAAAGGAGTTAAGTATTCGCGAATGTGTTAAATGTTCTTCATTATTTATTTCGCGGATAATCAAAACTCGCGAATGTTAAATCCGCGAATGTTAAGGGATAACTGTATATTTAAAAGGTAATGGTGTAAATGTGTATGCAATATTAATAAAAAAATAGTTTAATATTTTTTCTTATTTGGTAAAATTTCAAATAGTTTCGTTTGAAATATAGACTACTTGAAATATGGAAGTTTAGAAAAAAAAAGTTTGTATTCATGTATACTCTGCATCATTAAAAAACTGTAAATCTAGTATTCATATCGGAAACAACATGATGTGTCATCATTCTGTGATTTTAAAACAACTCAGCTTAAAACTAGATTGAATTTTAATGTGTCAAATGTTTGAAGCAGTATGAAGTTCTCTTTCAGTTTCCAGCATAGAAAAGAAATTTGTACCATCGGTTGCAAAATCTCCAATGAATAAAACAATTTTATTCATTTTCGGATTCCAACATAGAAAGGAAATTTGTACTGTTGGTTATAAGATCTCAAATGTAGTCATGACGTGAATAAATATAAATATGAACACCATATAAAGACATTCAATATTTCAAAAGTAGCTAAAATTTGACGATATAATTAGTATCTTGTAACAATATATAGACAGATATACTTCATAGTTGAAAATTTGAGTAAAAAATCATATTTTTCTCGAAAATTGATATTTCTTTCTTTTAATTAATGATACTTATTAAGGTTTTGCAAACTAATGTAAACTAAGGTATTGAAAACTAAAATATAAGTTTAACTCTACCCTTTGATGGTGATATTTTCGAACTATAGTTGAAAAAGTTATAACAAACCAGCTCTTTTCCTTAAAAATTGATACTTTCCATTGTTTTGCTTAATTAATAATCCTCCTTAAAGTGATGGTTGTTCAAAAACTAAAATTTTAGTTTATATCATCATCTTATAAATAGAAAAACTAAGATGAAATCAGCTTTTTTCATTAAAAAATGATATTTTTCTTGATTCATTTTCTGATTCGCTTTTGCAGTTTATAAAGTCAAAACTTGTGATCCAAGATGTAGGAATGCGAGGGGAAGTAGATAATAGGAATACTTGTTTGGAATTATTTTCATGTTGACTCAATCACAAAATCATGTTAAATTTGATAAAAAATAAGGAAATTAATTCGAAAAATCGTATTTTTATAAGTGTTTTCGTGAAAATATTATTAAAATGTGAAATTTACAGTTATTGAATAGATTAAAAATTAATTTACTTTGTTTAATTATGAAAATATCTTCGGGTATAGTCTTCTAAACGTTTAAATCTTACATAGCTAGCTTCTAAAAGTATGATAAAATCTCAAATTTGTGTAAAAGTTCGCCTTTTTTCCTTAAAAATTTTATATTTATCTTTGTTATTTGTTCAATTATTAAAATTCATTAAGCTTATGGTCGTTGAAAAACTAAAATATATGTTTAAATTTCCCTTTTGAAGATGACATTGTCATCTTATAGTTGAAAAAATTCTAAAGAAATTAGCTTTTTTCATTTAAAATTGGTATTTTTCATTATTTTTCCTAATTAATAATACTCATTAAGGTGTCTAGCGTTCTTAAAACTATACACACTATATTCTATTATCAGAACCTTGTAGTACACCTTGTTGAGAATGCCAACTTGGCGATGCTTGCCATTTTCTGTTAGTCGGCATTGTGGCAACCCCCTTTTTATTGTTTTCCGATTTTCTTTTCAGTGTAGATGTAAAGTTTGTTTTGAACCGGTCTGACGGTAATAATGGAACTCTCAAATGAGAGTAATAATAATTTTAATATACCTATATATTTGTAAATAAAATGTACATAGTTGTTTTTTAAGAAAGAAGTTTAATTTGAACTGTAGAGTGTGTTTACTTATTCAAGTTACGAATTTTATTTACAATATATTAGAACTAAGTTATGAAGACGTTTTTATTCTTCGAAGCACTATGAAATAATTTGAATTCACCGAACCTGCAGTCTAAAGGACAACGCTACATTTATCTGGCGTCAAAGCTCCAGGATGTCTGGATTTCATCATCGATTGAGGTAAGTACCTCAAATTAAATTATATTGAATAGATAGAATTATGAATATATTTATTAACTGAACTGTATTGAATAAATTGAATTCTTTATTTTATGATGGATTTCGAAACATTGAAAAAAAAAAAGAGCTACGATTCGTAGTCAAACAACAAAAATATTTGATAAAATAAGGGATTTATTAGATAATACACAAGAATTAGAGCTTGAGAATAGAAAATCACAGCTGGATCTTTTGAAACAGCAATTGAATGACAAAATGAAAACTTTAAAATCATTAAATTCTGAAATTGAACCACTGGTTCCAAGTACTGAATTTGAAAAAGAAATCGAGAAATCGGAATCTTATAATGAGAATATTATTGAATGGAAATATAAAATTTCCAAATTTTTAAATGATAACACAGTTACTCCTGAAACTAAACAAGATTCTTCAGACATTGAAAGTGATAGTAGTAGCAACAATAGTTCTCTACTAAAAAGTCAAAAAATTCTGAATCAAAATTTGATTAAACTTCCTAAACTTAATATATCTAAATATTATGGTGATTCGTGTTTATGGCTCGAATTTTGGAGTCAGTTTTCGAATGCGATTGACAATAATGAACATTTAACTCCGATTGATAAATTTTCCTACTTAAAGTCACTTTTGGGCGGAAGTGCTGCAAATACTATAGCAGGCTTTTCGCTGACTAAGGAAAATTATGCTCATGCTATAGAATTATTGAAAAATCGTTTTGGTCGTAATGACCTGGTAATAAATAGTCACATGACTAAACTGCTAAATTTGAAACCAGTACGAAATTCTAGTAACATTAAGGCTTTTAGAGATTTGTATGATGAATGCGAAATTCAAATAAGAAATCTTAATTCTTTAGGTGTTGCCTCAGGTTCATATGGGCACTTGTTATGTCCGATTCTTCTGAAACTTATTCCATCAGATATTGCACTAGAATTTAATAGAAAACGAATTAAAAACACTGACTGGGATGTTAATGAGCTGATAAATTTCATTAAAGATGAAATTGAATCTCGCGAGACCACTGTCCAATTAAACCATTTTGAAAAAATCCCTGAGAAGCAGGAAAATTATAAGAAAAATTATAAAAAATTCATTCCATCAGCTTCTGCCTTAACCACAAATATTAAAAATAACTGCATATTTTGTAATCAAACTGATCACGATACTGAAAAGTGTAAGTCTTTCACCATTCCGGAAATGCGAGAAAAATTAAAAAGGGAAGGAAGGTGTTTTAAATGCTTCCGTAAATTTCACATCGCGAATTTTTGTAAAATTTCGAATGAAAATTGCAAAGTGTGTGGTAAAACATATCATCATACTATACTTTGTAATTCTAATAAAAAAACAGAAGAATCAAAAAATTCAGGTAGCATTATTTCCTCCGTATATCATTGCAAAGGCAATATAAATAATATCAGTAGAGAAGTAATATTGCAAACAATTCATGTAAAAGTGGAAGCGGGTGAAAATTCAGAAACTGCTCTTTGTTTATTTGACTCTGCTAGTCATCGAACTTTTATTACAGAAAATTTAGTTTCAAAATTAAAACCTGAGGTCATTAGAAAGGAAAAATTAATTGTCTATACTTTCGGTTCGAGAAAATCTGAAGAACGATGTTATGATGTCGTTAAGCTAAAGCTAATTCACTTGACGAATAGAAAACGTAGTATAATAATTGAAGCATTAGTCACACCGCTAATAACTAATTCTCTGATACAAATTCCTCCTCTTCCAATCAAAATTAAGAGAAAACTTTCCAAATTTCGTCTTGACACGTGGGAACATTTGGAAAATAGTGATGTTGATATATTAATAGGAGCTGATTATTTATATCAAATTAATGACAAAACATACCCCATAAATAAATCATTGTTCGTCTGTGAAAATTTATTTGGGCATTCCCTCTGCGGGACAATTGACGTAAATAAAAATAGTGAGAGTAAGCAAGCTGGGGTCTTGTCCACTCAGGTTATGAAACCTATTCAAAATGATTTGAAAACATTGTGGGAGTTAGAAACTTTAGGGATGAACACTGAAGAAAATATTTCTGAATTAGATAAAGAGATAATCGAAAAATTCGAAAACAATTTGCATTTTCTTGAGCACCGATACGAAGCTAAATTGTTATGGAAAGATGATAGAAGAGATTTAGGAAGTAATTATAACAATGCTAGAAACCGATTTATTAACTTAAATCGAAAATTGCTTAAAGATAAGGAATTATTGCAGAAATATAAAGAAATTGTGATTGAACAGGAATTAAATAACATAGTGGAAGCATGTTCTAATAAAACTGTAAATAGCGGTTATTTTATGCCCCACCGACCTGTCTTGCGAGATGATAAACCCACAACTAAAGTTAGAATGGTATTTGATGCTTCCTCAAAAGAAAATAGCAAATCATTAAATGATTGTTTGTACGGTGGCCCAAATTTGAACCCCGATTTATTAGAAATTATTATTAATTTCAGAAAATTCAATACTGCGTTTTGTGCAGATATTGAAAAGGCCTTTCTTCAAATTTCTGTAGCTGAAGAAGACCGAGATTACCTTAAATTTCTTTGGTTCGATAATGACACAAACAACTTTTTCAAAATTTTAAGATTTAGACGTGTACCATTTGGCGTTACATGCTCACCATTTATTTTGGCTGCCACAATTAAACATCATATAAAGAAATATCGAGATCAACATCCAAATGTTGTATATATGTTAGATAATTCCCTCTATGTCGATGATTTAATTTCCGGATCGGATTTAGATAACGAAGCTTATTATTTATCAGTTACAGCTTCTGAAATTCTTAAAGAAGCTGGGATGAATTTGAGGAAATTAAAAACAAATTCTATTAAACTTAGGGAAATGTGGGAATCTGGTAACTTAGGTATAAGGGAGGAAAAGACAGGTAGTATCTTAAAAGTGCTTGGACTGATATGGAATACTGAATCTGATATTTTGATGTTAGATGCGCAGCCCTTTGAAGAATATTACATCGATGATCCCACGAAGCGAACAGTTCTTAAAATGTTACTGAAAATTTATGATCCATTAGGATTTTTGAATCCATTTGTAATACGTATTAAAGCCTTGTTGCAAGAAACATGGCAAAGAGGTTTAGAGTGGGACAATAAATTACCTGAAGATTTGAAATGCGAGTGGAACACTTGGTGTTCAGAAGTTGTACATTTACGCACATTTGAAATAACCCGAAAATATTTTCCTAATATGATAAACATTTCTGAAAATTCACAAATTCACATATTCTGTGATGCTAGTCCCAAAGGGTATGGAGCAGTTGCTTATTTGCGTTCCATTTCATTAACTGGCGAAATTCAAACCAGTTTTGTTTGGAGTAAATGTAGAATAGCCCCCCTCAAGAAGTTAACTATTCCACGGCTGGAATTGATCAGTGCAGTAGTTGCCGCTAGAATGTGGAAATATTTAAAACAAAAATTACATATTTCGAATTTAAATATAAAGTTATGGTCGGACTCAGAGATAACTATTTGGTGGATTAGGAGTTCTACTACAAACTGGAAACCCTTTATTTCCAATCATGTAACTGAAATTCAGTCATTGACAGATCCAAAGGACTGGAATTATTGTCCCGGAAAAGAAAACCCTGCAGATCTGCTTACGCGAGGGGAAAACTTATCGAAGTTAATGGGTAATAATGTATGGTGGTGCGGCCCACCTTGGTTATCACTATCAGAAGATTTGTGGCCTTCAAAAAGGGCTATAGAAATGGTTCCCGAAGCTTTTAATGAAATGAAAGCAAAACCAAATTTAACATTATTGTGTAACGAATCAAACTCTATCCCTAAGCCAGTATTTGATATGGCAAAGTTCAGTAGTTTAAATCGCGTGTATAATATTACTGCTTGGATAATGCGTTTTATTCATAATGCCAATTCGAAAAACCCTAAAATTTTAGGACCTTTAACTACCTCAGAAATAGAAATAGCAGAAAAATACTGGATAAAACAAACTCAGGAAACTTCATTTAAAGTTGAAATAGAAGCACTTAAACAAAAAAAACCACTTAATAAAGATTCTTCTTTGTACAACCTTAATCCACAATTCGATGAAAATGACTTACTTGTTTTATCCGGAAGACTTCAGTTTTCTGAAGTTACAGAGCAGGAAAAACATCCGTGGATACTTCCTAATAAATCTTATTTTGTAAAATTACTAATTAAGGATGCTCATGAAAGAATGTACCATTTTGGTGTAGCTGTCACTTTAGCTCACCTTCGTGAAAGGTATTTTATATTAAAGGGAAGAAGATTTGTAAAATCCGTCTTAAGATCGTGTGTGATATGTCGAAAACTTAATGCTATTCCTGGAAAAGTGGAAATAGCACCTTTACCGAAAGATAGAATCATCAAAACACCTTTAAAAAGGGTTCTAGGAAAAACTTGTCTCCGTTATGAAGAGCTAGAAGCAATACTTACAGAAATTGAAGCTGTGATTAATTCACGTCCTTTATGTTATCTCTACGAAGAAAATGCTGAACCATCACCTTTAACGCCATCTCATTTTTTAGTTGGTAAACGATTAATGTCCTTACCTTCTTATGGATTACCAGTCTGTACGCAAGAGAAATCCAATAAGATTTTGTTGACGAGAAAATATAAATATAAGCAACAAATTACTGACCACTTTTGGAAAAGGTGGAGAAACGAATATTTGTTAGAACTTAGATCTGCTTTTCAAGTGAAAAACATAAATTCATCGCCTCAGTTCAAAGTTAACGATATAGTGATAATTCATGATGAAAAGCTCCCAAAACATATGTGGAAGTGTGGTCGTGTTAAAGAACTCATATTTGGTCGTGACTCGAAAATCAGATCATGTGTATTACAGACTGCAAAAGGCGATCTTAAACGACCTGTGCAATTGCTATATAATCTTGAATTGGACTTAGTGGACTAAAAGACACTAAAACTCTTACTCTAAAAATAAGAACTATTATCGAACATTTAATTTGTTTTGTTACTCATATTTACCCTTATTATTGTTTAATTTTCATACAATTCATGTGTTTTATTTTCTTTCGTAGATTGCAGCATTCTTATTATTTTTGCTTTTATATCTGTAGCTGTATGTAAGTATGTATCTGAAAATTTGTCATGTATGTAAGTATATTCTTATGTTTATTAAATTGTTTAATATAGATGCTGAACTAAGTGTTCAGCCCGGGGCAGGATGTTGAGAATGCCAACTTGGCGATGCTTGCCATTTTCTGTTAGTCGGCATTGTGGCAACCCCCTTTTTATTGTTTTCCGATTTTCTTTTCAGTGTAGATGTAAAGTTTGTTTTGAACCGGTCTGACGGTAATAATGGAACTCTCAAATGAGAGTAATAATAATTTTAATATACCTATATATTTGTAAATAAAATGTACATAGTTGTTTTTTAAGAAAGAAGTTTAATTTGAACTGTAGAGTGTGTTTACTTATTCAAGTTACGAATTTTATTTACAATATATTAGAACTAAGTTATGAAGACGTTTTTATTCTTCGAAGCACTATGAAATAATTTGAATTCACCGAACCTGCAGTCTAAAGGACAACGCTACACACCTCAGTGATACATATCAATTTGAATATCTTTAAAATAGTGTAATACATTAAAGTTCACCACAAAAAATTTTCCCCATAGACCGCAATATAACGGAGTTCTTTCAGTGTCCCTGTTGGTGTATCGTAAATGCTACATACTTCATTCTAAATACCGAAAATACTATAGTAAATTCCAATAACATATATCAATTCCATGGCAACAGACAGTAGTTACACCATTTAGAGCATGGGCAGACGACTTGAATCCATAAGCACTTTTTAACTATGTTTGAAAGTGTTAAAAGTGTAAAAATTCCATACCAACCGTAAACTGTGTACTATGTAAAAATAATTGTGATATTAATTACGTTCAATTTTCAGAAATACAATTTCCTTAATAAACTACAGCTTGAAATGTTTTATAATAAAAATGTATACACATGGAATATTTCTATTATTTTAAAGAAAATAAACAAATAAATTTTAACATTTATAATTTTTAATTTATAGGAAGTAATATTTACCATTTTTTGATAAACATCTTAAAAGATTTTACCAGAAACCCATTTGCCGTTTTCTTTAAAATGTAAGAAGGAACTTTTTTTAATGAATAAAATTTTATTTAATCCTCTGCACTCAGAAAAGGCTGAAAAAAATATTTTACAGAAACATAGCAAAGTAAAAATGTCTAATCTAATTCTTTCACTGCTAGTTAAAGTAAACTCCACCCTCCCCTAAGGTTGTCATTTACAACAGTTTACGATGAATAATGCTGTAACAATCTATGGCAACGGCTTTTAGAATATCAACTGACATTTGTGTTTCTAGTGTAAAGATTTCGATTCTGGCGTCAAATTTGTCTTTATTCATTAAACTCATAAATTTATTTATTAGACAAACAATAATAGTTTCGCATGCAAATATATTCGGATGCGAAAAATAAGTGTTCGAGTTTTGATTTATATTTCAATTTCTTCCATATGGATATTCCAATTTGTGGTGTTATTGAATAATTGCTATCTATTATAATAGATAGCAATTTCTTTCATGCCACACAGCAGTGATAATAATTTTACTTTCATTTGAAATCTAAGAAATATTAAAAGAACATTTTTTTAATTGTTTTTAGGTGAGTTGGTAATTATATAAATACGTAGCACCTATAGTCTTCGTTCAGTCCGTCTGTCTGTCCGTCCGCATATAACAGCGCAAAAACTACTCAACTGAATCGTTTGAAATTTAAAATATATAATTGTTGCATAATTTTGTTGTGTCATTTCAAATTTCATGAAAATTGGATGTACAGTTTAATTACAGGGACAGTCAAAAGTTTTCCGTTACATTACGGCCAATGGGAAAAAATTATTGCAAGTGCATTTTAATGATGTTATAGCCTTTCGAATGATCTGAAATTTTAAATATATAATTGTTGCAAGATTTTGTCGAGTCGTTTCAAATTTTATGGAAATTGGATGTATAGTTTAATTACAGCGATAGTCAAAATTTTCCGTTCCATTACGGCCAATGGGAAAAAAAAATATTTCAAGTGCATTTTAATGATGTCATAGCCTTTCGAACAGAGTGAAATTTATAGGCACATATGAAGCGCACTAAAATATACATTCAATACAATATGCGGTGCAAAAAATATTTATAAAACTAGTTATAGTACGAACGCACCTCATTTGCCACGTTTGAAGAACAATTTCCAACTTTTTTTTTTTTTTTTTTTTTTTTTTTTTTTTTACATTGAGAAGAGAAGACAATCAGAATCATAAAATGTCTTACCATGTATTTATGTAAATAACGAGAATATAAAATTTTCGTCGTAAGATGTAAACATCTAAAGTCACAGAACGAAAAAAAACCACATGTTAAAATAAATACACGCACATACTCTTTTGTGGAAATCTACATAATTTATTTAATTATAATAAAAAAAAGCATATTTATTTTGTATAATGAAGCATAATATAAATTATTAATTGGTCATTTAAATGACTATTTTTAAAATTGGTTTTTAAAATGAGAAACGTTTTCCTTAACATATTTTTTCTTCAAAAACCAGAGAAATTTATAAAGTACATCAAATCAGTGATGGTGTAACTTAACACCAGAAATGGTGGCAACTAAGTTGCCACCAAAAGGGGTGTGTCTTTACACCAGTTAATTATCGATGTTTCGTTACACTAATTTACTGGCTGTTTTAACTTACACATTTTTTGTGGCAACTAAGTTGCCACCCCCTTTTGGTGTAAAGTTACACCGATATATTTTACAGTGTACGCAGAATTCCAAAATTTACCTCAGTTTTCTGACGCATAACACCATTTCAAAATTCCTCTTCAAAAATTTTAGTCAATAAGCAAAAACTTTCTCGAATTATTTTGTGCAGTTCTGTATATGATGTATGGCACACCTACTAATATTAAAAAACTGCGTAAAATCTAAAAACGCATACTTCAATTGAAACCGTACTTCCAGCAATTATTGTTCATAGGCAGTATTATAACAAATTCTTTTGCTGTCTTTGTAATTGAACGCTTAAGGCTATGCTCTCCCTATTCTATACTAAGCAACTTGTAGTGTAGCTCAGTGATGCATATAAATTTCTATATCTTTTAAATAATGTAACATCATTAAAATTTTCTCAAAAAAGGATTTTTTCAATATTCCACAATGTAACGGCACAATGTTATTCTGATTGCACCTGTTGAGAAACTATAAATGCAACACATTTCATTTTCAATACAGAACCATTGGAAATCTCAAATAACATATATGAATTATATGACAATGGAAATATATTGATGCGAGTTAGGTAACGGGCAAACAAACTGAATTCATTTCATGCACTTTTAACCTATGTTTTTCACCTACTATTATTTATTATTATTATTATTATTATTGTATTTTAAGTATCATTTTGATCACTTATAAAAACCTGAATAGTTTTTAAGACAGTAGACTCCATCAAATCAGCTCAGCTTGCGACCAGAGATTGTGCGTATTTTAGAATTTTGAGGAATTCCTGGTCATTGCTTTGTTTACATTTTTGGAACATTTATTTGAATGTAATAATGCAATCAAAATTATAATGAATGTTTACAATATGATAAAATATTAAAATAAGTAAAACAATAAACTAAAATGATAAAAAGTAAGATACATTTTAAAAAGATTAAAAAGTTAAAAGTAAAGGTCAAGTAAGTAATGTATAATTAATTTTGCATCATAAACATAAGATACTATTTCCCTGAATTATTCAATTAAACTTTCCTCAGAAAGGTACTCTATTAATTCACATCGAAATTATAAGGTAAGGAAGTTTTATTTCAGGTTTAACTAGTCTTAATAGCCAAAAATGATTGTGCTTACCAGCAATATCAGCAATATCTCGATTTTTTTCAGCAATAAATTTATGCTTCCTTCATGAAAAACAACAAGTTCAATCATATTATCGAGAATTGCATATAAAAATGAATACGGACTGATATAAAACTAAAACATTTTGTAATTTTGCCACTACATCTGAACTGAAAGTTTCATTGTTTACATCTTCGACAACGTGCGAGTTTAAAGCGTTTGAGGATTTTAGGATTGCAGATTTGAGGGACTCTACCGTATATTTCTTTCCTAGCTATTGAAATCCCTATTCTTTTTTTGTAGTCTGTATGAATAATAGTTTTTAACTAATGTATCAACCATCGTTGTATATTAATTCTTTGAGAACTGGTTAATCTATTATTAACTTTTACCAAACGAAAACTTCTGGAAATGGAATTATAAATTGAAATTTCAATAAAATACATATAAATAATTTTCGTGTCTCATTATTAATCCAGACATATTCAAATTAATGTTTATTTAAGTATAGACATTCTGCAAATATACGAAAAAAATTATCAAACAGTAAGTTTAATCATCCATATAAGCAATAAAAAAAAATTTAATTCAATATTTATAATGTAAATAAAATGATACCAAAACTAAAAAAAATAATGTTTTACGATTGATTGTCTAGCTTGTAGTGTTAAATAAATATTAATATTAAGTTGTTTTTGTTCTGCGTGTTAAGAGTATTAAATTGTATTAAGATTTCATTTGCACATAAACACACTTTGCTTTCATTTGCAGTTTTACAGAAGCAGATATATATATATATATATATTTCAATTTTATTTGTTTGAGGAACTTATCGGACACATAAAAATTTGTGGAGTAAATAAAGTCTCTCAAGCAGTTACAACAAGAAAGCATTTTTATAAATAATCATAAATAAAAATAATTTAATTTTTTTGAAAATTCTAATTTTAATATAAAAGGATATTTTTTATATATATTAAATATAATCCATTGAATTATATTATATAGAAATGATTTCATTTCATCTGTAAATAACTAAAAGTAACTTACATTTATTTCTACAAATTATAAAATGAACAGTAATATTATACGTATTCACCAAACCTCTCACTCTAGTTTTATGAAATAACTTGTAAATGTTGCTTTATTAGAAAAATCGCCAACTGTTTATATTTCTCCATTTTCTTTGTTTTCTTTACATCCCAATAACAAAAGCATTTTTAAATAATACACCTAGAAATGAAATTTAAAATTTATTTTTACCAAAATTTAGAAAAAAACATCAAATTTTAGAAAGAAAATTATAATACAAAAAAATTAAATATAATTTTACTCATTGAAAAATAAAATTTAAGTCGAAAGAAAAAATTAATAACCCCCTTCCCTAATGATATACATTTGGAGAAATGGAGTTAATTTAATTGTTTTTTCGAAGATACATATAAACAATACATGTTGATCCCTTGTAACATATTCTATTTTCGTAGAATTCTTAAATTGGAAATAACCAAGAATATTATACTACAGTAAAACATCCCTAAAGCGACCATCTTCCGTTCCAATAAAAATGGGTGGCTCCGAGAGGTGGTCTCTTAATGGAGGGGATGCTTAAATCTAGATTTTAATTGTTGAAAAAAAGTAACAATTAATGTTACTAAAATTTATTTTTCACTTTAGGAAAAAATATGAAATTTTAGTACCAAAACAAAAGTTAATTACATAACTTAATGACAGCAGAGTTTAAAAAATGAATACATTGACGTTTGTTGTGATTTCACGGTTTTACCTTTTATAATTTTCATTTCTAGGTCCTTTCGAAGTTCAGTAAATAAATGCATTTTTTTTTTTTTTTTGGTCGGTAACAAATAATGACGATCTCATTAATTTATTTCTTTGAAAGTTTCCTGACAGAATAGGACAGAGGATTTTATTGACCTTCATTCTTAATTTGTCACCAGAGTTAAATCCATTGCCTGAAAAGGCACTTCAAAGTTACAGGAATAATAAAAAAAATCTAAACTTAGTTTAGAAGTTTGATGAATAATGCGCTCTCCGGAATTATTTTTCTAATAAAACCTTCATCAAGCAACCCCAAAAAAGAAAACGGAATTTGTTTAATTTTCTTCAAAGAAATGGGTCGCTCATGGAAGGAGTTCAACTGGAATAATCTCTGAATGGAGGTAAAATTAGTATTGAGCCCATAGGAATAAATTTCGTTCCATGAAAAAAATGGTCGTTCAGGGAGGTGGTCGCACAGGGAGGTTTCATTGTATTTCATTATGTAAAGTTTCTTCAGATTTTAATTTTCGAAAAATGTGTTTAAACATATTAAAAAGTTTAATTTGTAATGAGGCAAACGCCGACCTATCGGTCAGTTCTAGCAAAGTGCGAAGGGTAATTAGTTCTTTGAAAGAATGGTCTATACTCTCTCAGAAATATATCCATGAATTCACGGAAATATTCTTGGTAGTACTGCTACCAGTATATGAGGGAGTATCAATAATTTTTACCTCTCACATAGAAATAATTGAATGACATTTATAAAATTGCTACATCTTATTAGTCTTTTTCTATACGTCACCGTGCACACATTTCTGTAAACGTTATTTCAAAGAAGGAGGAGGGTGTATTCCAGGAGTCTCAATAGTACACCCAAAGTGGGTACTTTTATAGCATTTGTAAACCCCCTCATGTGGCATATTATTGGAAAGGCCTGTGACCACTTATTCACATTATACACCTCTGGAGTAATTCCCCCCAATTTGAACCCCCGAAAGGTAGTTTCCTGAATTTTGCGGCAACCCCTCAAAAGTACCCCCTTTGGGTCTAGTATCGGATTTCCTGGAATACATCCCCCCCCCTTTAAAAATATCGTTTACAGAAATGTTTTACTGTCCACGTGGACTATGTAGAAAAGAACTAATAAAATGTTGCTGAATTTTACTGAATTATTTCTATGTGAGGGCAAAAACGTATTGATAATTCCTCGTATATCCGAGAATTGAAGAAATTATCACTCTTTTTTTCCGTTCTCGGACATACAATTTCCGTAATCTGGGAAACAGAGTTTTTAAGGAAATGTCGTTCTTCCGTGATCGCCTTGGCTTCATACCTGGGATACCCGCTTTTCAAATCTAGCATCTTGACCACTGGGCTACCGATCGCATGAGGGAGGAAGAGTTTAAAATGAAGATTTGAGTTATTCTTCAAAAGGGGGATTGGTAAGGCTTGTTAAATTTCTTGTTCATAAAGCTCAGAAATTTCATCTTAATCCCATGAACATTTCGTCGTTATGAAAATTTTTGGGGGTTTTAACATTTATAGAATAAAAGAGGATAAAATTATTACATATTAGATATTTTTTAATAAGACATAATTTGATTGTCAGATTGTCAGACAATTTCCGTAATCTGGGAAACAGAGTTTTTAAGGAAATCTCGTTCTTCCGTGATCGCCTTGGTTTCATACTTGGGACCCCCACGTTTCAAATCTAGCATTTTGACCACTAGGCTACCGATCGCATGGGGGAGGAAGAGTTTAAAATGAAGATTTGAGTTATTCTTCAAAAGGGGGATTGGTAAGGCTTGTTAAATTTCTTGTTCATAAAGCTCAGAAATTTAATCTTAATCCATGACTATTTCGCCGTTATGAAAATTTTTTTGGGGTTTTAACATTTATAGAATAAAAGAGGATAAAATTATTACATATTAGATATTTTTTTAATAAGACATAATTTGATTATTAGATGTAAAATACGAATATTTATAATAAAATTCGAGTAGAAAGATTTGCTTTTTTGAATAAAATCGTTTTCTTTTTTTACATTTTTTTAAAACTTGATTGAAGAACTATATATTTTTTTAAATGTGTTCGTTTTTAATATATTTTAAATGCGAATATTTTCTTTAAAACTCTAAATTATAAATTACCAATAAGTTTAAATGGATGTGAAAATTGCTGATTTATTAAATTCGAAAGCGCTCTTTATGTTTGTTTGCTTTAAAAAAAAGTTTAATTTATTGAATTTTTGGTTTTTTATTTAAAAAAAATGAACTTTGTTAATAATAACGCAAATACACATGCGTTGAAGGAATATACGGAATTCTCTCTTTTTTTCGGATTCGCGGGAAGTATTAAAACAAAAAGCATGCTTTCTAGGAATACGAAAATTATTTCTTTAAAATTGGCAAATTATTTATGGTATAAAGATGAACTTTTCTGAGAGTGTATTACAAATTTAAAATTTTACCAAAATGAAGAAAATTATTAAAGGGTCTAAGGACACTTATTACGGGGGAAAAAGTAAAAAAGAGACTATTTTCAACTTTCTATATCTTAAAATGTATGTGGTTTTAAAACAAAATTTTCATTGAGATGAAAGATATAAGTACGTTCGTTGATTTTATGTCTTTAAAAAATTGCAAGATGCATAATTCGCATTTACAGGGGGCTCCAAACTGTCAGCTATTTGACGAGCAGATATTTGTTATAATAGATTGAGCGCACGATTACAAAAGAAATATTGCTACCAGAACGAACATTTTGGAGCCTACTTATACATCAAATTCTATTAATTGCACTGAACCCAAATAAATTTGCATTTAAAGTATTTCTCTGTTTTTAAGACAAATTTGTATTTTACTAATACAGAATTTTGAAAATTTCTACAACATAATCACCTAAAAAAAATTTTTTTTTTAATAATAAAAAGAAAATTTTAGGTTCTGTTTATACAGGCTAACGTGAAACATATGTTGTGAAAATTTTATGAAAAAATACAATATGAAAAACGCCATTAGGACAAAAATGACTTCAAAGTTTCTGAAATGCCATTTCAGCTATTGAGCAAGTATAATTCTGAAAGCCATAACTTTTGATCTAATGAAAATTTCAAGAAATCAATTATATAAACGTTTTCGGAAAAGATAGTAGTTTAACATAAAAAAAAATAAATTTCGAAAAATTGGAACCTTTAAGAGTCCTGAAACCCCTTAATAGCATTGACTAGCGATGTTCTGAGCACCCAGTGTAATATAGGTTCTACTTACTATCTTAATTACACTGGAGTTTTTTGTTCATACTGTGAATTGGACGAACAATAAAAAAAGATAGTTAGGTTTTAAGAAATGTAATAATATAATTTTGTTTATTGTTTTATTCAAAGTAAACAAACTTGTATCTTATGAAAAAATTCTAATTTTTAACACAGGAAAATTATTAATCCTTCCAAATACCCCCTTTACAAACTAAATCCCCAACTTTCCGAAATTTGTATCTTATTCGCTTCTTCCAGACACCCATAAAATAATGCACTTACGTAAAGTAGGAAAATAAGTCTTAGGCAAATAAACTTTTAGGTAAGATAAGTTCTCATGTATTTTTATGAATTCTCTTAAACCTAAAGTACACAACTACCTAGTCTCTAATATAAATAAATATCAGTGTTATAATAGACAAAAATGAAAATATAAAATTTAAGACACATGTTATTAAAATGAAAGACAAATATAAAGATAAAATATACAATTATGAATACCCGTTTTATTACCATTCAAAGCACGCAAAAATTTACATAACCATATTCTTTGCAAATGAAACGGGTGTTTTTATGAAATGTATGGGTAAATATTAAGCAGTTTTCAATTTAATATTTAAAGTATATTTTTTCTTTTGAAACAGAAAATAAATTACGGTTCTGGATAATGTAAGTAAATATCTTCCAGACGTATTTTTCCCACACAATTTTTGATATATGAAGATTTGTAAATATTTTTTATTATGCTACTGTGAAATAGGTGTTGAAAATACTAAAATAAAATTCTGAAATAAATATATAATATAATTCTTGCAAAAAATTAATGCACATATTTGTTTTCTATTAAGTGTGTAATAATATGTATGCTTCCACTAATCGTTCTTAATAGTTAGGACAAATTTCACATGAAATAAATTAATCAGAACCTCCCTTAAAAGGATTAGTCTGAACGATACTACTGCGAATGTGTATTTAACAATAATTTCTGACAAAAAAAGAAAATGACATTTTAGCTTTAATTAAATAATGGTGCAAATTCAAATAATGAAATTGAGCAAGTTAAATGGTATTATTACAAATTACCATACATGGATTCACATAGAATGTCAGAAAAATTAGGGAATCAAACATACAATTAGAGAACACAAATACAAGACAACCATGCATGGGTATAAATTTGGAAGTAAACATATTTACGTTACAACAGAAAATAAGACATTAAAATATCGTGTATTGGAATTTTAATTCTCTGAAATGTTGTGAAGAACATGGAGAGGCACTTCGCACCAATTTGAGAACCTGTAAAACACAAAAAAATCTCTTGTTTGAAGAGAATGGACGATTTTTTATACGGTGCGTGGTCCCCTCAAACAATTAAAGCTGGTCCATACCTGTTTTCTAAGGATACGATGAGAAAAAGATTGTCGATAAGAATTCTTCACTCTTCAAAAAATGCTGTCTCAAAATCCCGAAATGTCAAAAGATGTATCGCTCTAAATTCAATGCGTCGTTCTAAAGTGCCCAGGCATTCTTGATCAGATTTTTAGTGAGGAGAGCATGTTAGCCACTACAAACTCTGTATTGTTACCGTTTGAAATATATTCTTCACAAGTGAAGATATATTACGAATTACTCTGCATTAGAAGAAAGGAATCAACAATGGCTGCAGCGTAAAGGTATGGCAAATGATATCTGCATAACTTTGAGCTGTCAAAGTACCTTCCATGTAATATATAAACCTGTACGTATTTACTCAGCAAACCATGCTCGCCAAAACACGCTAATATGAAATTACCGAAGTTTCCTAGAATATGTTACTAATAGCGTGAGTGGTGGTTGCACAATGTATCACCTTATGAAGTTCAAGATTGAAATTACAGGATTACTTAAAACTCGATTATACTATTAAAATGACACTGGCTGCCAAATCAAATCTTGGTACAAAACCATCTGCAGACCCAATTTTAATGGTTGATTGGAAGGTTATCTGAGTATTAACTGTCTTTTATACAAACAGAAGATATTTAAGTGAGAGTAGTCAAATTTGGACCACTTCACTTATTTTCAGGTGTAACTCACTTAATTTTTGGAATATCTGAAAAACATCACAACACGGGTCAATCTATTCATCTACTAACTAAATAAATCTTTAGATCAATTTGTTTTTGTAAATCTTAAGTTATATTAATTTGAAAAAATTGTCAAAAGTGGTCAAACAAATTCAGAAACTGGTCGCCTAAGTTGGACTCCCAGTCTCCTAAATTGGACCAAACAGTATAAGGTTGTTTTAATGAATAGAGAATATGACTAATTTTATTAAAAGCAAAGTTTGCGATTAAGGAAGCAATCATCCAAAATAACAGCAATGAAATACAAACCAGATATCTGAAAATAAGAGTAATTGTTTTAAATCAAAATATATTCAAAATATAAATCAAATTTATCAGCAAATAAGAATATAAATTATGGAACTAATTGCCAGTTACTTAAATATCTTGTAAGAAGAGATGCAAAGATTACACGTGAATTTCGTTTATTCATTTTTTATTCCAGTGCGCACAATATTGCACAATATTTGACAAACTTAACGCTGGATCATTTCTAGTATTTTATTTTTCTTATTTATTAGGCAAAACCAATCATCACTGTGTAGATTTTTCTTTTTAAATTCTGATACATTAGACATATTTTTTTGCAACAGAAGTTTTCTTTATATTATGTTTGTAGTTCTTCCCTTCCAGCATTTTCTTTATAATAGCATTACGCCTATTTTTTAAAACTTGATATTCCAATTGCTTTTATGCTGAGAAAGCTTCCTTTTTGACGTATTTTTTATATTTCAAGATTTACTATACATGGCAAAATTGTTACACAGCTGTTTTTTTCTCCCTCTGTACTTTCATGTAACTGCATTTAACAAGAGGGATATATTTTCTAATAATTCTTTGTTTGTTTGGGTTTTTTTTGGGGGGGGGGGATTTGTATCTGCAGCCTTCTTGCAGGTCAATTTTTTTTTACAACTTACTCTCTTCTTTTCGTTTCCTATATCTTTAGCAGTTTTTTGCTGTCACGGGTGTTTTTCTTCCGTACAGTTTGTCTGTGTCGTTTTCAACATTTTTCAATTATATAAAAAAAATGTTTAAAAATATGCTACATTGAAAAAAAAATACGCTTCGATTATTCAAACGCAAAGCATTATATATTCAAACAGTGTTGAATTCAGTGGAATCCCTCCTGAGCCTTGAAATAACCCCCTCCGCAAGGTTTAATATTTTAAGCGTTTTAAAGGCAAAAAAGTGTAATTTAATCATCCAGGACTATAAAAAGTCTGCCCCCTTCCCTCGCGGAACTACAAATAACCTCCAGGAGGGAAATGTTTGAATTTAACTCTGTAAATCAAATACGCAGGAGGAATGAAGAATGCAAATAAAATAAATACAAATACATACAAAAAATAAGAAATTACAAAATTTATTGAATAAACATGTAAAAATATTTTTATATGTATATAGGCTTAATAAAGAAATTGATCCAGATATACAAGAAATTAAATAAAATATTCAAAAACTTACTTGGAGTTAGCAATTCATTATAAAACATTAAAAATAAAAAGATAGTGTACACAGCCCCCGAAATTCATTACTTACTTTCAAATTTGTGATCATATATCTGGTCCAATTTAAGCAAATTAATTTGACCCATTGAGGTAACTGTGCCATTTTTTGAAAACAGATAATCTCAAGACAAAGAACAAAAACGAAATCAAACAATTCCGCGTGAAAAATATGCACAATAAACAGATGAATACATATATGTATATGAAAACCTAACAACTTGCCTTACATTTAAAATATTCACTTACGTTTAGTAGGAAACAAATTAGATAAAAACAGCTAATTTTAAGCTTTTTTTTTAAATTGTCTGAAAACAGCACATGGTAGACGGCTGCTTCTTCTAATCAAACATGACGCCATTCTGATGAGTAGGATTTCAGCGGTAGAGGGCGTCTCTTGGTGTAATAAACGACATAATGGCAACGGTCCATTTAAAGCGGATGTCCAAATATGGTTACTTTCCCCTATCTCATACGTGTAATTTATTAGATGCAATTTTTTTAAACACATACATAAACCAACATAGTATTTCATACATTTTATTTCTATAATTGTTTACATCATTTGGCAATATATCTCGTTTTCTTAAAACCGAATTGCGTAAACCTTTAAAATAAAAATAAAATTGCCTAGTTACGCTGATGGCATTGAGCTTACAGGCTATTTACACTACTTGTATATTATACACTTATTTCAAAGAATAATGGCCCTTAAAAAGTAAATGAAGGGGATTAGCACCCGTTTTCCCCCTTTGTACTTAATCAATGAAAATCCAAATCTAATCAGTGACGTGGCTTATCATAATAAACATGTATACCAAAATTTCAAGTAAATTAAATAATTCTGCATGAAAAAAACCATTTTGCAAAATTAAAGGGGGAGAGTATTAGCTCCCACATTCCCCCTTTTATGCTTAACCACTGAACTATTAAATCTAATCAGGAAAGCACGATATCAGAAGGAACCTAGAAAAAAAAATAAAGTAAATCGAATAATTCTGCATGAAAAGCCCATTTACCTAAACTAAGTGGATGAATAGCCCCCCTTACCCCCTTTATACTCAACTAATGAATCTCCAAATCTATTCAAGGCAGCTCCTTAACATAATAAACCGGTATACCAAAGGGTCTAGCCGGATAAGCATAGCAAAATGGCCCCCACGGCCAATGTTTGAAATAACATGTGTGGTAATAAGGCTCCCACGAGAGTGAAATATAGAGTGTATTTATCCCCTGACCTTGAACTGTCCTTGAGATAATCGAGGAAGTATGCGCCGGCGCTACAATTCTTCAAATACATTTTTCTCAAAAAGTACAAAAGTTAAAAGGATTAAACCAACACCAACTATTGAAGAATATATTACTTCACATTATATATATTTTTTTCACATTTTTACACAAATTTTAAACAGAAAAATATACAAAAATATATTTAAAAAATATATTAATGTAGTAATTTTATATTTACACCAGCCAAAAAATTAAAGAATAATGCACAAAGTACGTACTTTTAAGGGAAAAAAAATCCATTAAAATCGAAAATGCGCTTTTTGAGTTATAATAAAAATTATGCTAGCAACTTGCTGAAATATTCGCCTCTTTTCCTGTTTGTATTTGAAGAAATACGCTGCTATCAATACATTGGTTGATTCGTGGCATTTCTACTCGGACTGGATGCGCAGTGCGCCAAAATAAGAGAATGTTTCCATGCGTACCATTTCTCTATAGGGTTTTTTCGTGTTTGCAAATATTCTGTTATTTTGGCGTACTTCACATCCTTCTCGCGTAATAATATCAAGAACTGACAAACAAAACGGTAACATTTGGCTATCATTATTTTCAGATAGAAGAAGGCTATGGGGCTGTACAGTGTATATATATAATATATAACGTATCACTTTAGGGGAGTGTGTGGGGGAGGGGTCTGACACTTGATATCGGAAGATATCTGTAGGGTGAAGGGATTTGTCAATTGATATCGTTATCATTTTTAATCAAATCGATATTTACTTTTTTGTAAACTTTTTTTTACATCTGTTATCTTAAAGGTTTTTAGTCTGTTTTTGAATTTTTATGAAAATACAAGTTTATTATTAAAACCATTGAAAGATTATAAAATCATTTAATTCCAAAATATGGAACAACCCAACGTTCGTCATTAATATTCCCCTGCCATATGTTTGTATAATTCGTTTTTAGAGAAACCAGATTCGAAATGATAATTGTTATTTTTGGTAGTAAAAGATGGGGAAGAATGCTGCCCACCTGTTTTGTTTACAAGAAATTATGCTTAGCCGCGTGCAATTAGGAAGTGCAAGAAGACAATATTACTGTTCAATGCATTATGTAACAAAGAGTTATTACTAAAAACTTTTAAAAAATATTTCTTTAAAATGTTATTTGATGTAAAGTTATTTCTTATATAACAGTGATATTTTATGAAATTCCTCTCTCCATTTAATCAGTAAAATACGCGAATAAAAAAAAAATGCACAACCATATCTGTATACCATTACAAACGTATAAAAAATGTAAAAAAACAGAATTTTTAGACATTCATAACGATATTATTAGCGGGAGGAAGGGGGTGGGGGGTGGGGGGGGGGGTCGAGGAATGATAAAATATGATATCGGAAATTTGTGAGATGGTCTGACATTTCTAAAAAGTTGATAACCTTATACACTTACAGCTCCTATTCGGATTCATCTGCACAATCGACTAGACCACCGACTTGCTATTATTACGCAAAAAGGATGCGTGGTAAGCAAAATAACAGAATGTTTACAAACGCAAAACAAACCTATAGAGAAGTGGTATGTATGGAAATATTCTCTTAATTTGTGGCACTGCGCATCCAGCCCGCGTAGAAATGCCACGAATCAACCAATGTATTGATAGCAGCGTATTTCTTCAAATATAAACAGCGGAAGTTACGAATATTTTAGTAAGCTGCAAGCATTTTTTTTTTTTTTTTTTTATAACTCAAAAAGCGCATCTTCGATTTTAACGAATTTTTTTATCTTAAAAATAATCACATTGAGCATTATTCTGTAATTTTTTGGTTGGTGTAAATATAAAATTGCAACATATTTTTTTTTTTTGCTTATTTTTCAAAGTTAAAATTTTGGGAAAATGTGAAAAAAATATATAATATGAAGTGATATATTCTTCAATAATTGGCGTTGGTTTCATTCTTTTAACTTTTGCACATTTTGAGAAAAACGTATTTGAAAAATAGGAGCGCAGGCGCATACTTCCCCGATTATCTCAAGGACAGTTCAAGGTCAGGGGCTAGAAACACTCTATATTTTATTCTCGTGGTAAGACTTATTACCACACATATTATTTCAAACATCGGTCGTAGGGGCCATTTTGCTATGCTTATCCGGCTAGACACTTTGGATGAAATCGAATAATTCTGCATGAAAAACCCATTTATCTAAATTGAGGGGGGACTAGCCTCCTTTCCCCCCTTTATACTTGACTAATGAACTTCCAAATCTAATAAAGAATGATTCTTATCATATTAAATCGGTATGCCAAATTTGGAGCAAATCGAATAATTTTGCATGAAAAACCAATTTCTTTAAATTAAGGGGAAGTTTAGCCCCGTCCCCCCCTTTATACTTAAACAATTAACCTCCAAATCTAACTAGGGAATAAGAGTATACCTCCTTATAAGAATAAAACCGTATATAAAATTTGAAGCAAATCGAATAACTCTGTATGAAAAAAAAAAACATTTATATAAATTAAGGGGGGAAGGGTGGCCCATCTTTCCCGCCGTTATACTTAACTAATAAACCTCCAAATCTAATCAGGGAAACTCCTTAACATAAATAACCGGTATACCAAATTTGGAGCAAATCGAGTAACTGTGCATGAAAAAAAAAATATTAATCTAAATTAAGGGGGGTAGGCCCCTTTACCCCCTTAATACTTAACTAATAAACCAACAAATTTAATCAGGGATGTTCCGTAACATAATAAACCACATACCAAATTTGGAGCAAATGGAATAAGTCTGCATGAAAAACCCATTTATCAAAATTAAGGGGCGGGGTGGTTGTAGCCCCCTTTTCCACCTTTATACTTAACCAGTGAACTTCAAAACTAATCAGGGAAGCGTCTTATCAGAATGAACTTAGAAAAAATTGGAGCAAATCGGATGCAATCGGATGGAATTTAAACCTAAACGAAATATTAGCGAATTATTTTTTATATGTAAGCGTATATAATATATACAAATTGCGTGTTGCAGTTGTTATTTAATTTTGTATGGTTTCATCAGCTAGAAAATTTTCAAGAAAACTATTTGATTATCCTGTCGACCAATTTCGCCAAATTATATAAATTGCCAAACTACTTGCCAAATTATTTTAAACAACGAAAGAATAAATAAATTTGTAAACATTAATAAAATTTCGAATAGAAGTAAAATTAAAAATCACTTGATGAAGCAACAAACACGTGTACCGTGTTTAATGTCAAGTGAATGTAAACTTTATGATCAGCCATTATTGGCATTCAATCTTATAGTTTGGTGATAGTTTTTTTTTTTTTTTTTTTTTTTTTTTTTTTTTTTTATCGACGCGATAGTCAAGTAGTACCGTTTTAAGTTTGTTTAAAATGTAACTGGCTAATTGAAAATGCTATCATTAAACATTTTTTATATTAAGTAGTTGTGTCCATGGCAACAATAACCTTCGCTTCTTGTTTCTGACACTAACAATATCGAAGTCATATCGTCAGTGTTACGTATCGGACATTAATTTTGAGTTTGGAAAAAATTTAATAAACTTAAATTTTGTTTTAAACCGTATAATTAAGATAGTAAAATTTTAATATATATACATATAAAGGTGTATGACAAAACTATAGTAATAAAAATGTATTTATTTAAGTTAAACTTAATCTAACTGACTTCGTATGAAGAGTAGAAAAAAAAGATTTACTTAAAAATTATTTATCCTAAAAAAAAGTATCGTTCAAAATTTTATTTTGTCGCCAACCAGCATTAAATCGCCAAAAAAATTAAATTTTCATTATTTGTTTACGAACGCTTAATCGAGGTTCTGCAGATTTTTTTTATAAACATATTATATGTCATTAGAAGAATATTCTATATATTCCTCATGAGAAGATATTTTTTTTTTTCAAATATTTCTGAGCGCTTATGGAAACTTTTTCGATATCATCCTATCAATTTTTCAGATGCATTTTTCTTAACCTGACGCAAAAGATAAATAGCCAAATCTTATTTCAATTGCAATACCTAGTAATTTTTAAAGCATTACGAGCATTCCCTTTCATGTTTAAATTAAATATTTTATTTTTTTAATATTATCACTCATTAAAAAGGATTTTTCTTCTTTTAGGTAGCTTTCATTACAAAAAGCTACCTATTGCAGCCGTTCGGAGGAAAGCGATTTCAAAAAATTTTGGTATATTTTCATCGATCATGACACCCAGACCCCGAAACCACGCTCAGTTCAAAATTGATAAATATATATATATATATATATATATATATATATATATATACATATATATATATATATATATATATATATATATATATATATATATATCTGACCTATGTCACACTGTAACTCTCGTAATTATGAACCGATTTCGATGTAATTCGGTGTGTACATAGTACATACCAATGTCTCGACCCGAGTTCTTTGGCCAGCTTCATCCGCCGTTTTGTTTCGAAATGACGGCCATTTAAAATTTTTAAAAAAATTATTTAAAATGTGGTACCAAAAAATTAAAAATGGAAAAATATTTTTTCTTATGTATTTGACCTTTATACAAATATACCGGAGCAGTTTTTGTTTCGTCTATATCTTAAAAAATGGCTGAGTTATAGCATTTTGAATTTCTAGCGTATCTGACATTTTGAAACGTCCTGAATTTTGTCACGCGATAAAAGGCGTATTTATGAACCGATTTCGATGTAATTCGTTGTGTACATAGTAAATACCAATGTCTCGACTGAGTTCGTTGGCCAGCTTCATCCGCCATTTTGTTTTATAATGGCGGCCATTTAAATTTTTTCAAAAAATTTAAATTTTGAAATGTGGTACCAAAAAATTGAAAATGGAAAAATATTTTTTTCTTATGTATTTGACTTTAATACAAAGATTTCGGAGAAGTTTTTGTTTCGTCTATATCTTAAAAAATGGCTGAGTTGCAGCATTTTGAATTTCTAGCGTGGCTGACATTTTGAAACGTCCTGAATTTTGTCACGCGATAAAAGGCGTATTTATGAACCGATTTGGATGTAACTTCGTTTATACATAGTATACATACCAATGTCTAGACCGGGTTCGTTGGCCAGCTTCATCCGCCATCTTGTTTAAAAATGGCGGCCATTTAAATTTTTAAGAAAAATTTAAATTTGAAATGTGGTACCAAAAAATTGAAAATTGAAAAAAATATTTTCTTCTTATGTGTTTGACCTTGATAAAAAGATTCGGGAGCAGTTTTTGTTTCGTCCATATCTTAAGAAATGGCTGAGTTATATCATTTTGAAGTTCTAGCGTGGCTGACATTTTGAAACGTCCTGAATTTTGTCACGTAATAACAGCGTATTTATGAACCGATTTGGATGTACCTTGGTGTGTACATAGTACATACAAATATCTCGACCTAGTTCGTTGGCCAGATTCATCCGCCATTTTGTTTCAAAATGGCGGCCATTTAAAAAAATTAAAAAAATAAAAAAATTAAAATGAGATACCAAAAAATTGGAAAATGAAAAAGATTTTTTTTGTATGTGTTTGACCTTAATACAAAGATTCCGGAACAGTTTTTGTTTCGTCTATATCTAAAAAAATGGCTGAGTAATAGCATTTTGAATTTGTATTGTGACTGACATTTTAAAACGACCTGAATTTTGTCACGCGATAACAGGCATATTTATGAACCGATTTGGATGTAACTAGGTCTGTACATAGTACATACCAATGTCTCGACCGGGTTCGTTGGCCAGCTTTATTCACCATCTTATTTCAAAAGGGTTGCCATTTAATTAAAATTAAATTTAAAATTTAAAATGAGGTATTAAAAAATTGGAAAATGAAAAAGATTATTTTTTATGTGTCCTTGATACAACGATTCCGGAGCAGTTTTTGTTTCTAAAATTTGTTCTTTTGTTTATACCTTAAAAAATGGTTGAATTATAGCACTTTGAATTTCTAGCATGGCTAACATTTTGAAACGATCTTGTATTTGTCACGCGATAACACACGTATTCGCCTATTTCGATGTAAGAAGGCATGTGGATAGTATACATCAATACCTCGACCAAGTTCGTTAGCCAGATTCATCAGACATCTTGTTTCAAAATGGCGGCCATTAAGTTAAAATATATATATATATATATATTTATTTAAAGTGAGGTGCAAAGAAATTGGAAAAGGTTTCTTTCTTAACCCATTAAAGACGGAATTATTTTTTCTTTTTAAAATACAAAAATTGCCTTTCGTACCACTTTTTCAGAAAAGCCATATTTATCTTACTTTATAGCAGAGTTTCTGTCATTAAAGAAAATGAAAATTTTTGTTACAAATTACTGGTATTCAAACAGCAAAAGTGTTCACAGCTATGCTGTGACCATATGGTAACGCTAGTCCTTAATGGGTTAAGTATTTGACCTTTATATAAGGATTCAGGAGCATTTTTTGTTTGTCTTTACCTTAAAAAATGGCTCAGATATAGCAGTTTAAATTTCTATTGTGAGTGACATTTTGAAAAATCTGATTTTTTGCATGCGATAGCACTCGTATATATCAAGCGATTCCGATGTGAGTGAACATGTGCACAGCAATTACTAAGGTCTCGACCAAGTTCACTGGTTAGCCTCATCCACCATGTTGTCTTAAAATGGCACGCACTTTAAGAAATCGCCGAATTTGGCAGCCATATATATGTTATTTTAAAGAAAAGCAGCTTGGATAAAGCTGACTAATTTCGCGAAATTCTCATTCATTATATTGATAAAAATTAGTATTGAATCTCGTATATTCGGTTTCCACTAAATTGAGCTTCGTGTGTTTGAATGATATAAGTTGGCTTTTTTAAAATAAGGAATATGAAAGCTACCTCTTCCTCCCGGCACTGGCCGGAAGGACTTTTTTTTTCTTCTATTAAATAAAATTAGTAACTGTTTTTCTTTTATTTTTCGAGGTGTAATAGCCGTTTCAATATTTATTTATCAACGATAAATTTCGCCAAAAAATAAAATGGTAACCTTATCGTCCAAAATAACAGAACTTTCCGTCATAATTCTATAATCTACGTAGAACGATGTCTTATAGCATAAAACCTCCCCTGAAATGATATCTATCCAACAGTGTAAGTTTAGTCAAAATCCATGAAGTAGAACTCGAAATATAGATATTCGGAACAAAATTTCCTTTTGGATTTTATATATCTGTTTTTATCTGTTTTTCTGTGGATTTTATATAACCTTGGAACAATAAGGGCCAATGTCCATTTTTCTCAAATGGCAGGAAACGTAATTTAAGTTTGAGGAATTTTAAGAATCTTGCTACGATTTCTGTACTATTATTTTTTAAAGTTGTACCTTTCAATTCAGTAATGTTTTTCTCACTACAATCTAATGTTACATTGATTTAGAATTTTTTTTTTACATTTTTACCATATTTTCATGGACATTGGCCCCTTGATATTGTAGGATTGATTTAGGATTAATGGAGATTGGTCTTCTAAGTCATACATATTAAAAAAAAACAACGGTTTTTATGAAAAAATCGTTTTATTTACAACAAAAACGTAATAATAACGGTAAGAAATGATACAAAAATAAAATAAAAAACAAACTGGCTGATTCTTATCATTTTAATTTTGTTTGAAAAAAAAATTAACAAAATTCAATAACGATTCGAATTTCTAATAAACATGTGTTATATCTCTTCCGCATCATATTCAGGCCCAAAGGGTAATAAGTCTACTTCTAAGTCTGCCGAAGACCTTAGATTATTGTAATAGCTGATTGCAGCTGCTAATGTACTTTTGGAGGGACTTCAGATCTTTTAATTTTGCTTCATCCAACGGTAACGGTATACTGTTTAAAGGCAGTAATTCATAATACTCGTGCACATAAAGTCTTTTTCGTAAAGAACCTTTCCTCAAGTCAACTAACTTGAATTTTTCTTCATACGTCGATCTGTAGAAGTACTGATACTCATGGTCTCAGTCAAGTTTTAGCTCCTTGATATTAGACCACTTTACTGTCTCTGAATCCTCAATAGTGGTCTTTCTATTGACTAGCCTAGGACGAATCAAGGAACGGATATCTAAAAAGTCACATCGAGGCACTTTAATTACATTCAATGGCGATGATCTCGGTATTGATTTTATAAAGTTGCACCAGTCGTGGAGTACTTCAATATCAGCATTGGTCCGTTTCTTAGCTGTCTCTATGGAAGCATGAATTGTGTCAGTTTCCATGAGAGTGGGCCTGGTTCCATGAAATGATGAAAAATTGACTTCAACTGACTTCTTTTTTGTTTTTTGTTTCTATCATTAAATGACACAGCATCACGACCATGTACATATTTTTATTTTGGCCAAAACATGAGTCATTGTACAAGTGAAGTTCCGCTATTTCCGGAGAAATATATTTAATAAATTGTCGAATACAAGAGGCAATTTAATGGCCTCCACGGTTTGCAACAGTTTCATTCCACAGATAACAAAACCTTTGACATCCTAATACGCTTGTATGATAGACAGACACCATTTCTGGTGGACGGGAGGTGCTTGGTTTGAACCCAATCGCGCCCGTCGGCCTAACCGTTTCGGAGTTTTCGTGGTTTTCTTCGAAACCTTGGATTTCCCTGCATAAATACGGGTTAGGTTCTCTTAGAAAGAACCCCCACGAAGGGCACTCTCCCTAGGGCCTATAGCCCAAGAGTAGACAATCGGCCATCAAAAATCAATCAACCAACCTTGCGAAAGTGGTTACAATTGAAGCTTCACTATTTTAAGGATATGTCAAATCCTCTTTTTAATAGCTCCATGACAACGCCAGGTGAAAAATCTGCATTATGGCGCCAAAAAGAAACGCCGTTGCATGGGGAACATTTGTAACAAACTTATTTTTAAACATTTCTAAACTTTTTATTTACAAAGCATTTCTAATTCACATACGCGGAATATAAAAGCTGCTATTGGTGATCTTAAAAATGCGATTAGCGAGATTTACGATGAATCTCTATTCTAAGTTATTACTTTTTTGTTTCCTTCAAAAAAAAAAGTCCCTTGATATTAATAGGTTTTAGTTAATTGAAGTATGTTTTATTGTACTTTAATATTAACTAGGGGATCGAACCCGAGCTCCTCGGGTTACAGAGTATAGGTGAAAACCTTTTTTTTTTTTTTTTTTTTTTTTTTTTTTTACATGTAATATATATTTTAGATTGCCCACTAACATCAAAAAGAATTTTTATCTGAAAAATATCAATTATGCAATCAAATAAAGTTTTAAATTTTATTAAAAGCGATACTTTCACATGTCAGCGCATGACAGGAGTTATTAGCCCAAGATTTTACGACTTACGACAGTTTTTCCGATCATTTCCCTGCTTTAAGCACGTGGTTCAATCACATGTCTGTTAAATTGTTTTCTTATTTACATTATTTTATTAATTTTTCTATAGAGGAAGTTTTAATTTTGTTATGCAACATTAGACGGAAACAAATGCTGAACTTTTTACATTTTTTTTAAGGGAGATTAATCTTTCGTAATCGAGCTACACGGGATAGATAAATTAAAAAATAATTCATGCTTGAAAATCTATATATTTTATGCTATCGTAGGTGGCACAGAAATCGCGATTATTTGTTAATTGTTTAATGGCAACACCTGAATGTAACGCATCTCATTGGTTATTGTGTAATATTTTTAAAAAGGGAATAACAATAAATAAAAAAAAAGTTTAATTAATAACTATAGAACAAAACAATTTATATAATTAAAAAAAATAAAATAAAAGTAAATAAACAATTTATTAATAAATAAACAACAACATCCGGGCTACCATATCAAGCAAAATAACGACACTTTGGCGCCAGTTAAGTACCCCTGTGCGCATATGACATTGGCTTCTGAAAAAAGTCGCGCCAACGTAGTGCGTATATGACACCTGTGCCGTCTTTTATTCATCTAATTTAAAATACAACAAATAAATAAATAAATGAAGGTACTTTTCCAGTATAGGTACTTGGCGAAATAGAGAAAAGGTCCATGGCGAGAAAAGAAATTTGGCAACGCATTTTCTGGCAACCTATTTCATCAAAATATTTTTTTCGAATAATACTACATAAAAGTTGCTATGATCGCAAAAAGTTCATACTTTCATATTAGCTAGGCGCAATTATCGCCAATATCATTTTTTAACTTGCCAGCAGCATTTTTCATTTTTCGAGGTGTAAATTAAAACAATGCTTTGATGTTGAAATTAAATGGTTTATGGTATTTATTCTTTCTTTTCTTTTTCCTTTTTTAAAGATTTTTTTTTTAAAGTGAAATTCGTGAATTTGAAATGTTTCAGTTTTAAATTAAAGTTATCCATTTTAAAATGAGTGAAAGGGTTATATTTTAACTTAATATTTCATATTTCTTTAGAAATATGAAAAAATACGATGGGTACTATGTTTGGCGATTTATCACCTACGCCCGACTAACATAAAAAATACCGAGTTCTTGATTTCTTTATCAGAATCTTCCAATTTGGCGAAGGATTGAGCAAGTAAATTAAATTATGAATAAAAGTAACGCGATATAATGCCTAGCATTCCATTTAAGGGAGACCAAACTGGTCGCCACGGGCAGCTAATTATTTTAAAAACCGTAATAACTCAGTCAATTAAGATACAATTTTCAAACACATTGCATTTGAAAGTAGATTTTTTTTCTCTATTTGACGGTGTAAAAATTGAAAATGGCTTTGAATTGGAAACTTAAAAAATTGCTGACATAGCACGCATTGTAATTTCAATTTTTTTTTCAGTTTTTATGAGAAAACGGCAACAAAAGCTACAGTAATATATTATTTTCTTTACTCGGGGATTATTTTCCCTCTAAACCCTCCATGACTTTCAACAGAAATGGCGGACTTCCGTTGCCACAATTACAAAAAATGTATTAAAAACTACAAAAAAATTAATATCTCAAACTTAAATTGAGATACAGCTTTCAAACAAATTACATTTAAAAGAGCATTTTTTTCCTTATACAGCGGTGTAAAAATTTAAAATGTGCGATGTTTAGAAGTTTAAAAATTTGCAGTAAAGTAAATTGCAAAACCGAAATTTCATTTCAAATTTCAAAGTGTTGCCATTCGCAGAATGGCGTATGCGTTACGCACAGATATGTTTGTCCTTTATAATATAGATAGTTACATATTTTTTTGCTCCATATGCTCTGAGGCGGTTGTCTAAGAAAATATCCAGTCGATAAAAATGACGTACATTAAAGCCGTATGACGTATGTACTTTAATTGTTCTTTTTTTGTCAGTTTTTTGAAATATAATTCTAAAAATATTTTAAACTTATTCTTCTTAATAGGTGCATTTAGTAGGCTATCCTCACAGGTACCTTCTATGACAATCAGAAACGAAATCCGACAAACCTCTTTTGTGTTATGCTTGACAAAAGGTTTTAATATCCATCGTAGCAGACTAAGCCCGGAAAGTAATATTGCGCTGCGTATTAGCCTTCGCTTCGCTCAGACAATTATATATCCCTGATACAATGTCAGAAAAACTTGCCAATTTAATCGTCTAAATAATTCCTCATTTTTTAATAAATTGTTTTCTGTACAACTGGAAAAGATAAAGATATTTTATCTGTGAATTCTACCCCAAAGTGAGAAAAACAGCAAGAAATTCCGTTCATTCCTTGGACGAATACGCTCTATCTATATTATAAAGGACAAATATATCTGTGCGTAAAGCATACGTCATTTTGCGAATGGTAACACTTAGAAATTTTAAATAAAATTTTGGTTTTGAAATTTTCTCTACTGCAAATTTTTAAACTTCTAAACATCATACATTTTAAATTATTACATCATCGTATAAGGAAAAAAAATGCTCTTTTAAATGCAATTTGTTTGAAAGCGGTATCTCAATTTATGTTTGAGATATTAATTTTTTTTGTAGTTTTTAATACCATTTTTCTTATCGTGGCAACAAAAGTACCCCATTTTCATTGAAAATAAATGGAAAATAGACGAAAATAGTAGATACTGTATCTTTTTGTTGCCATTTTCTCATAAAACCTGAAAAAATAGTTGAAATTAAAATATGGGCTATGTCAAGAATATTGTCTGTTATTCCGTGACAATGACGTCATATGTATACTTTTCTATAGACGAAGTTTAAGACGAAGATTGTAAAAGTGGATTGCTTTAGCGGATACAGATGACGTCATTTTTATAAAAATAACGGTAAATTTAATTCTAAAACCTGAATTACGCTTTGTAAAAGTACGTCATTTTCACAGTCCATCTGCTTTGAAATTCTTCATAGGTGAAAATGCTTCGCTTTTGAAAATAATGTAATCGAAATAACACACTGATAAAACGCAAATTTTACAGAAATTTAGAATGTCTTTATAAAAGTGATGTGACATGCAAATAATAGCGATTTATATTACAGAATTTGATGATTCTAGCCTGGATGGATTTCCTTCGCCGAGTTAGACAAGCAAAACAAATAATTCGTGATTTAAAATAATATCATGATCCTAAGGTTTTTGTCCAAAATTCTCTCAAATAATAAAATTTTAATGCTATTCTTTAGGACATTCTAGTGTAATTTTATCAAAATAACATAATTTGCTTAATTTAATTTTTACAAATTTTATATAATCTATACATTTAAAACAGAAGTGTGGTTTTTAGTCATCTGCCCCGATCTTTCACTGAACCAATTTTACTAATATATATATATATATATATATATATATATATATATTTTAACTGAAAGCTCTTCATTTGTAGATGTGATTGTACTATCTGTTTTTTTTAATATCCCCACTTTTATACTTTAAATTTAAAAGCATTTTATGAAATTTCTTCAAAATGGTGAAAATTAGATAGCTTTCATTATTGCAGACAAGAGAGTAATAATGAGGTATTTTTATCTTTATTCATACTATTTTCAAATAAAAATTCAAAATTGCTGATAAAAATTGTTGTATAGGGATTAGTGTCGCTAAATCCGATTAGGAGCATAATATTGTATTAGGGACATAATAACGGGAAAATGACATACTGCTTTCGAAAACACCCATTTTTCCACAAAAATTTTCTATATTATTTTTCCTTCTGCATGTGTACTGATACTAATTTTTAGACACTAGGCGAAATGCTTATTTAAGTGAAAATGAAGTCATATTTAAAAGAAAACGATCGTTTTCTTAGATAAACTAAACATTTTAACACAACTGCTTCTAAGAAACATAAATTACGGATTTTTTTACTCTCCGGAATTGAGATTAGAATCTCAAGTAAAAAGTGCGTCTGTTCACATAAAAGATGTTGCGGACAATCGTGACTTCAAGTATTAAGTTAAAATGATTTTTAAATGATCAAACAATAATCAAAAAAAAAAAAAAATGGTGAATATGGATCTGAGAAGTGCGTATGCAAATTTTGAGAAGATGAAAATTGCTGTTTTTCTTTCCGGAATACCGAGCATAAGAGCCTCATTGATAACCACATCCTAATAACTGATCTTTATTATATTTTACTGATTAAATATCTATATTATGAAGAACAAACGTATCTGTGCGTAACGCTGACATCATTTTGCGAATGGCAGCACTTCACGATCAAATTTCGGTCTTGAAATTTTCGCTACTGCAATTTTTTAATCTTCTGACCATCGTGCATTTTCAATTTTCTTCGCATAGGGAAAAAAAATTTGTTTCAAATGCAATTTGTTTAAAAACTGTATTTTAATTGTCAGATGTATTATATTCTCTAAAATAATTTCTAAGCATGATTTTTTTAAATTTTATCTTATCACGTGTGTGACCGTTTCAATACATAATAATAATAAACATTTTTCACATAAAGCAACAAACATTTTTCAGCATTTGTTTCTGGCTATTTTTGCATAACGAAATTAATACTTCCTTTATAAACAAATAAAAGAATAATATAAAAAAACCACCAATCAAACAAATTTTTTGAAAAACAAATTAACGAAATTAATGCTTCTTTTATCAACAAATAAAAGAATAATATTGAAAAAACAGAAATATAACGTATTTGTTATCGTACAATTTAAATTTTTAGATCACAAAATAGGATTTTTTTTTTCAAATTGAATTTGTTTGCAAAGTTCATCTCAGTTTACTGATTGCCTGTATTTTTAAAAACAGTTTTAAAGCAAGAAATATTTTTTAATTTATCTATATCGCGCAGAGCTCGATGACGAAAAATTAATCCGTTTGCCCTTAAAACAAAATAAAGAGTTCATCATTTTCTTATGGCTAATGTCCATTAAAAAACTTCCATGTGAATAAATAAATAAAATAATATAAATGAAACACAAATTTAACAGACATGTATAAGCTCTGAAATTATCAGAACATAAAAGGATGCCATAAGTAGCAAAATCTGGGTCATATAACTCTTAGCATGCGGCTAATAAGAAAATATCGCTTTTGATAAATTTCAAAAATTTATTTGATTGTATAATTCGTATTCCCCATATCAAAATTCTTTTTTAATGTAAGTGGGCAATCTAAAAAATTTATTGCATATAAAAAAAAATATATTTTCACCTATATTTTTAATCCGGGAAGCCCGGGTACGATCCCCTATTGAATTATAAAATCCGAATTTATATATAAAACAGGAAAAACGCATAACAGTATACATTAAGATTTCTAATTTAATTGAAAAAGAAAAAGAAATTTTAGAATTAAAAAATGAATAACAATTATTTTTCTCATTCATTCAAAAATACTGACAATTTTTATTTTATTTAATACATTGAAAAAAGTTAAATAAAGTAGAATTCAGAAAAAAGTTCATAAAAAATATTTGCATTTAAAATATATTTTAAATGAACAGATTAAAAAAAAAAGATTTTAATTTAAATATAACATGGAAAACAATTATTCTACTCTTAAAAGATATATATATATCTATATTATAAAAGACAAACATATCTGTGAGTAACGCATACGTCATTTTGCGAATGGCAACACTTTAAAATTTGAAATGAAATTTTGGTTTTACAATTTTCTCTACTGCAAATTTTTAAACTTCTAAACATCGCACATTTAAAATTTTTATGCCGTCGTATAAGGAAAAAAATGCTCTTTCAAATGTAATTTGACTGAAAACTGTATACCAATTTATTTTTGAGATATTAATTTTTTTTGGAGTTTTAATACCATTTTTCCAATCGTGGCAACGAAAGTACCCCATTTCTATTGAAAGTCATTGAAAGTAAACGGAAAATAGTCGAAAATAGGAGATTACTGTATCTTTTTGTTGCCATTTTCTCATAAAACGTGAAAAAAAAGTTGAAATTAAAATACGGCTATGTCAAGAATATTGTCTGTTATTCCGCGATAATTCTGTCATATGCATACTTTTCTACAGACGAAGTTTAATATTGGATTGTAAAAGTGGATTACTTTAGCGGATGCAAATGACGTCATTTTATAAAACAACGTGTATTTAATTCTTAAAAATGAGTTATGTTTTGTAGAAGTGCGTCATTTTCACAACCCAGCTGCTTTCAAATCCTTCTCAGTGAAAATTCTTCACTTTTGAAGGTAATGTAATCGAAATCACGCACTGATAAAACGCAATGTTTTACAAAAATTTAGAGTGTCTTTATAAAAGAGAGGTGACATGCAAATAATAGCGATTTATATTACAGAAATTGACGATTATCGCCTGGGTGGATTTGCTCCGTCGAGTTAGACAAGCAAACAAATAACTCGAGGTTTAAAATAATATCATGTTCCTGAAGTTATTGTCCAAAATTCTCTCGAATAGTAAAACTTTAATGCTATTTTTTAGGCCATTCTACTATAATTTTATCAAAATAACATAATTTGCTTAATTTAATTTTTCACTATTTTAAATATATATATATATATAAGAAAGTCTGAATTTCGTATTAATCAACACGCAGCCGAAACTACTGAACCTACAATTTTGAAAATTGGGGTAAAAATACTTCTTATGACATAGAGTGCCGCTAAGAAAGTATTTTCTAAAATTTCACCCCTAAGGTGGGTAAAAAAATGAACGAACTTTAAAAAAAATAATTAAAAATCTGATTTTATCGTTATTTTTCAACTAATAACATATTTTGGTGTATTTTTGTATGCTGAATCGAATGGTACTAACTAAATTGTTTTAAGTTCAATAGTTCGCGAGATATTTCTTGTTGTTCTAATTTGGCGCTACCTTTGGCGCAAAAAGCTCAAATTTTCAAGTATGTAATAATTTCTTCAACTCATTCTGTTACTATAGCAAGCGAAGAAATTCAAATTGAATAAATTTTTTTAATCAATTCTTTTGGTTAAATAATTAAAACAAATATGTCAGTTAGGAAAAAAATTACAAACACCCCAAAAACTAAAACTAAATTTAAAAAATAAATAAATCTGTGGTATTTTTTTCTTCTACCAACACCATGCTAAAATGTATGGTATCGCGCCATTTATTTCAACCCTAATCGTGCAAACGATTTTCATTGCAAACCGTGCCAAATATTAACCTTTGTTAATTATTGAGCGCGAATATTTTTTATCAGAAATATTCCATCGTAATCTCACAAAACTTTTTAATTTGTTATTTTTTTAATAGGAAATATTTATTCTTAATTATAGCTTGCATTTATCACTGATAGTGACATAGATTTTATCATTTGGCAGTAATCTGATGATGAGAAAGCTACAATAAAATTATTTCAAAAGTTAGGAATTATACATATAAAAATGTTTTGTTCTAAAAACATGTCTTCATTTAAAGAATGAAATATTTACTGCAATGTGAGACATAGGTATTACGTACGCCAAGCTGCAAAAGTACTAAAAGACATTTACAATTTCAAGATTGCAGTTTAAATCTATCTCGATATATAAGAAAGGCTGGATTTTGTATTAATCAATGCGCTGCCCAAACTGCTGAACCTAAAATTTTGAAAATTGGAGTAAAAATACCTCTTATGACAGGGAATGCAGCTAATGCTGAATCAATGGTACTAACCAAATTCTTTTAAGTCCAAAAGTTCGTGAGATATTTCATATTTTTCTAATTTGGCGATGTCTTTGGCGCCAAAACCTCGAAATACCTATCCTTACAAGTGATAATTCATCCATATTTATTCATATTATACACCCGTCACTGTAGAAACGGAAGAAATTCAAATTAAATCTTTTGGTTAAAGAATTAAACCGGCTGTATGAGTTTGAAAAAAAAAAATAAATACAAACGCCTTGAAAAAAAGAAAAAAAAAATATTGAATTTATTAAATACAAGGAAGCAATGCACTGAGCAATTAACATTATAAAACGGAAATATTTAAAAATGAAAGCAATGTTTGTAGGCCTAAAAAACTTTTGGTACTTACATCCGAGCCATGTCAGATACAATTGCGCCCAGCATGGCGACAATTGCACTAATTACAGCAACACTTATTTTTGCCCATTGGATAGTTTGTTACAGTTTTAAATTTATTTTATTATTATAGGTTTCTAGGTAGATTTCGTAAGAAATACTACCTATTGCAGTCGTTACCATGGTGCGACTTTTGAAAAATTCCTTCATAACTTTTCATTATAGGATCCCAGGAACCCAAAACCACCCCCACCTAAAAAGTTTATATATATATATATATATATATGTATGTATGTACTAAATTTTGTCCGCACGATAAAAGTCGCAATTATGCACGAATCATCTTCAAACTCGCCAACAACTTTGGGATGGCTAATATCTCGGCGGGGATTGAAAATGGGCGAAATCGGCCTAAGAGGGTGGAAATGGGGAGGGTTCAAAATTTTGAATACTGTCTTAACATGATTCTGATAAAACTAGCTGTTACACAACAATGGCAGGAAAAAAATAAAAGTTTTTCGTTATAGCAGTTGTCAACAATAAAAAAAAAAACAAATAATAAAATTCTCACCACAACAATTACTTTTCTTTTGCAAAATTTTCACGTGTAAAATTAAATAGTTTGACAAATTGAAAACAAATTGAATATTACGTCATAAGTTTCCTAGAGCAAGATTTCAGCATGAAAACTCAAAATAAATAGTTTGACGAATTAAAAAAATGTGTATATTGCGTCATATTGGAAATATAATGGACCTCAGCAGGTGAATATGTAACGCCATGTAAGTTTGAAGAAACGTATTAAAACATGATAAAAACCCGACTATGGAAATATTAACATTTTTAACACTTTAAGGTTCTCTGAATTTTTTTTAGCCATTTTTTAAACCTATTCCATATATATGTGTGTGTGTATTCGTGTATATTACAATTTTCACAAAAAGTTTAGCTCCCTACAGCTCGCTCTTTGTGAAGAAACTGGGTTTTATCTCTAATCTTGATTTAAGTTTTGTTGGAGAATTTAGTACTTAACATCGAAATCTACCTCCGCCTGTAGGCCCGAGCCGGCAGGGATTTTTTTAATGATGGTTTATAGTATGTAGTTTTATGTTATATATTTTATTTATTTATTTACTTTAAACAATTTGCCATTTTTAAGAAGATTAATTAAGAATGGTAAATTACTTTTTTGTACGTAATTGGCAAACGATAAACAACATTGCCAATTGTCAACCGTTTTTGGCGATCTATCTCATGGTCCGAATAATACGTAAGTACCACTTTTTTCAATGGATGAAATTTGTATTGAAATAATACATCGCGATTTATCATTTACTCCTGGATAAGAAGAAAAAATGGGTACATTTACGTCAGCCGTGTGTAAATCTCGCCATTAGCATTTTTAAAATTGCCAATAGCAGTAGTTATATTTCGCGTACGTAAATTAAAAACAATTCTTTGTTTTAAATTATGGCATTATTTCCTACTATTGTTTTACTTTTAAATTTTTTCAATGAAATTAGTGTAAGGCATATGTATGTATTTAAATTGAATTGAGTGAAACGTTTATATTTTGAAAGAAAATAATAAAATAAGAATAAGGTATGAAATTGTTGATTTATTACTTGCGCCCGGCTGACATAAAAATATCACAAAAGCCATATATTCACCTTTCTTTGGGTAGCTGCTCTTGGTATTCCTGTTAATCTTCCGTAATCGGATACCTCGCCAATCGGTGTATTAGCTACAATGTTGAAAGCAACGTTTACGTATGAAGCGAAAACTTCACGATGAATTCTACTACAGAAAATTGTATCATCATCATCTACTACATATTTAAAACGGAAATTTCCATTTCATTCCGATTTTTTATAATATTTTGATAGGATATGCCACTATTAGTTAGGTAATGTTTTTGGAACCGTTTTTGTGTATACACAGTGTTCTAGGTTGCTTAGTTATTGAGATAAAGGAAAAAGTTAGAAACATTAAATGAACCTGATTATTAAAGGTTAGCCTTTAAAAAAATTCCATTGAACAGATTTTGATCCAAGTGGCACTGTTGCATAACTTTTCAGGAATGGTTTTAGTATATAATATTTCATTATGTGTTGCTTAGTTATAGAGCTATTGGAAAAGTTATAGAGAAAGGTGAACGCAATTATGAAATATACATCTACTGTAATTATATAAATTGCAAATTTGTTTTTCCTTCCACCCATTTATAATTTGAGTTTTGCTGGATGTATTTTGCTGGGACTTATATTGTTAGATAATATTTTGTGGGTGACTGGTACTTCTTGCGTGAATGGTACTTTTCTATAGTGAAATTTTCTTCTGAGTTATTGTTTTTTCTGACGCACAAACTTGACAATAAATCAGATTGCAGAAAATCATATTACAAGAGAATGTTTCAAAATTAGGTGAAATATTACCTTTTATTTAAAGCTCTACTGATCGTATTTCGATTGGAGTTGCACAGTTAGGTAATATTTTAGGGATTATTTAAATATTTAACATATAATTCTACATTTTTAGTTATGGAGATATCAGGAAAGTTCTGAGTGGTGTAGTTGTAAAAAAACATAGGATAAAATCTACAGGCAGAAGGTATATGCTAGAGAGCATCAATGTTATAGCTACGGAGGGTGTGCAGAGTTTCTAAAACAACCCAGAAGGTCTACAGCGTATAGCCTACGCTACATTCCTGAAAGTTCTACAATCACGTAAAAGCGATTATGAAAGGTATATTTAACTATCTACTCCACGTATAAAATACAAAGAGCAATTTTGGTCCAACCACTTATAACTGGAGTTCTTTTGAATGGATTTTGAGAAGACTTGCATTGTTAGTTAGATAAATTTTCGAGAAAGGGTATCGTATAGAGCACATATCATTCTACGTTGCTTAGTTATAGAACTATGTGCGAAAGTTCTTTAATGAGTGAACCCTATTTTGTAAGATTAGCCTTTTTAAAAGGTTCTACTGAGTTCGATGGAATTAGCACTGGTTGTTAGATAACTTTTTCAGGAAAGGTTTTAGTATGTAACACATTGTTCTACATTGCTTTGCTATATAATTATAGGTGAATGTTCTATAATCTGGTGAACCCAATTATGAAAAATTAGTCTTATTTGAATGTTTTACTGAACGGATTTTGATGATATTTGCATTTTTAAATTTTCAGGGATGATTTGAATGTGCTACATATTGTCCTTCTGTTCTTTTCTATATTCAGTTGTAAATAATCAACTAAAAGATTTGCTTCTTAACAGTTCAAATTTTGTCTGACACATTAGAAGATACAAAATCGCAATGGCATTCATATTGTTTCCAGCAATGCGGAAGATCATTTGGAGATAAATGTTTATATTGCTATAAAACACAAGATCAAATACACGGCTATATTCTGTTTGATTAAAGGTTCGTTTGGAGAAACCGACCAGCATAGCGGGCGAAGGCGGCTAGTATTCTACATACTTAAAGCACAAGTGTGTTTTTTAGTCATCTTCCCTGATCTTTCTGCTGAACCGATTTTACTAATATTATTTTTCAACTGAAAGCCGTTCATTTGTAGATGTGATCGCACTATCTTTTTTTTTTTTTAATATTCCTACTTTTATATTTTAATTTTAAAAGCATTTATGAAATTTATCCAAAATGATGAAAATTAGATAGCTTTCATTATTGCAGACAAGTGAGAAAAAAAAGAGGTATTTTTATCTTTATTCACGCCATTTTCTGATAAAAATTCAAAATTGTTTATAAAAATTGCTGTATAGGTTTTAGTGGTGCAAAATCCCTTTAGGAGCATAATATTATATTAGGGGAATAATAACGGAAAATGGCATACTGCTTTTGAAAACAAGCATTTTTCCTCATAAATTTTCTATATTGTTTTTCCTTCAGCATGTGTACTGATACTAAGTTTCAGACACTAGGCGAAATACTTATTTAAGTGAAAATGAAGTCATATTTAAAAGAAAACGAACACTTTCTTAGATAAAACTAAACATTTTAACAAAAATTCGCCTAAAACATAAACTACGGAAATTCTTACTCTCCGGAATTGAGATTAGAATCTCAAGTAAAGAGTGCGTCTACTCACATAAGAGATGTTGCTGACAATGGTGACTTCAAGTTTTGAGCTAAAATGATTTTAAAATGATCAAACAAAATACTTATTATAATATATATTTATAATAATATTTTTTTAAATGATGAATATCGAAATGAGAAGTGCGTATGCAAATTTTGAGAAGGTGAACATAGCTGTTTTCATTCCAGAATACCAAGCATAAGAGCTTCAATTGATAACCACATCGTAATAACTGATCTTAATTATATTTTACTGATTACGTATCTTCTATATTATAAAGAACAAACGTATCTGTGCGTAACACTGACGTCATTTTGCGAATGGCAACACTTCACGATCAAATTTCGGTCTTGAAATTTTCACTACTGCATTTTTTTAATCTTTTGACTATCGTACATTTTCTATTTTCGTCGCATAGGGAAAAATTTACTTTCGAGTGCAATTTGTTTAAAAACTATACCTTAATTGACTGATGTATTATGCTTTTAAAAATAATTTTTAAGCATGATTTTTTTTAAGTTTAACTTATCACGTGCCGGTTTCAATGCATAATAATAATAAACATTTTGCACATAAAGCAACAAACATTGTTCAGCATTTGTTTCTGACTATTTTTGCATAACGAAATTAATACTTCTTTTATAAACAAATAAAATAATAATATTAAAAAAAAAATCTAACATATTTGTAATCATACAATTTAAATTTTTAGATCATCAAATAGGATTTTTTTTCAAATGGAATTTGTTTGCAAAGTTCATCTCAGTTTACAGATTGTCTATGGTTTTAAAAACCAATTTTAGTGCATGAAATATTTTTTTAAATTATCTATATTGCGCATAGCTCGATTACGAAAGATTAATCCGTTTGCCCTTAAAACAAAATAAAGAGTTCACCATTTTCTTACGGCTAATATCCTTTTAAAAGAAAAATTCCCTAAGAATAAATAAATAAATAAATAAAATAATATGAATAAAACACAAATTTAACAGACATATATAAGCTCTGAAATTATCGGAATATAAAAGGACGCCGTAAGTAGCAAACTGTTGATCAAATAACTCTTAGCATGCGGCTAATAAGAGAATATCGCTTTTGATAAATTTCAAAAATTTATTTGATTGTATAATCCGTATTTTTAATATGAAAAATGCTTTTTAATGTAAGTAGGCAATTGAAAAAACTTATTGCATATAAAAAAAGTAGTAGTTTTCAATAAAATAAAAAAAATGTTTTCATGTATATCCTGTAACCCGGGAAGCCCGGGTACGATCCCCTAGTTTATATAATGACTAAGAAATTAATATTCATACTTTGCCTTTGCATCTAGAAATCTACTTAAAACTATTTATAATTTATATGTTTATCATACACTAATAATAATTATTAAAATCCCAAACACAATATCATTAAAGAGGAAATCTCTCCGAAATTAACTTCGGCCCCACCAGTGGCCGAGAGGTTCCGCTCTCGAAACTGGGAGACGGGAAGTGCTGGGTTCGAACCCAATCGCGCCCGTCTGCCTAATCGTTCGGAGTTTTCGTGGTTTTCTTCGAGCCGTGGATTTTCCATGCGTAAATACGGATTATGTTCCCTTCGAAAGACCCCCCACGGAGGGCACTTACCCCCTGGGCCTATATTCCTCGTGTAGATAATTGGCTGTCAAAAATCAACCCAACCCATCTGAAGCAAACATATTTACTTCAAAATTTTTCACAACAGTGCATCTGTATCCCATTGGTTAGCGTACTCGTCTCGTAACTCCAAGATAGCTGGTTCGATTCCAGGTAAGCATCTTACATTTTTTCACAACTTTCTTCAATCCACGTATGCTTTACATCCCGTAACGGAGAAGGAAAAAAAAAACGGATATTTGTCAATGAGCAAAAAAATTCCGGCATTACTGCTGCCAGGTAAAATTCCGCGAATCGAAGAAGGCATTTCTGAGAGTGTGAAAAAGAGGAAGAAATTCCGTTCATTCCTAGCAGTAATGCATTCTATGAATACTAACATACGAATTTACTTTAAAAAATGAAAAACACAAGACTCTATACATTTATAATTTAATTGAAAAAGAAAAAAATGTTTTCGAATTTAAAAATAAATAACAATTATTTTTCTCATTCACTCAAAAATACTCACAATTTATATTTTTTAATTTTATAAGTTGAATAAAGTTAAATAAAGTTGAATTTTTAAAGTTGTTTATAAAAAAAAATATGCTCATTTAAAATATATTTTTAATTAACACATTGAAAGAGATTTTAATTTAAATATTAAATTGAAAAAAAAATCAATTCTACTCCAAAAATAAAAAAAATAAAAGGCTTAGATGCCGTATCTTCCTTCAGCCGTTGTTGTTTTGAATTGTTTGGCGATTTTTTGTTGGCGTGTTGGCGGTGTTTACGGATATGAAAAACTCGATATGTAAACCTCGTGACGTGTGTGTTGTGACGTGTCGTGTTCTGGCAACCCCTGAGAAGCTTAGAATTTTGTGGATGTATTTTGATATCGTGTTCTATCGTTGTCTTTTTTTATGTTAAATTTATTGGATGTATTTCATTGACTATAGTTTCTGTAGTCCGTTTAAACACTCTTGCTGAAGTAATTATGAAATATGAGGAAATTTTGACAAGAAAGGGAGGTTTGTTTATAGTGTGTTAATGCGTATTAAGCCTATTTTGGAAAATGACGGCGATGTTATGAGAGATATTTCGTGCTGGAGGTTTCAAGAAAGCAGATGTCTGTTAAGGTATGTTGATGATTTTATGTATATATTGCTGCTTTAAGTTTTTTTTACATTTTGAGATTGCTACAAAATGAGGACTGCTGAATTTTGAGAATGCTATACCGCGAGAAATGCTGAATTCGGCGATGTTTTTTTCCGGTAAATGTGCGCTAAGCGCTCATACAACTATTGCTGATTTCCACTTTAGGGAGTTTCGTTTTTATGTATATTTTCCTGCTTTAAGAGTTTTTTTTTTTACATTTTGAGATTGCTACAAAACGAGAACTGCTGAATTTTGAGAATGCTACACCGCGAGAAATGCTGAATTCGGCGATGTTTCTTTTCGGTAAATGTGCGCGAAGCGCTCATACAACTATTGCTGATTGCCACTTTAGCGACTTTCGTTTTTTATGTATATTTTGCTGCTTTAAGAGTTTTTTACATTTTGAGATTGCTACAAAACGAGAACTGCTGAATTTTGAGAATGCTATACCGCAAGAAATGCTGAATTTGGCGATGTTTTTTTCGGTAAATGTGCGCGATGTGCTCATACAACGATTACTGATTGCCAGTTTAGCGAATTTTGTTTATTATTTACATTCTATTTTCGTTAAGCCAAACATGCGTATAAACCGGTGCATAGCGACATTTACTACTTGGAGGAAAAGGGGTTTTCACTCCAAGAAGAATTCCAAGATCGCGGCAGTGGAAACTTATGACATCTGATCCAAATAAAATATCGACTAAAAATATAATACCTCTTGCAATCTATTTAAATATATTTATAATTCCTATTTTTGTCATGCACTAATACTAAATATTAAAACACCAAACACAATCTCTTTAAAGAGGAAATCTCCCCGAAATTAACTCCAAAATTAAAAGCTTTCTAAAGAAATTAATCAAGCCATACCCACCTGAAGCAAACATATGTACTTCAAAGTATCTCTCTGTCGTGCATCTCTAGTCCATTGGTTAGCGTACTCGTCTCGTAACTCCAAGATAGCTGGTTCGACTCCAGGTATGCAACTTGCATTTTTTTGCAACTTTCTTCAATTCGCATATGTTTTATCTTCTGCCACGGAAAAGAAAAAAAAACGGATAATCTTCAATGAACAGAAAAATTCTAGCATCACTGCCACCAGGAAATTTCCGCAAATTGAACAAAGTATTTCTCAGAGTGTAAATGAAGAGAAAACTTATCGCTATTATGAGATACTAATGAAGAATTTTACAATGTGGATATTATATTCAGTTGACAAATAGAAGCATACTTCCGAAGATATCGAAAAAAGCCTTTTTACCTTTATTTAACCAGCAATGCCTTATTTATTGTATTAAAATTTTTTTAAATGTTAGATTCCTTTATAGTGTAACGCTACATTTATAAAATATCCTAAAATACATATTAAAACATTATGTTCACATTTTTAAGAAATTTAAAATGTTATGAGCTCATTGACTTTAAAAGTGTCTCGTTTTATAATGAAATGGCTGAATAAGAAGAATGAGAAGATAATACACACAGAATAAGGTGGAGAATTTATTACAGCGTATGTTGTCTTTTATTGTCGATTATATACAATGGTGCCCTGCATGTGGATCATTCTAAGGAAACTTAACCCGTATTACGTAAGGATTTAAGAAATTCACAGAAAACACAGAACGACAATGCCAACGAGCGCGATTGGTTTCAAACAGAACAACTCCCGTCAACCAGTTATTAAAGCAAAACCTCTCAGCCAAAAGTGAGAAGAATTTAAGACAGAGGAAAAAACATTATTTACTTTCATATAAAACTCTTATAATCATAATATGTTTTCTAAGAAAATTTTCTTTAACGTTTTATAACTATGTGTTGTGGTAAAATGTGGACACGAATTTGTATCAGGCAGATGCTAATTCTAGCTTAGAATAATCGTTTTCGTTCATTGCGAGTTTGAGAGAAAAAAAAAAAAAATAATACACTTTTTCAAAACATGATTTTATGAATCGTGCAGAAATGTTTTAAATAAATTCTATTGTAAAATATGTCACACGAGTAAAACGATTGTGTTTACTTTCTTCGCAATTGAAATCCTAATTATCAGTTATAATTTTTTAATCATTACATCTGCGTCGTTTAATTCATCTTTGTAATACATTCAAGTATTTAAAAAAACAGCAAGGCTACGCAAAATGTGTCAGATCTATCGCGATAGGCAAATTTACACCATTTTGGTATTTATACTCTAAATATTTTGATAATTTATACATTTGGCATGACGCCTAAAATCTGAAATCATTGATCATTTTCACTTATGATCGTATTCAACAATAATCTCAATCTAGAATACTTGGGTCGAACATAGGTTAAAATTGTATTAATCAATAATCTGATAATAACTTTAGCCACTGTCAGGTTTAATCAAGTTAATCTGGAATATCTTTTGAGTGTCTAGGTTGAGGCAGATGGTGAATACAGGCATCTTGCGCCTTCTAAAAGAAACAGATAATGGTGATCATTGGTATTTCCAGATGAAATACAGCTGTATTCATATCAATGTCTAATTTTCTAAAAAAATACAAACACTATTTAAAGCATATTATACTAGAATACCTGGCGGCTTTGCTCGCGTAATAGATGAAATATACCAAGTGATATTTGCATGACTATATTTTATTAGATGAACACTTTTTGAAATAATTCAAAAATTGCAAATTAAGCCACAGTTTGACTAAATTTCATTATAAAAGTGCAATAGACAGAAAAAAAAATTAATTGATAAGAAGAACTAAACTAATTCCAATTAAATAATAATTTAGAAAGTATTTACAGACTTTTATGCTCATTTTATACGCTCATTTTAGTATTCATTTGAAGTTTTGAATTTTTTAGAAACCATCTTAACGCATTTACATCTTAAAATTAACCACCATGTCAAATTCCAAGCTTCTTGTCTAAAAATCTACAACCTCTCTGGTGTTAGTGACACCAACATAAAATGCCGAAACAGAATTGAAATAGAATGTCTCGAAAAATGTTGAAACAGAGACTGTCGCCATTAATTCGCCAAAATTAACCATGAAATCGGTTGGTATTTCCTAATATTCTATGGAAAACAGAATTCAGATGTTTTTAAAGGCTTTCTTGTTGTTCCTGCCAAACAGGTGGTAGTGACACCGTCATAAAATAATGCCCGTACAGTATCAGGGATTATCACTCTTGATTCGCAACCAATAACTTCTGTAATCAGTTTATTATTTCCTGAGATTACATAGAAATCGTAATTTAGGACTATTTTTGAATGCTTTTCGCTCCTTCTCTTCGCTTCAGCCCTTTTTAATTTCGAATTTGTTTTCTACTGATCTTAGAGAAAATTTATATTTCATAAGTAACTATCGTGCTATATTTAAAATTTCTAACCTCTTAAGTACCGCAGAAATCGCAATTTAGACAGTTTTTTGCCTTTTCAACCCTTGACATAAAATATAGTTTATGTTTGAGCAAGTTATATCACAATCAATTTGCAACCATTATGTTTGAAATCGGTTTCGCATTTCATAAAATTGCATAAAAATAGTAATTTAGAACACTTATAGAATTCTTTTCGCTCACTTCATCCTTTTAAATTTGGAATTTTCTTTCGACAATTCTTAGAAAGCGTTTGCATCTTTGAAGTAATTACAATTCCAAATTTAAAATATTAGATCCCCTCAGTAACACAAGAAACGCAATTTAGAACATTTTTTTCTCCTGTAACCCCCAGGTGGTAGTGACAATAATGTAAAATATAGGTATGTGTGAGCGGGGACTTTCACCATCAGTTTGAAACCATTACTTCTGAAATCGGTTTATATTGCCTGAGATTGCGTAGAAATTGCTATTTAGAACGTTTTTAGAACGCTCTTCATTCCTTTTCATTCATTTTAAATTTCAAATTTTTAAAGAACTGTTCTCAGAGTGTATTTCACATCTCATAAGTAATTGCCATGCCAAATTTCAAGTTGCTAGCCCCTTCAGTACCACAAAAATCACAATTTAAAATGTTTTTTAAAATGCAATCGCAAGGTGGTAGTGACGCCGACATGAAATAGATCCTACATTGGAGCAATGGCTGTCATCATCAATTTCTAACCATTACTTTTGAAATCGGTTGGATACTTTCTGCGATTGCTTAGAAATCGCAATTTAGAACGTTTTAAAAATATTTTTCGTCCATTTTCACCCCTTTTAAATTTCGAATGTTTTAAGAAATGTTCTTAGAGATCATTTATTTCTTATAAGTAACTACCATTCCGAATTCCATGTATCTGGGCCCTTCAATAACTCAAAAGTCGCAATTTCGAACGTGTTTTTGATCCTGCAGCCCCTTTAGGGGCACCGACATAAAATGTAGCCTATATTGGAGCAAGGGTTGTTACCATCATTTTAGCACCATTATTTTTGAAATGGGTTTGGTACTTCTGGAGATTGCGTAAAAATCGCCATTTAGAACGTTTTTTAGAACGCTTTTTGCGCATTTCCCCCCTTTTAAATATTGAAATTTTTAAGAAATGTTCTTAAATATCATTTGTATCTAATAAGTAACTACCATGCCAAATTCCATATATCTGCACCCTTCAGTAACACAAAAATCGCAATTTCGTACGGATTTTCTTCTCCTGCACCCCCTTTAGGGGTAGTGACACCAACATATAATGTAGCCTATGTTGGTGCAAGTGTTGTGACCATCATTTTGACACCATTATTTTTTTAATTGGTTTAGTACTTCTTTAAATTGCGTAAAATTCGTCATTTAGAACGTTTTGTAGAACGCTTTTCACACATTTTCACCTCTTTTTAATTTCGATTATTTTAAGAAATGTCCTTGGAGAATATTAGTATCTTATAAGTAACTACCATTCCAAATTTCATGTTTCTAGGCACTTTGGTAACACAAAAATCGAGTTTTTAAAAAGTTTTTTTCTCCTGCACCCCCTTTTGGTCTGTGGCACTGACATAAGATATAGCCTATGTTCTAAGTTGGACTAACACCATTATTTTGATACCATTACTTTTGGAATCGGTTCGGTAGTTCCAGAGCTTACCGCCTACAAATAAACAATTTTTACCCCTTTATAATCTATTTATATTATATAAAATCCAAGTCTCTGTGTGTCCCTCACCGTTCCGGTAGGACCGCCTCATTGAAATGAGTAATTGTTGAAAAATACTAATGCAGGATTACCACAGTACGCCAAATGTTGGCCAACTTGGCGACAAAAATAAGTTGTCATATATGAAGCCAACTTGGCGATAGCTGACTAATTTGGAGAAATTCCCATTTAAAACCATTAATCTTTCGTAAAGGAGGTCACCGCAATTTAATTTAAACTCCGCTCTTTTAAGATATTTTTTTCAAATAAATTTAAAGTGTAATATACGAAAATATACATCTTTACATCTTCCTCCCGATGCTGCTAATAAAATAACAGCCAATAGATTACGGTGTACTGTCTGAGGTCCTAACTGCGCGGTTTTAATGTGCTTTAGGTACTTTTCCAGTATAGGTGCCTTGGCGAAAAAGGAAATTTAGCAACATATTTTCCGGGAACCTATCCACTGTTTCATTTTATACTTTTTTTTTTTCGATATTTATTCGATTTATTTAACATAGAAAAACCATTTATCTAATTTTTATAAGACATAAGACATTAATAAACATATAAAACAAAAAAAAAAAGATCATCAAGTTTATTTTCATAGTTGTTTATATGATTTGACAACAAATCTCGCTTTCTAATGCCCGAATTACACCAAGCTTTAAAAAAAGAAAAACGCAAAAGTCACTATAGTGGAAAAGTACCAAACTGTCTATCATTTTGCGCTATCTGTGCTATAGTTTGTACTATATGCAGGGAGGGGAGCGAAAATTTTAAACATTAAGTATTAAAGTTTCGGTACATACAGTTTCACTACCCATGTTGGCGCGATTTTTTTTCCGACGCCAATTTGGCGAAAACATCAACAGCATAAACAACAACATCCTGGTTACCATATCAAGCAAAATAACGACACTTTGGCGCCAGTTAAGTACCCGTTGCGTCACAAAAAAATCGCGCCAATAATCGCGCATGACATCTGTGCCTATAAATCATGCGTTAAGCATAGAATATGAAACACTTTCCAACACTTCCTGAATGCATTAAAAGAACTTCGTTATTTAGGGAAATGATAACAGAAAACGCATAATTTTTTTTAATGATTTCAGCAATTACCGTCCATAACCAATAGTACCATTATTACACGCCACTATTTAGCTAAAATTTAATTTAAGCTAAAATACTCTTAAAACTACTGAAATCACATTTCCAGATATTATCATCCATAGACGGTTATGTATCCAATACTTTGCGTGACCCTGTATATCATTTTATCTATATTCTACAAACATTTCTTAGTAAACTAAGTGCTGTTCAGCGTAAAAATGCATAACTCCTTTAAAAACCACCTTTAAGCAATTTACTCTCATACTCAGTAATCCTTAATTCTTTTGTGTAGCCCTGTACATGAACTACAGTTTTTATACATACAGTATATAGTATGATTAAATATAATGAAACATAAAAGCACATATCATAATTAAAAATGCATTTCCAGCAATCATTTCCAGCGTGTATAGTACTTCGGAGAAACGTTTCTTGGCGAGAAAGAAGTTTACCAACATATTTTCTGGAACCTATTTACTGTTTGATACTCACAAGCAATATTTTCCATATGTATACAAATTATTTAATATAAAAAAAGTTATTTACCCATTTTTATAAAGAAACAGAAGTAATTTTGGTACTATTTGGTTATCCCGTCGACCAAATATCTATCGCCAAACTATAAGATTAAATGCCAATAATAGTTGAAGATAAATGTCACATTCACTTGACTTTAAGCAAGTTATACGTGTTTATGTCATCAACGGATTTTCATTTCGACGTTTTATTTGTATTTTTATTAATGTTATACTAATTTATTTGTTCTTTCGTTATTTAAAATAAAAATTACGCCAATTTGTATAATTTGGCGAATGGTTTAGCGATTTATATAATTTGGCGAAATTGGTCGACGAGATAACTAAGTAGTACCGTAATTTTTGCACAGATGTCATATATGTATGCGGTTTGGCGTGATTTTTTTCTGACGCCAATTTGGCAAAAATCTCGCTTTCAAATAGCAGTTACATATATATTTTTAAATTATTTGCTATCATCTTGAAAAGGAAATAACAATAAATAAATAAAAGTTTAATGATTAACTATAGAACAAACGTTTATATAATAAAAAAAAGAAAAGAAAAGTAAATAAAGAATTTATTAATAAATAAAAAACAATAGCCGGGTTACCATATCAGGCAAAATAACACCATTTTGTCACCAGTTAGGCACTCCGGTGCATATATGAAATCTGTGCCGTAATTTGTATATAAAAAATTATTATATATATTTTTTAGGGTTGTTTTCATAGCTGTTTATATATTTTGGCAACATATCTCACTTTCTGATGCCCGAATTGCGCCAAGATTTTCTTAAAAATGCAAAGTATCCTATAGTGGAAAAGTACCTAAATAAATAATAGGAAAAGTTCCATATTGTGTGCTGGTTTTTTTGGCGATAAATGTTTCAGTGTGGTTGTTGCGATCTTAAAACATTGGGGTTGCTTTCTTCATACTTACATGGATTTTATCTTCGTGACGTCAAATTTGCAATGGCTCTTTGGCGCAATTTTGGATCTTTTCGCCAACCAGCACACAATATGGAACTCTTCTCTAACTAATTAATAATAATAAATACATGTCTAAACAAAAATAAAAATTCATCAGGTTTGTTCTCATAGCCGTTTATGGCATTTCTTAGTTATCCCGTCGACTAATTTCGCCAAATTATATAAATCGCCAAACCACTCGCCAAATTACACACATTGACATAATTTTTATTTTAAATAACGAAAGAACAAATAAATTAGTAAAATATTAATAAAAATACAAATAAAACGTCGAATTAAAGGTTTTATTGCCCATTATTGGCATTTAATCTTATAATTAATTAATTAATGGCAACCATTACTGGCATTTAATCTTACAATTTGGCGACAGTAATTTGGTCGACGGGATAACTAAGAAGTACTCTGTTTATATATTTTGGAAACATATCTCACTTTCCGAAGCCCGAATTGTGCCAAGTTTTTTTTTTTTTTTTTTTAAATGCGCTATAATGGAAAATTACCTAAATAAATAATTAATAGAAATAACATATATATAAACTAAAAAATTTTATTTCGAGATCAAAGCATTGTTTTTAATTTCGATTTAAAAGTACATATATCCTAGGATAACTTCAGTTGTAATTAGGTTGAAAGCTTATAATCTCATTCCACAAACCTAAACAAATACAAGTGATTCATTCATCGTGAATCGTAAAATATATTAAACCATTGAGATAATCATTCACAAAGTAAATTCTCCAACAATCAATAGACAATATTCTTATAACGTCATAGTAAGGTAAAATGGTGCCTGTATCGTTTGTTTATGGTTTGAATTCACAAAGATGTTATTTTGCAATGTCTCTTAGTTACATTATTTTATTGGCATATTTATGAGCTCAGAACAATTTTTTCATTATTTAGTTATTAAATAATGAAAAAAATTATAAATGCATGATTTGAAAAATGCAAATAATTTTCTTTCTTAATACTAGAAAATAACATTGGAGTAACAGTGGGTTTAAGTTAAATAAGTTTAACTGTTTAATTCTGTTGTAATATTCAAAATAACTGTATTTATTAGATTTTAATAAACAACATTAGGGCCCGATTAAACTTTGAAGTTAGAGGAATTACAATGTCATTTGAGGACCTTCCTTTTGGAGAAGATTTTCAAAATTCCACATATACATGGAAACTCTTCAGTGTTACAAACATTATTCCTACACTGTAAAAAAAACAAAAAAACAAAACAAACAAAAAAAAGAAAACGGACTAAAATACGGAAATACTACTGGCAATCTAGACGTCAGTACTATTTCCGTATTTTAACGGAACTTTTGAAAACTACTCTACATCAGAAATTTTATTAAAAACTGGTTACTTCTTTGTTATAGCGGCCCACACAATTATGATTATGACAAGTTGCAGCCAATTTCGCCTACGTCGTAACCAGGATCATGAAGCACACACGTATAATACCATATAATATCATTTCATTAAATCGTATACGATAGTTTAATAGTTTTTACCTTACTTCAAGTGTGTAATTTATTTATTTTTAAGAATTAACAATCTAAATTGTCCAATATGAGAAATAAAAAAATTGTAAACAAAGATTGAATTAGACGTGATCGCAAAAAGTCTCAAATCCGCACAACACTTGGAACCAAACTGTGCAGATTAGTGGTCTTCTATTGTACACAGTTTTTCATAAATGTGTTTCGTTCTTAAAATGTGTTATTTTTATCTATCACTGTGGAACAGCGAGGAAAACTCATATCCTTGCACATGAGTTGTATATATCTTTATATCAAAATTTCCGTCATTTTTGACGGGCTACCTTTCTAGTATTAGTATAGATACTGAACGAAACACCGTCCTTGTGGCTTCAATTGAATTTCGTATGATAAATGAATTATTCCTTTCTCGAAATTTTTATAGTATAACAATACAAAATCTTTAGTAATAAGCATCATTATATAAAACACGATCTTTGATTCTTCATGAAAAATCACCTCGTCTCCCATTAAGTATTCGATGATGTCATGTGTAATTAGTCCACAACATCTCCCAAATTAGCATTATTAATGAATGAGAACTGTGAATATTGACTATTGTTGTTTCATTGTGTGAGTTTCAATACATAATGTATAAAATCTTGAATTTAATCAGGTGTTTTTCATTTATATGTATTTATTATAGTTAAATTGTAAATAATGTATATTTGTTGTAGCTTCATGTTGATAAAAGGTTCAGGTTCAGGCCAAGCAGCGAGTCCTACTAAATTTCTTAAGCTTAACTAGCCTTGCCCATGAAGTTGAGAAGAGCACAAAAGTATGTACTTTTATTCCTTATTATGTATTTTATGTACTAAATCATATTAAGCGCAAGTATATTTTATTCTATGTGACTTCATGTGACTATTAATGTGACTATTAATTAAGACACGTAATTTTTACCCTTTTATGTTGCGTTTGTCTTATGCCGTCATGTAATTGTCTGAGCGAAGCGAAGGCTAATACTCAGCGAAATATTACTGTCCGGACACATTACTACTACGATGGATATTAACGCCATGTCCTACTAAAAAAAAGCCTAATAAAAACCTTTCGTCAAGCATAACTCAAAAAATATTTGTCGGATTTCGTTTCTGATTGCACCAGAAGGTACCTATGAGGGTCGCCTACTGAATGCACCTACTATGAAAAATAAGTTCCAAACCGTTTAAAAATTATATAGAAAAAACTTATAAAAAAGCACAATTTATCTGCATACGTCACGGAAATTTGGTGTGCGTCACTTTCACCGGTTGATGTTTTCGTAGACAACTGGTTTGAACACATGGAGCAAATAAAAAAAAATACGAACGCATTAATATTGAATAGATCAGTTTCAACCACGTGATCACAAACCTTGCAACAACCCGTGGCAACCAGTTTTGGTGGGCAAACAAATAATACAGTACTTCGTACCACGGTGACCGTTTTTAGCCTGTTGTATAAAATCTGGCCTGTTGTATGATACAATTGTGGATGATTAAAACAAAAGACATGAGTGTTTATTGCTCCGGGAGGTTATCTTTCTCTGGATGTCTGTCTGTCTATCATACAGCATGCAATTTTCTTTTAAAGGATGATATTATTATGCAGTAAAACCTCCATAACGGACACACCCGATTAGTGGACACCTCTATTTAGGGGGCATTTTTTCGATTACCAACCCTTAAATAACTGTACATTTTTTACTCTCAGTAGCGGACACCTCCAAATAGAGGACAAATTCTGCCCTCTCGAGGTGTTCGCTATTCAGAGGTTTTACTGATAAAATCTCCATAGCGGACATACCCGATTAGCGGATACCTCTATTTAGCGGACATTTTTTCGATTACCAACTCTTAAATAACTGTACATGTTTTACTCTCAGTACAGGTCACCTCTAAATAGAGGACAAATTCTGCATTCTCGGGGTGTCCGCTATTCAGAGGTTTTACTGTATATAATATTGATAGTTATTTTACAGGACCACACAAAAGAATAAGAATATATGAAATGAATATAAACTAAATTCGGGATTGGTAGATCGCTGATGGTTATGTAATTTTAGGATGTTGTTACAGTCATCCGCAGCATGTTTTTAGAGTTTTGTTCATCTAACGAAACCCTACCTGTCTCACTCCTTTGTCTGTCTGTCTGTCCGTCTGTCACAGAAACTCTCAGAAACTATACATGTCGGAGACTTGAAAATTTGCATACTTATAGCTGAACACCACACATAAAACGGCAAATAATAAAATTTTGAAAAAGTCTAATATTTAACCCTCTGGGCTCTAACTTGCGCATTTTAAGCATTTTTTCTAACTCAGCCCCTAATTTAATTATATTGGAGACATGAAATTTTGCATACTTATAGCTGAACATCTCACATCAAACGACAAAAAATAAAATTTTGAAAAAGGTTTAATATTTAACCCTCTGCGCTCTAACTTGTGGATTTAAAGCAATTTTTCTAACTCAGCCCCTAATTAAGTTGGAGACATGAAAGTTTGCATACTTATAGCTGATTACTTGCGATAACACTATAAATCATAAAATTTTGAAAAGTCATATTTAACCCTCCGGTCTCTAACTTCTGTATTTTAAGCAATTTTTCTAACTCAGCCCCTAATTAAGTTGGAGACATGACATTTTGCATACTTATAGCTGAACACCTCACATCAAACGACAAATAATAAAATTTTGAAAAAGTCTATTATTTAACCCTCTGGGCTCTAACTTGTGTACTTTAAACAATTTTTCTAACTCAGCCCCTAATTAAGTTGGAGACATGAAATTTTGCATACTTATAGCTGAAATCCTCACATCAAACGACAAATAATAAAATTTTGAAAAAGGTCTAATATTTAACCCTCTGGGCTCTAACTTGTGTATTTTAAGCAATTTTTCTAACGCAGCCACTAATTAAGTTGGAGACATGAAAGTTTGCATACTTATAGCTGAACACTTGCGATAACACGATATATCATAAAATTTTGAAAAAGTCATATTTAACCCTCTGGGCTCTAACTTGTGTATTTTAAGCAATTTTTCTAACTCAGCCCCTAATTAAGTTGGAGACATGAAATTTTGCATACTTATAGCTGAACTCCTCACATCAAACGGCAAATAATAAAATTTTGAAAAAGTCTAATATTTAACCCTCTGGGCTCTAACTTGTGCATTTTAAGCATTTTTTCTAACTCAGCCCCTAATTTAATTATATTGGAGACATGAAATTTTGCATACTTATAGCTGAACTCCTCACATCAAACGGCAAATAATAAAATTTTGAAAAAGTCTAATATTTAACCCTCTGGGATCTAACGTGTATTTTAAGCAATTTTTCTAACTCAGCCCCTAATTATGTTGGAGACATGAAAATCTGCATACTTATAGCTGAACACCTCACATGAAACGACAAATAATAAAATTTTGAACAAATCTAATATTTAACCTCTAATATTTTGTCTCGCGCAATTTTTAAATTTAAACTGCTTTGCAATACTATTTTTTGTTCATTTTGCATAATAAGTGTAATGTGACGCAATTTCTTCTATTTCAGACTTCTAACGCATGTTAATGAATTTATTTTACAATATCCTTTCTCTTTCAAAATTCACATGTAAATATAGTTTTAATGGCGTAATTTCCAATAAGTGCCTGCTTTGTATACCTAATTATTTAATTCTAATTTGAAGGGTTTTTTTCTGTTTATAATAGTAGCGTGTAAATAATTTTTTTATTTGAAGCAAACGTTATTGTTTGCGCTGTTTATACAGTTGGCAACAGTTTAAATTAATACCATTTTCTAAAATATATAAAAAATATCAGTCAAGATGCTGAACATTTGAATTTAAAATAGAAATAAAACCTAAAAAAATGAGTCAAATTAAAAAAAAAAATTAATGAAATCTGCACACCGGGATTTTCTATTGAATAAAATGATCTAAAAATGATTAAATTCACACGTATAGCTTTTGCTCCTATAAAACTTTTTTTAATGGAACGATTTTGTCCAACACCATTAAATATCTCTTAAAATAATTCTTCGATTTGAAAACTGTATGCATTGCGTGTTGATCAAACATTTCGCTATAATACCACCGATTTTCATATTTTTTGTATGCAATAGTTTTCTTAATATTAACGAAGAAAGACCTCCTGTCACAAAAAATTCAAAACCGGTGTCGGCGGCAGTGACAGCGTTAATTACTTTTTTTAGAATAGAGAGATATATAAAAATGAAAACTTGTCTATCTGTCTGTTTGTAATTCTATAAAAATCCACAATTTGGAAGCCAAAATTGTGAAAAGATATGTACATGTGTATTAAAACATGGCCGAGGCAACTAAAGTAATCCGGAATCGAAATAATTTATAGTTAATTTTTAATTAATAAAAAACCACCAATTTAACAGCAATTTCTTATCAAATTTAAACATTTTTCGTTATAGCAGTTGCCAACAATTAAAAAACACAATAAAATTATTACTACAACAATTAATTTTCTACTGCAAGATTTCCACGTGAAAAATGAAAATGAAATAAATAGTTTGACGAATTTTTAAAAAGGTGAATATTTCGTCATAACTTTTCTATTGCAAGATATTCACGTGAAATATGAAAATGAAATAAATGGTTTGACGAATTTAAATGAAAGTGAATATAACTTCATAATTTTTCTATTTCAAGGTTTCCACGTGAAAGAGGAAAATATTACGTCATATTGGAAATACAAAGGACGTGGTGGATATAGTATAACGTCATATGAGTGTGAAAAATGTACTGAAGCATGATAAAAAACCGATTAGGGAAATATTGGCCTATTTTAACATTATTGCTCCAATTATAAATTGAAATAAGTTCATTTAGAGCTGTATTCTTTTGCGTCTGTTATATACATTTATACATTTTTATATAGCGTTTTCATATGATTCATTCACACAACATTTCGACTGCTTTTTTAATGTTTGTTTTGTGTTGTATGTTAAATTTTGAAATTGATTTTTCAGAACAAACATCCTTCAAATTCTGGGCAACGCCGGCACTTTAGTTTGTAACAGATAAATTGCTTTTGTATCTGTACATCTAATGCTAATATTATAAAGTATATAATATTATTAATGCTTGTACGTTTGTGAGGTGTTATCTCTGAAACTACATAGCCAACTTAAAAAAATGTTGGTGGCCATCTCTGCTCCGAAAAAAAGACTATTTTATGTCAGTGCAAGAACCTACATCGCTGCAGGAGCAAAAAAGTTCTAAAATTGCGATTTCTGTGATATTGATTGGGTTAGAAACTTTAAATTTGGTGCGGCAGTTACTTTTACGATGTAAATACTCGTAATGAACGCTCTCTAAAAGGTACAATTTGACGGATAAACGTAAAAATTTCTAGAAAGGTTCTAAACTATGATTTATTTGGAATACTGAAATTTTTGGGATACTGTTGGGGTTAGAAACTAGAACTTTGGCATGGTAGTAATTAATGAGATGTAAATGCTCGTTGTAGAACGAATTCTAAAAAATAGAAAGAGTAAACAAAGCGGAAAAAGATCTAAAGATGATCTAAGTAACGAAGTACATGGAATTGTTAGGAATATAAACATGAAAATTGACATGGCTGTATTTATCATGACGTAAATTCTCGCAATAGAACAATTTCTAAAAATGTCGCTATATAAAACAGTGCAAAAAAAAAAAAAAAAAAAAAAAAAAAAAACTTTCAAAAATTTTCTATTTCTGTGTTACTGCTGAGCCCAAAATCTTGAAATTTTGCTTCGGGTTAGTTTTAAAATATACAATTGTCTCTATGAATGGTTTCTAAAAAATTTAAAATTTAAAAAGATGAAATTAACGGAAAGCGATCTCAATTACCATTAATTTGTAATTATTAGGCACAGCAACTTTAAATATTTCATAATGCTGCATTTCCTCCACAAAACATGCAATTTAAATGCAACAAAACAGATAGATACCCACCTAGCATTAAATAAATTGTGTAAATATTAAATAAAGACCTGTATGAAACAGTGAGTAGGTTGCCCGAAAGTACTTGTTAAAGTGTTCCTTCTCTAGACTTTTCTCTCTCTCGCCAAGGCCACTAACAGAGGGAAGTGCCTTTTTAAATGTGATATGAATTTTTTATCCGATTCATTTTTCTAGACATTTTATCATAAGGTCATATTCTCAATTATCATTAGTAGCTTTTTTATATATTAACTTATTCTGGTGAAATTTTATAATCGGGATCATATTGGTGTATGTTAGCTTGCATGATTTCCTGAATAAATATGTATGGATTTGTAAATTACTTCAAATGACACTTTGACAGCTCAAAGGTTATGCAGACGATATATTCAGATCTTGTGTCATACTTTATGTCGTAATCATTGCCGATTTCTTTTATTTAATACATGCTAAATACAGCTCAACTTGTGCAGAATATGTTTGAAAACAAAACAATACAGCGTATGTAGTGGCCAGCATACACTCATCATTTAAATCCGATCGATCATTTCTAAAACACACTCTAACGAAGCATTGCATGCCACTGTTGATGTATTCAGTACTTTGATACTATATTAGATTTTGAGGAGAGAATTCCTTAAATGTTATCGACAACCTCATTGCATCTGTGGAAAACAGATATTGTACAATATTAACTATTCCGGGGGAGCACACACCATATAAAGTATAGTCCATTCTTTTTAAACATCATATATTTGTCATTTAAAGTTACTCAAATTGGTGCGTAGCGTCTGATTATGCTCTTGACATCATTTAATACAGTTAAAATTCCGATATAAGTAATTTAGTGTTTCATTTTCTATTTTACTTTTAATATATTGCTTACTTTCAATTTTATATCCATGCATGGCTGTCTTGAATGGTTTGATTTCCCATTTTTTTAAACAGTGTATACGAATTTATATATAATATTTTGTAATTCTACGATTCGTTTATTTTCATCATTTCAGTTTATCGCAGTATATGGACAATTAAAGATAACATCTCATTTTCTTTGCTTCCACATGTTATTATTAAATCTATGTTCTCAGTAATATCGCTCAGACTAATCCCTCTGAGGGAAGTCCTAGTAATCAATGATTCAATGTTTTATTAATTAAACCACCCAGTATAACACACTATTATATTATATTATTATAATGCATGGGCCTATACAATATCTTAAAATCAAATGGCTTTTGAATTTCAAATTTGCATTCAATATCTACATTTAACTGCATTATTTCAGCATTTTGTGTAGGGGAGACTAGGGCCGGTTGACCATACGGGAGGCATGACCCACCGATCAGTTTTCATAAAAGAATTTCAGAGTTTTATAGGTGTCAACTAAAGCTACTGCAATGATCAAACAACAGTCATAGTTTCATAGAGATAATCGAAATACGTGTGGAAAAATCAATTGTGAGGCGTTTTCAACCTAAAAGTTGTGTTTTTTAGAAATATTTTGTAAGCTTTTTTCAAATAAATTATATCATAGAAATTTATGTAAGTAGATTTAAAATAATGCAGAAATATCGAGCTTCCGTTCCAGGCAAAAATATTGCACAGTAAGTTAGGCTTAACATATCAATGAGGTATTCTTTAGAAAAAGGTCTATGTAAGGAGGCTTGACCCAGTCGATATGAGGGAATGTTGACCAGATGCTCAAGGCACCCTTAATTAAGTGGTTTTGGAAATATTTTTATTATACACTGTGCATAATGAAAAGTTAATGGTATATTCATAAAATAATGTAATTTTATTCTATAAAGCTTTAGTAAAATGGTGTGATGGAAAAGAAAATGTTTAAAACTGACTATAAAAAATGTGAAAAATTGCTAGAAAATGGGAAAGTTGTTAGGAACTTTTTTCTATTTAAATATTGCTTACAATAGGTTAATAGAAACAGTGGGAAAGTCTAGAAAGGATGAAAGCAGCAATTTTAACCTTTGAGGGGCAGTGGTTTGTTTATAAAACAACTTAATTTTAATTCCGAAACATCACAATGACACCAGAATTTTGCTAAAATATTTTCATTTAACATGTATGTGAAATGTAACCTTTTTCATATTTCCAAATAAATATGTTCATAAATTCCTGTGCCAGTCATTTATTTCAACATTTCAGTAATGAAAGTACTTTGCCCCTTGAAGGCTTAAATCATGTTAATGATAAGTTAAGTACTCATGCGGTTGCAAAAGAACATATCATCGATCGAAAAACTTCAGGAAGGTATGTAGAAAATTTTCACCACGGTGAATACAGTGAGATGAAGCCAAACTATGTGACAACTAGATTTGTCAGATGGACTGTCACAAAAAATAGAACAAGGACATAAAAGAAGCGGGACAGTGGCTCCTAAATCCGGACATAATAAAATATGACACTATCAAAACTGAACCTGTCTCTAACAGAATACTGCCTTAAATGTTAAATTGACTTGTAAAAAACATTGCCTGCGTGAAAAAAACATTACGCAGGCGCTCAGCAGTTTTATGCAAGCGAATCAAACATACTATCAACACATGTTCGATTGCCCTGAATAAGCAGAACTACATTCCAGAAACACTCGAAACACGCACAGTCAGCTAATTACAAGTGACAGGTCCCTTTGCACACAGAGGAAGACTATCCCGCAGACCTCCCGCCCTTTATCGCGATTACGTAATAGCAGAAACCTACGTCACGGAAATTATCTGAAAAAAAAGCTGAAGTCCAGTCTGGTCACGTGATCAGCAGTCTGAAAATTGGACGGGATACGCAAGCGTGACGTCAGAATCTGGACGGTGGAAAGGTCACTTGGACGTTGGACGTCTTCCAACTAAGGTAATACTAATATTAGTGGAAGAAGGGGTCCAATCCGCTTATCAGATTCTCTAGACGTCCAAGATGGCGGCCATCTAACACATTGGTCGTCCGGGAGATACAAAATTGAAGATGACGGACGCCCAAGATGGCGGACGTCCAAAGTCCATCTATGATTAAAAACAGCAGTCTTTTAACTAAAAAATATCTGAAAATAAAAATTTTTGTTAATTGAATGAGAAACAAACAAATTTTAAGTTTTAAAAGTGCTACTGCACGCCTTTATTTAAAATAAATGTCACAGAGATATATATATAAATATTACAATATTAGATTACTATTTACAGGAATGTAACGTATTTACATATTTTTTTCTCGAAAAAAAGTAGGCTTTGTAAAATAAACTGGTATATTACCGTGCAAGCACCGGGCGAACATCTTCAAGCTATTTAGTACGCTTCGGGCTAGGCAAAAAGTCGTCCTCGCTGTCATCAGTCGAACATGGACCCTCAGATACGGGCCAATGGGAACAGCCAGGAACAGGAGATCTCGATCGGACGACTACAGTACGAGACTCACACGCAACATTAGACTTAGAAGTACTCTCTCTCTGTACAGTACTCCCTTGCTGTACAATTATACCTGCTCAGACAAAATCCTTTTTAAAATAAAATTTTTCTCCTCTCACTTGCGATTGCGTCTTAACAAATTTGTTTAAGCCTCATATTTTAAAAAATATATATATTTTTATAATAATTAAAACAAGTACAATAATGTTATTTTGCTTTTTTTAAACGAATTTTATTTCTCTTCACAAATAGTGCAATATAAAACAAAGTGGGTAAGGCCTCCCATATAGTGGGTCAACCCTCTCATATGTGAAGAGTCTTGACCCAGTATTTTTTCATGAATAAAATCAATCATTTTTGCAATTTCTTCTATGTTACACTTGTGTAACAAATTTATTTTGATGACTGATTGTATATCAAATAAAATGATATATAAAACTTTATTCTACGTTCAAGTTTTAAAAAATAAAAAATCATTTCGTAAAAAGTGGGTCAACCATCCCTAGTCTCCCCTATTGTATGCAAGTACGAATTAGCGAAAATAATATTAATATTCCCACTTTTTAAGAAGTAACTTCTTAAAACTGCTTATATTTTGGATATTTTTTATCTCTAGAACTATTTTAAGAGTACATTCTATATTCACATTCTACCTTTAATTTAACTTTAATGTAGTTTAAAACAAATGTTCCAGCATAAGTTAATTCTAATTATAGCTCAAGAAAATTAAGATAAAGCGCCGTTAAATTAACCTTCACAGATTTCTGAAAGGCTTATAAGAAAGTTCATTATGTCTCAGTAGATTACTGACATGAGTCGCCAAACTAGGTCATTCCGGTAATTGATTCTCGTGCAGGATTGAATGTTGTTCCAATATATTTTTCGTCGATTTTATCAGGAGAAATATTTCAGAATACATATAGAGTCATTATTCCAGATTTGCCGTACATTACGAAAATTATCAAATGTATCATTTAACTGTGGCAATTTAAAATTTACAAAAACATTTTCCTTGAACAATATAAACTTTTAATAATACATGGAAATTATTCCAGAGAGGTTATTATTAGTGATTTCCAGTTATTATATAAACTTTTATCTTCATGTGCTTATTGTGATACTTTATAGTATATATATATATTTTTTCAAACTACTGAAAAATCAATTTTAATTTAGAATATATAGAACATTTATTCCTCTGAACCTAAGAGACTTTATTGTTGCTTTCAAGTAATAAATATTATATAATTTAAGTACCAATTTAAAATAATAGGCAGTGTTGTTTTATTTACGGTAATTACAATTTTTTTCCAAAATTTTTTTTCTCATATTGTTTTTTCTAAATGTGCGTCAAATTTTCCAATTCTACATTGAAAGTTATTCCTTATAAATCTTTTAAAAATATGTGGTTCACATATGCAAAATAGTGCAAAAGCGACAAATATTACTTAATAATACTTAATAATAAAACATAATACCACCATGAGCGAAAATATACAATAATCTTTTCCGAGATATACTTCGATTCCAAAAACCGTTCATTATACTTAGAACCTTCAGAAACCAATATGTTTTAGAGATTTAAAGAAACATTTATTAAAATAATATTTGCTATCATTAATATTCGGAAACCCTTCAGGGAAGGCTTTATTTTACTTTAATAAAACTGGAATATGAATTTTTGGATGCTATCGCATTTCAAATATTTATTTTCGGCTGCTTATCTAAATTTATACATGTGTGGGTAAAAAAAATAATATTCATATTAAAGATGTTTTAATATTGTTAATTTACCAATATTTGTCTATAAAACATGTTTCTCGAATAGCAATATATTTACTTGAGAATTAACAGAACTCTAATTACGGATATTCTGGTTTGAAAAACTGTTTAATACACCAAATTAACTACCCGGAAACATTTCCAAAAATCTTTGGCAGCAAAAGAAGCTTTGTTTTTTGTAACTGCTTCGTTATTTGTGGTATGTATACTATATTTTGAGCTTTCTGAAAATAAAGAACGCTTTTCACAATCATGTGGGCTTGGAGTAGGTTATTGTGCATTTTTGATCGCTATAGTAATAGTTTTCTGAATAACACTGAAGAGCGTATTGTATATTTTCTTTAGTGGTTATAACATTTTTTTTCATTGATTAAGAAACATTTGTCTCTTTTTATAAAATACCCTTTTAAAAATAAAATGCGAAGAACATTGTAATATTACGTTATTTGCCCCTTGTAAATTCTTCAAGAAATTAGTGATTAATTTAACAGAACTGTGCCCGAATTTAGACTTTGCAATGAACTATAGTTTCCCATGGGAAGAGAACAGCGTGTCTTGCATGGCCAACGAGCAGCCATCGCAAAGTATTTTTTCCTATGCCTCTTGACACTAAAAATTTGTCAAAGTACATCCTTGATAGATGGCTTTCTCCTCTGCTTGACCCTCTCTGGCCAAAGTTTCAGTCCCGCAGAAGACGGTCGGTGGCATCACTTGCATCTTACAGACTACAAAGAACTCCAATCAACATAAGACATCAATCAACATCACTCCAATCAACATCAACACTAAGGCAACTCACAGCGATTGGAAGTACTGTGATAGTGGACGTGACCCCTCCCCCTTTTTCTCCGGTGAGAGATGATGGAGAGGAGAGACGTGACGAAGGGAGAAGAGATATAGATTCGGAGAAGTGTCATGGATTTTGCAGACAGCAGCAAGCTGGCAATTTCTATTCCAGGACGAGAGATCCTGTACTGGTGTAATTGAACCTTCCAATTGACGACAAACCAACTTTTCGATATTCTTGTATAATTGCACTGAAATAATTTAACCTAGAAATAAAATTGGCTTAGTTTATATATTTGAATAATTTCTTCCCCAAGGCCACCAATCATTAATAAGGACGTGACATTACTACACCCTACATGGCTAATCGCAGTAATATAATATGTTTATATATTTGAGGACGTGATTTCCAAAACACGCCTTTTCCAAATTTTTAAAAAAAATCGTGTTTTTCCTATCAATCTATCCCACTGGTAAGCTTGCACCGAAAAAGCAATACAATTTCCAAACAAGCTAGTTTTATCCTCTATTTTTGGCATTGTAAATCCTTTGTTTACGGTGAAAACCAATAGTCGCTGTTAGAAGTTCTTCATTATTTTCCAAATTTTCGTTTTCTGGATTATGCGAGTTTTAAAATGTACGTTCTCATTTTAAATATCTGCAGTGCTTTAGACATAAAATAAAACTTAGAAGGTATAAGATGTATGCAGATAGTATACGCTTTCGGCATATGTTATTCGCTAGTGAGAGTGCATTGTAGATATATTAGAGAAACAGAAGGTATACGAAGTTTCTTAAAATAATCCAGAGGGTATACGGAGTTTCTTAAAATATCCCAGATAGTAGACGGTTGTATAGTCAGTAGTCCCTCCAATAAACTTTTGTACATCAAGCATGTCTTTGTTGCAATACATTTTTTAATGTAAAAATACATGAAAAACGATATTTATAAACACTTTGATCTAATGTCTGGTTCCATAACAGACTATTGAAACATCTTGGTCCTCATTTTTAATTGTTGTAATCGTATTTTACGTAATATTGTGCCGAATGTTGTCACAAATATTATAAAAACCCCAGTAAAGTAACTTTCATTAGATGATTTATAATAAGTTTTTATGTAATTAAAAATACCTTATTTGTAGAAATATGAAAAGTTTTCTTTCAACAGTGGGGGGATAGGTTTTTCAATTCGAGAATATTTCTATATTTTTATTGTCAGAACGTTATATTTGTACATTTCCAAATTCTACAAAATACTAAGAAGAATATTTAAAATAAAAGATTTGAGCGGGTTTATAAATATTGCACAAAATCCATATTCATTCAAATTTAATTAACCCTTCTAAATCCACCAATCCTTCTTAAAATGTATTAAGTGTTTATGTAAATCTTCTCATGTAGTTTCAAAAATTTCCGAAAAATGCTTTGGAAGATAAAATTTTCATGATTTCATAATTCGGTACATAAAGGGTTAAGTGCAACTGCTATGTATGTAAAGCAAAAACTATGCATTATATTAACATGAATAGACTTTTTGTAATTTGGGAAAAATAATCATTAAAAAAATGAAAATTTATTTTATCAAAGAAAATATTGTTTTACTAGCAAAACCCGCGGATTTGCTCGCATAATAGTTGAATAATGCCAAGTGGTATTTGTGTTCTTATTTTTATTAGAAAAATTTACACTATTAGGAATAATTTAAAAATGGCTAATTAAGCGACAGTTTGATTAAACTTCATTATTTCACTGCGTTATGCAAAAATGAGGCTCAAATTAATGAGAAGAAAGCTAATTCTAAACAAATGATAATTTAGAATATACTTTGAAGCTTTTACGCTCATTTTAGTTTTCTTTTCATTTGAGGATTTGAATTTTTCAGAAACAGTTCTTAGTATGCATTTACGTCTTAAAAGTAACCATCCTCCGATACTCTAAGCTTTTAGACTAACAGTCTAGCACCCTTATGGTGGTAGTGCACCAATATAAAATAAAGTCTGTGTTGGAATATGGGGTGTTATCATGAATTTGGCAACATAAATTTTGAAAATTGGGTTGGTAGTTGATCACATGCCATATAAATCTTAATTTAGACAGCTTTTAAAAGGCTTTTCGCTAACTTTACCCTTTAAATTTCGAATCTTTTAGAAACTGTCCTTAGAGAGAATGTACGTCTTATCTATCATGCTAAATTTTAGGTTTCTATTTTTAACAATTCAATAGAAACCTTAATTTAGAAAATTTTTAGAGCACTTTTGCTTACATAATTCTTTTAAATTTCGATTTTTGAAATCTGTTCTTAGAGAGCATATAAGTAATGCATAAGCATATAAGTAATACATAAGATATATCATATAAATAACTACCATACAAAATTTCTAGTTTCTATTTTTAGCAACTCCAAGAAAATCGAAATTTAGAAAATGTTTAGAACGCTTTTCGCTTATTTCACATTTTTAAATTTGAAAATTTTTAGCAACAGTTCATTTACACCTTATAAGTTAGTACCATGCCAAATTTCAAGTTTAAGGAGCTACAATCATTTGGACAACTAGCAAAGAATAATGTTTTCTAAAATAATACAAAATTCTACGTCCTTTCAAAGAAGAGGTCATGTATTTGATACATACAGGCAGGTGTCAATAAAAAGAAATGAACGAAAAATATGAACTGTTGGTAATGCTATAAAAGTTATGTACTCTTGGACACCCAGTACGAAAATGGAAGCAGATTCTATCTGATGAGGAGAACATGAAAGAGCTTATACATTTCATTTGTCAAGAATGTCAAAATGAAAATTATCTGAAATAGTTGAATACACAAATGATGTACGCTATCTACGGAAAAAAATCCTATAAATTAACGAAATAAAAAGTTGAAGAATCCACAAAATTGACCTCCTTCCAAGAAGAGGTTATACGAAACTTTTATTTCGCGCACACCATGTTTTAGCGTCTAGATTTAGAATCATTATTATCATCTCTACAGATACTGATTTCATCTCTATAGATACTGATGTGGCAGTTATCACACTGTTTTCTTTAGAAAACGATTTGAAAACTAGAAAGTATTAATATTTGTAAAAAGTGGATCCAATGACAGGGTAAAGTAAAATACTACAACCTGGGCATGCATGAACTTCTAGGTAAAGTGGTATGTAATGCATTACCTGAAATGCATTCACTCTCGTGCACTGCGAAAAAACCACTGTAAATTGGCCAGAACAAACTCGATCACAGTGAATGTGCTGTATCTTTCTTTGGTTCCCTGACTATATTAACATGGACAATACAGTAGTTGCGTAAAATTAACAGCACAATGTTCTGGCAATTTGGACTCATTTTTTACAGCACAAACTGGTGGCGTCCAAATTGCCAGCACATTGTGCTGTTAATTTTACGCAACTACTGTATTTTCCATGTTAATATAGTCAGGAAACCAAAGAAAGATACAGCACATTCACTGTGATAGAGTTTGCGAGCGAGATGAACAGTATTTTGTACCGTAAAAATGTCGTGTTTTTACAGTGTGTGCGATAAAGTAGTTGCATATGAAGGCAAGTGAAAATGATAACTCAGAACACTGAATTTCTAAATGCGCTGAAGGCACTTGATATTGAAGCTGATATATCAGAGGAAACAAAGTAACAGCTTGAGTCGTAAGTTTGATATCGCTATTATAGAAAGCACAAATACTCAGACATCAATGAATTGCGCTACATTCCATATATTCTTTCGACAAAAAAGGAGTTTGTGGAGTCGCATCGCCTTCTGCCATGTAGTAATACACTCTACCTATAGAAAATGCGAGCTAATTGCCACCGTCTTGTTTGAATGAAGTGCCTACAGGCTTATCTTGTTCTCCCATCCCCAGATAATTATGTTTGGATTTTTGGAACAGATAGTGAAGGAAAAGGCTATCTAGAAGTCCAGTGGAATGGCATTTCTCCTCATCTTGAAGCTATTTTGGAACTATGTCATGTTCTTGTTCAAGAACATGTGTCTCACCATCATATGCGTGTATTTTTAATAACCTCAGATATACAAGCATATGCAGAACATAACACTATTCTATGACGATGGAAGTTATTTGGAGATCGGAATGTCAAACAATGACGATGATAGCAGTGAAGATGACTCAGATTTCTGCTATTTATTAACCATTTCGGGGCCAGCATCTATTACATGAATTTTATTCGGTTGACACCGCTTTTGGCCAAACAATTAAATGTAGCTTAAAAGTAAAGGAAATATCTTAATTAAATAAGGAAAACTTTACTTTTCTCTTTTAGTGGTATCAAAGCAACCGGTGGAAACACTTTTCGAAGGTGCATACATTCATGCACCAGTGCTTCCAAAGGGGTTAATTCTTAACAGACTAAGTACAACAGTTTCACCAGTATTAATTTATTCTTAAATTGCTGTGTCTTTCCACATGGAAATAATAGGCATTAAAATGCAAAACAAGATTTCGGATTTCTTTCATCGCAAATGTCTTTTGAACTGTGTATCCCATTGAAAATGTTAATAAACATAAAGTTAAATGTAAAGATATGCATGATATTAAAATAAAATCTTTTAATATACAGGGTGTCCGGTCTCAACGGTGTCCAATGGCTAATTCGTAAACCGTTAGTCATAGACATATATTTCCAATTACAAAAATGTTTTAAATGAGGTAAAGAGGTATTTTTAATGCGAATTGGGTCAATAAACACATTTATTTAAAAATTACGAAATTTAAATTTTTATACTGTCCCCGGTCCTATAAGTGATATTTAATAAAGTTTTCCTATTCCTCTAACAAGTACGGCAAAAAAGTCCCATTCATCTAACACTAAAATTGACCAAGTTATGACATTTTCAATTTTATGACTTAAACCACTTTTCTGTAACTGAAAACAGATGAGTTGGACCAAGCTTTCAGGGGTTGTACGCGAAGTGCTTAAAGTATTATAAAGGGCGTCTACTCCAAATGATGTTCAATGGCTAATTCCTAAACCGTTAGTCAAAGACATATAGTTCCAATTACAAAAAGGTTTTAAATAACATAAAGAGCATTTTTAAAGCAATTTAACAGAAGGTGCTTCCCCCGTATAAATATTACAGTAGTGTTAATTTTTAGTAATTAACTTTCAGATTGGTTAAAATAATTGAAGAAGTGAGTTTCAAAACTCGCCATATCGAGAAAATCAAATTTTGGGAAATCGCGTAAAAGCTTTAAATGCGCCCATTGGTATTCATTGAAAATTTGGAGATTGTCGTGTTTGATTGGTACAGTTGTACCAATAGAATAGATTGATAGAGAAACACGATTTTTTAAATTTCGGATAAGGTCAGTTTCGAAACAGACGTCCTCAATAATTTAATATATGTTTTGATTTAACAATATTTTTTCCCTAATTTTTAATTAAAAAATAATTAAAAAAATAACTGATCTAATGAATATTTGCTGAGGGGAGAGACAGTGGAATTTTCAGAAGGGGTAATGTAAAAATAATAATAATAATTATTATTTTTATCGTTACAATAAAATTACAAATGGAACAAAATCTTAAAAAAAGAAAAGCTAATTAAAAAGAGAGAATAAAAAGGGCGGTTATATGATGTCCGACCTTTAATGGATAAATCTGTGCTCAATTAGAACAAAATATTAAAATATTGTAACAATTTTGTTATGTTTATTTAAATCATTGAAGTAATCGCACAGGCTGAATTATATAATTCAAATAATTGATGTTTATTGTAAAAGAAAATAAAAGTGATACGAGGATCATTTTCAAAAATGGACATATTAATTTCCCTAACATATTCAGAGCAGCCATTCAAAAATTATGTATAAAAATATACGCATACAAAAAAAAAAAAAAAAAAAAAAAAAAAAACATTAAGATGGTACAAACAAATTACTTACAAATTGAGCTTTCCTGTGTCTGTGCTTGGAACGGGAGGATGGGGTGTGGGGGGTGGGGGTGGGGAGACGTAACAAAATTTGGAGCAGAGATTTCAGGGGAAATTGATACGGCTGTTTAGTGTTCATTACTACAACAGATATTGCTGCATAAAAAAAAAAAATAAAAAAAAAATAAATAAATAAAAAATAAAAAAAATGTAGTTTTCAGGATTATAAACTTTGTATCTATGAGAGCCAGTGAGGGAAAAGTTTAAATTGTAATTTCAGGTGGAATTTAGATTATGGATTACTTATTAATTATTGCAGCAATAAAGAAGACGGACCTTTTTTTCCTAAGTTTTACAGCGTGATAATTCTTTGCATATCAGTAGATTTTCGCTTTTTTTTTTTTTTTTTTAAGACTTCATCTAAATTAATCGGCCCCTTAATTTTCTACTTCCCCACTTTTTGCTTCACCTGCACGCAAAGTTAAAAATCTATAGAGGATTTTATATATATATATATATATATTACTATTCTACTCTATTTGTCTAATTAAATAATGCATCTTCTAAAACTCCACGCCCGTTAAAAATTTTATTTCCTATTGTCTTAATCATAACACTTAATTATTGGAGCATAAACAGGTAATAATTTTAAAAATTATTAAATTTAAAATCATTAAAAAAAGATTCAAATTTATAATTTATATAAGCAATTATAGATTTCATTTACAATTTTATTTAAGTATAAATTACTGATTAAATAAAAATATATAGAGATACTCTTAAATTAAAAATATAAAAAAGTATATTAAATTTAAAATTATTAAAATTAACAACTTTATTAAAATGGTAGGAAAATTTTCTACTTTGTCTTTGTAGTTAGCCGTTACTTTATAGTTATAGTAAGTTACTAATCATCTCAATCCTCCCTAAAATTTATACTCCCCCGCCACAACTTTTGCTCGGCCAATACATACTGTCTAAATTTATGTATGTATTTTTCCTTATATTTTATTTTATTATGCAAGAAATAACTAACCAATCTACCACATCACCTCCCCCCCCCCCAAAAAAAAAAGAAAAAAATCTACTCTCTCTTCCCCCCCCCCCCAACTCACGCGAAAACACCCGTTCGCTATTGTTAATCCCATGGAAGTATTTTTTTTTTTAGATAGCTCGTCGCAGAATATCCCCCCCCCCTTCTGTTGTAGATGATACAGATTACATTTTTTTTGTTGTTCGAGCGTGGAGGCGATATTTACACATTAAAAGTTCAAATAACGCAAGTTAATATTTAGAATTGATTGATTGAATAAAAAAAAAATCCAAATAGAAAACTAATTTAATATAATTCTATTAATTCTAAGATAGTTTAGTTTTTCTAATTCTCCTGGTCCTCATACGAATCACCTTTTTTATCGAAACTCTATCCTCTGATGGCTTTCGTCAAGCACGATTCCCGCCAAGAATTGTCACTTTGATGCTGAAACTCTGATCAATCAAATTACGAGATACAGCATAAATGACAAAAGTGGTTGGAAAAAAAATATTTTGTTTTAATATGTGAGAATGAACAAAAATCTCAGAATATATTTGTAATGTTAATTTACTATCAATGTTTAATGTTAAATTTTATATCTGACGATTATTTTTATTTCTAGTAAATTTGTGACTGGCCCCTATTTTGCAGCAAAAAAGATACTCCAACTTTAATCATCTATTACTCGGTCAATTTGAATCGCAGAGGAATGGGACTTTTTTTTGTCTTACTTGTCAGTGAAATAGGATATTTTTACTAAATATCACTTATAGGACATGGGGACAGTATAAAAATTTAAATTTCGTAATTTTTTAAAAATAGTTTTTGTTGACCCAAATCGCTTTAAAAATACTTCTTTACCTCATTTGAAACATTTTTGCAATTGGAATTATATGTCAATTACTAACGGTTTATGAATTAGCCATTGGACACCGTTGAGACCGGACACCCTGTATAATTTGTATAACATTTTATGTTTAAAAATATTTATTCTTTCCATTTATTCATTGAAATCTTTTTAATTATGTGATACAGGCAAAAAAATCATATGTATGTATGTGCCACAGATGGTGCTAATATTTTCAATATGCCGTCTATAATCTACCACAATTTCATAGTATCATCATAAAATGAACTCCTTGAACCATTGTGAGTCCAAAAAGGTACATATCATCTAGTCCTCAGAGATGAAACCAAAATCACTAATTTTGCCTTCTGTCTCAACGACTACAGGGGACAGTCACCATCAATTGACAATCAATACTTTTGAAATGAATTTAGTATTAACCCTTAACTACTGTGACAGAAATTGTCCCATAACTACTGAGAGCGGTCTCTCAGACCGCTAAATCAAAACATGAATAAAATATTAACTAAGTGGTAAAAAATGGTTTGTTTACCAATACTTATCTACTCAATTGATTTATAAATCATTTTTCGAAACTTGAAGTTTATTTTTGAAGACTAAAGACTGGTATCCCGTTATATGGGAATAGTAAGAAAAAGCGATTTATTGTAGGACTTCAAGGAAAAGAAATATGTAATTTTAAACTCATCTAATAATCGTTGAATAATTTTTTTTTTTTGTAAAAAATGGATGAATATAATAAAAGTATAGTTAAATAGTAAAAATTAGATTATATTTGAAAAAAAAAATATATCGTTATATAAATAAAAAAGTTCGTAAATTAAAGCTTACATAATACATATCTACATAATTTTTTTTTTTTAAAAAGGCAATAAATACATTAGAATTTATACATCAGCGTAAAAATAAAATAAATAAAAACAACACTATTTTTACTATACAGTACAAAATGTTCAGTTGCAGTCAATGCCTTGCATTCTCGGACATTGAAGGCAGACTCTTGATTTCATTTGAAAACTGCTAAGTATAATAATAATCGAAGAAATGCTTTTATTTCAATATCATCTGTATCAGAGTAAGTTCGTGTCTCATTTTATCAGAATAACGCAATTTACATTCTTTAATTTTTACATTAGTCCATTTAGCTGTAGTTTCTATAATGTTTTTTTTTTTTTAAATAGTGAGTTCAAAGTTTCTACTGGTTCTGTTTTATGCCCAGTTTTTGCAGGACCTTTTAAACTCGGCAGTAGCAATATTATGTTTCTGAGTTCGAAAAATACGATTTGGTTCTTTTGTAGTCAATATAAAATTATTTTTCCCACAAACATAATCTGAGTTACTTGAAATATTTTTTTCATCATCCAGTGATAATTCCGAATGTGAACCATGATCACTTTCAGTAAATTCATTTTCAGAATAGTCAGAATCTGAATATTCTGAAAATTTAGAAACGTTTTCGCGAATAATTAGATTCCACTTTTCCCATAATATCATGAAAAAAATATAAAATTATTCACAAAATAAAGAGTTCCTTTTCGGACAAAAACAGTATCACAACTACTGTGAGCGGTCTGGCAGACGGCTTTTGCAATGAAATGAGTAAAAAAAATTAATAACAAAATAAGCTAGAAGAATGACAAGCGGAATGTGACCTTGGGGGTCCGTTTGAGGAAGGTAGAGGTAAGGGTGAGGATCATTATCTATTCTGAGGGGTGGAAATGCATGCGGGAAAATCTGGAGCGGTCTGTCAGACCGCTCACAGTAGTTATGGGTTAACTAAGATTTCATAAAAATCGTAATTTAGAACAGTTTTAGAACGGTTTTCGCTCATTTAACACTTTTAAATTTGAAATTTTTTAGAAACTGTTTTTGGAGGGCACATGTATCTTATAAATACCTACCACGTTAAATTTCAAGTTTCTATTTTTAACAATTTCTTAGAAATCATAATTTAGAAGGTTTTTAGAACGATTTTAGCGCATTTCTACCCCTTTTAAACATCAATTTTTTCCGACTCTTCTTATAAAGGATTTAAATCTTATAAGTAACTTTCATGGGAAATTTCAAGTTGCTAGCTCCCTCAGTATCGCAAAAATTGCAATTTGGGACTTTTTTTGCTCCTGCAATACCCAGGCTGGTTGTGGTACCGACATAAAATATAATATACGTTGGAGCAAGGACTGTCACCCTCAATTTGCAACCATTACTCTTAAAATCGATTTGGTATTTTCTGAGATTGTATAGAAATCGAAATTTATAATGCTTTTCGGTCATTTCCACCGCTTTTAAATTTAGATTTTTTTTTAGAAACTCTTCTGTTCTTAAAGGACACTTATATCTTATTCCTACCATGGGAAATTTTAAGTTTCTAACTCCTTCAGTAACAGAAAAATCGCATTTTTAGAATACTTTTTGCTCCTTCAACCCCTTTGGGGGTTGTGGCATCGAAATAAAATACAGCCTATGTTCGAACAGGATGTTTCACCTTCAGATTGCTATAATTATTTTTGAAATAGGTTCGGTTGTTCCAGGCATTAACCCTTAGAAATAAAGAAAACACAAAAACACACAAACTTTATTTTTTTTATGACATTAGTCTAGATTACCGAAAAAGCACAACTGCAGTTTTTTGGGGCTCTAGGCATAAATTGATTACAATAATTTACAATATACAATAATAATGAATTACTATAATGTGGACATATCACTCTCCCACAAGAAAAGGGACACATCTCGACAAAAGTAAACTTCACAGAAGAGGCAAAAGAAAATTTGCATGATTTTACTGTAACATAAAATTACAGCGCTTAGTTCTGCATGCAAGAGTAAAAACGTGTATAAAAGCGTAAACACTTAAGAATGAAGACATAGAATGATGTTTGGAGATTTGGATAAATTTACCTCCCCATTTAATCCCCCCCCTCTTTTGTGGTCACAAATAAACAAATAGTGTAATAAAGTGATTTAATTACACTTATGAAACTTTTTGTTTAGCAAGACACACCTATGACAGACGTATTAGTGGAATAAAACGCAGAATAAATTTTTGAGAGATGTGTCACTTTTCTTGTGGGTAAGCGATATATTCAAGCAAATAGTTTAGGAAAATAAAAAGTAATAATCTAATCTGTAGAAATATATTTTTCAAACATTACAAACTAAAATATTATTTTCATTCTAAGTTAAAATGATATTTTTAATATATATGTTATAAAGTCGAAATAAAAATTACGGAATATCAATAATAATCCCAATCCCTTTAAGACCTACCGAAACTGTGTAGTTGATCCTAAGGAAGAAGAAAAAAACAATTTCCTCTTTTATGCGATTTAAAGCCAATCCTTCAGTACATAATTCTGTGGATTCTCCCTTTATGTAACCTGACACCGGAATTTTCTTTAAATACTTTTTTCAATCAAATATGATCCTATTAATAAGGGTTAAAAGACAAGAGTTTTAATTTCTACCGAAAATCTTCAGGTCTTACAGGATTATATAAATAGATGTGAGGCACTGAGATTCTTATATGTATAAGTATGTATAATGCGAAAATTAAATTTCCGCTCTACATGAAAAATATTCGATACATTTTTTCTATGTAACACAATTTTTAATACTAGTTTTTGCAATTCTTCCTTGTCTTAAAGATATTTTAATAATTCATCATTTCTATCTAAAAGCGTACATTAATATTGTTATTCTCAGTAAATAATGTATGAATTTTCGTAATTTTAAATTTTAAACCTTCGAATGCTAAATTCGTTTTTGAATCGTTGTGAAAATAAAGCAATGAGGGCAGTGTTTAAGCTACTTCAAAAATTGCTTTTCAAAATCACCTGAAATCGATTTCTGTTGAAACAATCATAGATGGTAATTCTTAATTTCTTCCAAGCGCAAACTCAAAAGATATATAATAAAACAAAATAGCTATTGATTTTTTTACAGAAATCAATTTCTAGAAACATCAAATATGCTGATGGAAATTACATCGCATTCGGCCAAGTAACTACGAGTTATGCTTACAAAAACTATCATCTTTGCAGTCTGTTTTCCAATAAATAAAAATGAATTTAATATTAGACGTCCCGATGCTCAAACTTGCAAAATTCCTTAGTTGTTGGACCAAATGACGTCATGTTTGTTCAGTAACGTAATATACTGCCGGAATCAAATATGATGCCAAAATAATGTGTAACATACACAATAAATGTTGATCACATTTCAGAGAAAACACTACTGGCTATGACGTTAAATATTTACTGGCAGTTATGTATTTTGGGAGAGGATGTTACTTCCCTAGTATCAATGTTACCTGAAAACCACAAAATGCGAAAGCACGGTGACCATCATGCAAATTTTACTACTGCAAATAGATCTTATGAGAATGATCAATTTTTTTACAAAATTAGTAATAGAGGACTCAAGTATGAATTGGCACAGCAAGCAAACGGTAAGGCTCCTGGATGGGATGAATTGGATGCACTAACAATGAAGAACATATGTAGTAATTTTCCGGATGCAGTTCTAACAATGTTTAACAAGTGTTTAGTTATGGGACATTTCCTTCGATGTTGGAAGGATGGGATTGTCATTTACTTTAGGAAGCGTAATAAACCGGCCTCTTCTCTCAGAGGATACGCCCAATCACCTTACTATCTATTCTTGGCAAAGTGTTAGAGAGAATCATTAAAAATAGAGCTATTAGGGTATTGGAATCATAAAATTATATTGAAGATAATCAACATGGTTTTAGGGAGAAAAAATCTACTGTAACTGTCCTTTCGACAGTAAAGGATTTAGTTAAACATATCTTGAAAAGTCACAAGTATTGTACGATTTTATCGTTGGGTATAGTGGGAGTTTTTGACGCTGAGTGCTGGAAGACGATGGGGGATGATCATTAATTCTCTCCCAATTGCCGATTACCTCAAGTCTGCACTTAAGAATTACATGTCAAGCCGCCGTATTGGTTTTAAGTTTGCTGGGGGTGTGCGATGGTACATAATGTTCCATGGCTGCCCCCAGGGTTCTTGTCTGGGTCCGTTCATTTGGACAAGTTTGTCGTCAAATTGAGTAAGGAGTATAAGCTCATCATCCATATATTGTTTCGTACGCTGACGACTTTGTTATTCTGGACGGCGAGGACACTCGTAGCTCTTCGGAAGACAAGATTAATAGTTCTTTGGAGACTTTTCGGAATATATGTAGAAGTCTGAATATCATTAAGTATTAAAAAAGCATTGCTATCATGATGGGAAAGAATACACTCAAAAAAAGGCATCCTATTTTTAAAATTAATGGAATTTCAATACCTGTTAAACAAAATATTACATACCTCTGATTCCTCTTATACAACCGTTTTAATTGGTTGCATCATCTGGACCTGGTGCGCGAAAGTATTCATAATTTTGCAATAGATATAAAAAAATTGGAAGTCGTGACAGGGGTCTTTTGGAAAAATATAGGAATGCATGGTATCTTCAGGTAATAGAGAAGCAAATAGCTTATGGTTCAGAAGTTAGGCTAAACGACCTCAATTCTCACGGTTTCAGAAGATTAAGCTCTGTCAACGAGCGGGTTTAATGGCAATTATTAAGACATATAGGAACGTATCTACAGACTCACTTTGCAAAATCAGTGGTGTTCCACCGTTGTATATAAAGTTAAAAATGATATCGAAAAGATATGAATTATTCCATGGTAAGCGAAATATTATGATTGGCGATCATGAAATTAAAAGCGACAATTTAATGCAGAAATTAAAGACTTTTGAATTTCCCGAGTATAATAGTCTTAGGAATCATTATTTCATTCGTGATGTACAGAGTTCCAGATTCAATATATCCTACAATTTATACTGATAGCTCAAATATGGCCCAGGGCACATCCTCCGCTTTCACTGTAATGAGTGATCACAGGGTATTTCATGACTTTGGAATACGTTTGCAACCCTACAATATAGTATACCAGGAAGAACTGACTGCTATTGAGTACGCAGTTAGGTGGTTCATTGACTCAAAATATTCACATGCTAGACTGTACACAGACAGTTTGTCTTCGGTATTTTCTTTACAAAGACTTTTTCCGATGAATGTTATTGTAAGAAATATTTTTGATTTTTTGGTTAAAATTCCTTGAAAAACTCTTTTTATAGGTTGAATTAAAGCCCGTATCGGTCTGATAGGAAATGAGTGAGCTGATGCAAACCCAAAAGCTGCTATTCTTTATGACTGCTCTAATGATATGGTGCCTTTTTCGGTATCGTATGTGAATGCTCACCTGAAAAAGAACCTTATTCTAGAATGCAAGAACATTGGTCAAATTCAGACGCTGTCCGTGATACTTAGATCATTTTTAATAAAGTAGACAATGAATACATTTGTTCCAGCGAAATTGTGCAGTTTTACATCATTGCTCAAGAATCTTTTCCGGCATTTCTCTACAAAATTGACAATAGGCCTTCTTCTCTGTGTATTTGTGGGGTGCATGGCGATGTGAAACATTACCTTTATGGAAGATGTAGACTCATGGTGCATCATTTTCGTTTTAATAATGAATCAACGCTGAGACAAAATCTTAAGCGTACATCGCTTTATCCGGACAATTACCACAAATTAAAGGACAATTATAATGTTTTAAACGAATATTTTTCCATCATAAGAGATAAATGCTGACACTTGTGGACACTTGTTGGACATTCAGAGTTATTTTTGGACATTTGGTTTGATGATCGTCTGTAACGCCTGTTTGAATGATTTCAATGACTTTATGCTTTAGTAGATTCCTATCAAAATGTGATAGTCATCTGTGTTCTGTGTGTTGTAAATAAGGTTACTAGTTATTAGTTTGTAGTGTATTCGCCGTCTGTAAATAAGTTATAGTTTACATTTTAGTTAATGTAAAATGTTAATGTTACTATACTACTGCAAATGTTACTATAAACACTGCCGTCACTAGAAGTAGAATATAAGTGACTCTAATGTCACTACGAAAACGATATGTCCGACTTTGGGAAAACATCCAAATATCTCGGAAATTAATTACCAATAAAGTCATGAATTGATGGTCGCCTGATAGTCATAATGTAACGTATTTAAAATATTACATATAATTCATCTTTTTTGATTACGATTCTCGTGGCCTTCTGAAAAATCACATTGACATCTTATAGACTGACTCTGGTGTTTGAGTTAAGAGCCTACACTAGTCACTCAAAAAGACCCGGATGATAATGTTATTCCTAATGGGATGTTATTTCAAATATCTAGCTTGAATTTTGATATTTTCGAATGATTGTTTTGCATAGGATACGTCTGAGGACGATCTACACCGGGCTAGTTTTTACTTTTTTCGATTTTGGTTATAGTTTTTTTTTATATTTAGATAGTTTCAATTTCAGAACCTGTTCAATCCGGTTCAGAAACTAAAAGTAATTTAGAAAATATATATTAAACCATAATGAAAGAAATAAAGACTTGCCCGGTTGTAGATCGTCCTCAGCTATCCATGCTAAAAAATCATCCAAAAACATTACAATTCAAGCGAGATATTTGAAAATAACTTCCCCATATGATTAACATTATCATCCGGGTCTTTTTGCGTGACTAGTGTAGGCTCTTAAACACATCCGCTGAGAACAGGAAAATTTAAGCACTTTAATCCCTGTGTTTAGCAAACAGTTTACTTTAAATTACGAAATACTTGAGAAAATGCACATATTTGGATTTCAAGCATATGGATTAAAAAACGTAACTTGGACATACTTAAATATATACATACATATATATAGTGTATTGAAAAATATGAAATCACGTAATACTTCTTATTTGTACAATTTTTATTATATTTTTAGAAATAATTCAGTTTTATTTGAATAACCATTACTTAACTGGTTGATTAATATTTTCATAACAATATTTGTAATAGTCAGTGGAGGAAAACACAATTTTTCATTCATATTGTCGTAAATTATTCGAAATTTAATAAAAATTTTGTTGTTAATTCATTATAGAATACTGCAAAAAAATGTGGGATTTCCTTTTTTATGAAACGTGTTGTATAGTTTTATAAAATCGAAAGAAATATACACGTTTATCTACATTCCTGGGGAAAACGTTATCACTTCTACTATCTCTACCGTAAATTATTGGCTAAAAACGCTTTTTAGCAACTGGATACTAAAAACATCAACTAATTCTGTACATAAATTTGTCTCATGAAAGTTGTCGAATTACATGAATTGAACAAAACTTTAAAAATTTCTATACTAACATATAATATCATATTTAAATCCTTTTGTAAATTATATTAGAACAAGAAACATGACGTCCAATGCAATTTTAAACTTTGGAATTCTGAGTGATAAATTCATTTTTATTCATTTGAAATCTGACTGAAAAAAGGTTAGAGTTTTATTTTTTGTTTCTTTAGATCATGTTTTAAGCAAGTTAGAATTTCAAATTGTGAAAGCTTCAACAGAAATCGATTTCAGTTGATTTTGAGAAGCATTTTTTGAATTATGCTTAAAATGCTACCGTCATTGCTATGTGTTTTACAACGAATAAAAAAGAATTTAACATGAAAAATTTCAAAATTTAAAACTTCACAATTCCTAAATTATTTTATTGAGGGAATTTCCGTTTTGTATCTTAAGTTAAATATAAGTTTCAAAATATGACTTCAAAAATATCTGTTAGTGTAGAAAAAAATTTAAGTTGGTTAAATCTTTTATAACCAGACAACATCTTAAGACGAATTTGAGTATAACATTACACTGCAAATAGAGGCGTCTTAAATTAAGACACATATGTGACTGAAAAGGTATTTCAGACACTTAAGTATCTGAATCTGAAAATTCAGTCATGATAGATGTCTTAATTTAAAACATATAAGTGTCTTACTATGATCATGGTGTAAACGAACTGAGAAAGGTGTCTTAAAAATCTGCAAGTGTCTACTTTTAAGACACTTTGTAACTCCGTTCCGCATTAACCACCAGGCGGCACTCTAGTTGCGCATTCGTTTTAGATGCCTTTCGTTCGAATTGGATGTTCGTTTGTAATTCAAACTGAGCGTTTGTTTTATCTACGCGTACATTTTAACTAATAATTTATTTTGACTTGATTCGGTTTTCTCGGAATGTGAAGTTCCAGGATTTAATCCGTATCGACATAGTGATATTCCATATTAATGGAAGGTGTCAAGCAATAACAATAATATAGTGTTCTTCGTCTCGTCAAAGCAGGTAAAGAGAACTGTTGTCTGGCGGGCTATGTTTTTAGGATGGAAATATTCCATTCTTTTAACAGAGCTAGCCGGATGTGCAAAGGGATTTTTTTTTAATATCAAAATGTGCTTAACTCACGGATACTAACGTAGCCTCCAATCCGGACGTCACCTGGGTGGAAGTGATTTTGGAATAACCACACCTTTTTCCAGGTAAGTGGACCCTTCACTATGTATTGAAAACTCTCTGCGAATGTTTTCTCTTTAAATAGAGACCTCACACGAGTCTATAGCTTTATTAGTTCCTGAGTTATGCCAAAATTTGTTTAAAGCATTTTGCCTATTGGATTTCCATCTTAAAATTTTATCTTGCTAATATTTAAATTTCTACTATTCAAATCATCTGCAATCATGTTTCTGTATTATTTTACATCCGATGTTATCCTTAAAATAAGTTTTGGCAAGTCTGCATGGTGTATTAGTTGTTACTGAATCTATTGAGATACACCATCCTAAGCCTTCTTTCTCTGTCTACTCGCACGCCATTACTTTAAAAATAACAGTGACAGCACCTGTTGATCGGCTCATAATTTCTTAATTACCATCAAGGCTATCTTAACAGCGTTTTCTTAGAGTAATTATTACACAAGAGTACCTTTTATATGGGTTTTATTTATGTATACAATATTTTTATAAGCATTTAATGCGACAGCATTTGTAACGTTCACATCGGTTTTACATTTCCCATGTGTTTAATATGTGATATGTACAGAAATTCCCAACTCTTTATAGTAAACATCCTTATTTAATTTTTATTTATTATGTATGCTTTTCATGTATGATGACGTTTTCTTGCGTCTCAGATTTTATACACCGTGATAAATTTTAAGTTATTTAAAAGAATATAGTTCGAAAATCCTTCCATTTACCCATATCATTAATTCCCCCATACATACAGCGAATTACTTGTCTTTATTTATTAGATTAAACTGTTTTGACTGATAAAACTCAAATCCGGTCATGAAATCTGTTTTCCCTTTCTGCTATATACTTTTGTTGTTTCCGAGCATTTTAGAAATACTGAAAGTAGTCAACTTCAGATGTTTTCATTTTCAAGCCCGGTGATTCACACCACAATTTGACGACTCATCAGAAATCGTCTGAAATCTGTAGACGTAAAGCGGAGAAAATTTTGTTGGCGTTTTAAATAAATCTTCTTATTTAACTATTTAGAAAATGTTCTCGCCTTATCTCTGTATTAGTCATAATGATTATTTGTAAATTCTTAAATTCATGTAATTATGTGCTGTTAACACAATTGTAAAAATACGGTAAATATATACAGCTATATTTCATTTGAAATCAATTATAATATTGATTTTTTGATTATTTTTAGTAAAAAATAATCTGAAATTTAAAATGAATATCAGTAAAAAAATAGAATTTTATACTATATGTACTTAAGCATAACTGGATTTTGTACTTAAAGCTGAATTATTCTATATTTACTGAATCACAATGCAGAGTTGGAATTTTTCTAGAAGGACTTGATTAAAGCAAGGGTAAACTTTGACATGTCCCCCCCCGCCCCCCACCACCTACGATTTTTGTTGCCCCAAATTCGATATGCAATTTTTTTAAAGCTTATACGTTAAATGTGTTTCGACATTGTATATTGGTTATAATCAATATTTTGAACTAAAAAGTAGAATAAGATTAAAAGTTAAGTACAAAAAATTTTAAATACAGTAAAAACTCTTAATCGCGGGCACCTTCAGAACGCTGAATCTGTCTGCTGTTCGATTGTGTTACTTTTATGAGGTAAATATACATACAGGCAAACCTCCCTGTGCGACCACCTCCATTAAGCGACCACCCCCTGAACGACCATTTTTTCATGGTACGAAATTTATTCCCATAGGCTCAATACTAATTTTACCTCTATTCAGAGACCACCCCAGTTGAACTCCCTCCATAAGGGACCCATTTCTTTGACGAAAATGAAACAAATTCCGTTTTTTCCGGGTCGCTTGAAAAGGTTTTATTAGAATAATAATTCCGGAGAGCGCATTATTTATCAAACTTCTAAACTAAGTTTAGAATTTTTATTTATTCCGGTAACTTTTAAGTGTTTAAACCCCTTTGTTCCTTTTTAGGCAATGAATTTAACTCTGATGACACATTAAGGATGACGGTCCATAAACTCCCCTGTCCTATTCTGTCAGGAAACTCTCAAAGGAATAGATAAAGTAACGAAATCGTCAAAATTCGTTCCAGACAAAAAAAAAAAAAAAAAAAAAAAAAAAATTGCATTTATTTATTGAATTTTGAAAGGACTTGGGAATAAAATTTATAGTAGATAAACCATAAAAGCAAAGCAAACATCAATGTATTCATTTTTTAAACTCTGCAGTAATTAACTTATGTAATTAATTTTTGTTTTGATACTTAAATTTTCATATGTTTTCTTAATTTGAAAAATATAATTTTAGTAACATTAATTGTTACATTTTTTCAACAATTAAATTCTAGATTTTAACATGACCTCCATTAAGAGACCACCTTTCGGAGCGACAAATTTTTATTGGAACGGAAGTGGTCGCTTTAGGGAGGTTTTACTGTATATTGATAAAGGTGAGTGCTCGCTAAAGATAACTGTTCGTATGAAGGCTTTGCAGTAAAATCTCCATAACGGACAATCCTAAATAAAGGACACCACTATGTAGGAAACAGATTTTTTTATTGAAAATATGGAAAATTTTTATACACTTATACCTCAGAAAAGCAGACACCTCCGAACGTCGGACAAATTCCACGGTTCCGAGGTGCCCGCTATTGAGAGGTTTTACTGTATGAAGAAAAATATATTTTGTTTTTAACCTTATTCTACTCTAGAAATTCATAATATTGGTTAATAATAAATATTGATTAATAAATATTACAATACTCATATACTGTAAATTTGGGGGAATCCAGTGTTAGATTTTATTTAACACAGAAATAAAAATGCTTAAACTAATTTACTGGGAATATCTTATTTAAATGGGAAAAAATTGCACCACATAGCAGGGATGGGATTCTTTCTGAAGGAGTGAATCATTTTTTATATTTGGGAGTAATTTGTTACCATAAAGCAGAGCTGACTGCAGCATGGGCAAACTGGGCTGTTTCTATGGACCTTTAGTTTTACGGGCCCCTAAATTTGGTACGAAATTTCCATAAAGCTGATATTTTAAATTCGTTTTGATCTTACACTTATTTTAATAAATATTTTGCACTTTTAGAACATGATTAGACTAAAGAAAATGATATATTTATCCAAATATGTATTTGACGGCATCGAATAGGCTTTTTTTTTTTTTTTTTTTTTTTCTTGTAACAGTATATGGAGGCAATGGGGGGGAGGGGGCGAATGAATACTAGGTCTTTGGACTAGAAGCAATTTGAAGTTCTCACTAAAAGTAATAAACATTTTTGATGCCGTAGGGCATATATGATAACACATAAATACATATTTAGATGAAAAAAAATATATATTTTTTCCTATTCTAAAACTACAAAATACTGATTACAATCCTCATAAGGTCAAAACTGATTTAAAATATCAGCTTTATGAAAATTTCATACCCAATTTGGGGTACCCTAAAATCAGGGGGCAGAGAAGCATCCCAGTTTTCCCAAGCTGCAATCAGCTCTGCTGTATGGCAACAAATTATTCCCATTTATAAAAAAAATATTCAATGTGGTCAAACATGGCTGCGTATATGGTTTAGAAAGAAAATGGTCAAAGATGGCTTCATATTGGCTAAAAAAAAAAAGGCTCAAAGATGGCCGCAATTAAGACATTTGAAATGTCTGAAATTCAGACGTAAGAAGTGTCTGAAAAATTTAAGACACTTTAAAACGTCTTAAAATTGAACACTCGTGTTTCAGACACCTAAGTGTCTGAAATTCAGACGCAAGAAGTGTCTGAAAATTTTAAGACATTTTAAAACGTCTGAAAATAGAACACTGCGTTTCAGACACTTAAATGTCTGAATTTCAGACATTTAAGTTTACAGTGTAATTACCAGATTTTATTATTAAATGGTTGGTAGCAGTCATATTTTATGCGCATATCTGTGACAGAGTTAGACAATAGTAGCTTATGCAAAAAGACCACCCCCTACCCCCCCCCAAAAAAAAAAAATAATAATAATAAAAATAAAAATAAAAATAAAATCTTATTTTTTTTACGTTTGTAACTTGTAGTATTGTTCTTTAAAATGAAGTTTTTAATGAAATTGGATTGTTATTAAATCTATTGTTTTTAGTAATTTCGAAAGGCATTATTTGAACACAAAAATAAATATTACCAATGGAAAATTGCTCCAATTCTGAAATTTAATCAAAATCATTTAATTTAACCAATAAAATTACATGCTTCATCTTTCGCATAGTAGTTCAAAAAATCAAAGAATAATCTTTTATCGATGCTTGTTTTTTCTTTTGGTTTACCATTTATTCTGCACTAACGCGTAAGTCTGTTATTCTCGGTATTATTTTTTTCATTTCTCTTAACAAGAAAAATAATTTCTAGGCACTTGATTCTCTTCAAGCCGTCCTGATATGTTTGAATTATAGCGCTGTCTTCAACGTTTTCAGAAGCGTGGTCATCCGCATTTGCTTTCCTAAGACAATGATCAGTTTTTTCAGGCGACATTTCTGAGCAAACTTGGGAATCCATTTTACAGCATCGTAAACACTGATGTTTTTCGTCAGATCGATGTCTGAAGAACAATCATCAAAAGACGCAATAATCGACCACAGGAGATACCTTTTGCAGTGAGTTTCAGCATTTTAATAACTCATTGATCCATTGATTGTGTTGCTGCAGTAGTATCCACAGGAAGAAATTGTAAGTTTATATTCGACACTTTGACGTCGGCATGAGAATGTGCATTATCGAGGAACACTTTTTTTTTCTCAATCATTCGTCTATTGAATTCCTTCAGCCACCCCTCCATTAACACGTTGAATGCCATGTCTATTTTGTCTGTCTTTAAGTTTGGGCCACGAAAAAAGATTCCCGTTATACAATCTATAAGTGTCACCGATGACTGACGCGGCATAAACAGAGAGTTCAGTGTCAGTCACCGGTGGCTGACGTGGCACTCAACGTGTTAAGACAATCGACATCCAGTATTTTTTCTGAGACCTCCAAGTCACAATGCAGTTTAACAATATTTATATTCTTGAAACATAACGTCGTTTTCGATTTCCCAATCACTAACTTTTTTTATAAACTGCCCTCCAAATTCGCAGAAAGCAAAACAGTCACACGCTCGTTGGAGGTTTTACCTCAATGGCATTAAGTACCTCTTTTAACAAGTGACTTACTTGGCACACACGATAAAATATTCCAGACTCATTGTAATTATATATGTCTTTTTCTTGACATCTTTCAATCGGTACATGGAATTTTCCTTTCCATTCCCGAATTTCATGCTATGGGACGTTTTTCCTGTGTCAGCAAGCATGCTTCATGGTAAGGTTGTGTAGATTATGGAAACTCATTAACCATTCACTGAAAACTTTAAAATGCATTTTACCTATTTTTTCGCAAAAAAGTCCACGTGTGTATTCGAAAACTTTCACTCTAGCAATCGAAAAACACCCAAAATGCGCCAATGTCATAATTTTTCACAGAACCTTTCCTCTTTCTATTAGATGTTTTCAACTGTTTCTTTTTATAGCGACATAAATTTGAGTTTTACCATAATTAAACTTAATACAAAGATTTTCTACTGAATAATTATTTTTCTTTTAATTTGGTATCACCGACTTCATCCTGCATGGATGGAGTATTGAGTTTCGGTTTTGAAGTAATTTTAAGATGTACTTAGTTATCTTCTTGTCAAGGATTCCTCATACAAGATAAAACGACGAAGAACAAATAACCCGTGCAATGAGTTTTCTAAACACGTGATTCATTGAAATGAAGCATACGTCAATCGAATAGCATTTTATGTTTTTGATAAAAAGGTTGTATCTTGAGTTCTAATAAATTGCTTGCAGATGACGATCTTTCATTAATTGTCCTGGCTTGAAAATCGGTTGAAAACTGAAGTTCTGAAAGTCTTTACAGATAAATGAGAAATGCTGTTCCATTTCTTAGTACTGCTGTAATACCTGCAAATTTACACTCAAACTGGAATACACACCCGAAAAAAATCTTCGGGAATGAGACAGTAAGGTATCAATTTGAATTTGAGTACAACATTAAAGCATAATATATTCTACTTTAGAAATTACATATTTTTATAAATGTGCATCATTCTAGTAATAATAATTTTTACATGCAAATTTATATTGGAAAAAAAACGATTATTTCATTTTTAAATGCAAGATTTCCTTAAAATTTAAACAGTTTCTAGTTCCTTAAATTAACTTTTTTAAAGTATTACGGAATTTAATTAAAATTTTCTGCATTGAATAAATGACGTATGTACTAAAGCTTCATAAACGAAATGCTTTTTATTTTTAAAGTATCTTTTTTTCCGGCTTACGCAAAATTTTGGTTTCGGTGGGACCTTAAGAACATTTCCATTTCCGCGTTAGACAGATTCCGGCTTATGCAACAAGAATTAATGTTATTTTCTAGGGTTTCGCCGGGACTTGAAAAATTTTCCGCGGTAGACAAATTTCCGGCTTGCACAGAGTCCGCCTTAGACAGAATTTACTGTATTTATTTTCTCCGGAAAGTACATAAACATATTGTTTTCTTAGAAGGAATGATTAAAGGACATGAAGAATTCTAAACTTATAGCAGTAGCTTCAAGCGTAATTCGTCTATCCTTAACACGTTCAAGCCGGCGCGGTATGTCACACTCGATTGTCTCAGAGCTGCCAAGTCTCCGGCTTTCTGGATACCAGTGTTTAAATACAGAAAATGTTGTTTTTTTACTTTGAGCAGTTAGGCGATTTAAATGAACAAAGTTTCCTCTAAAATAAAAGTTGGAAATTGCTCGTCAAACGTGGCAAATCAGGTGCGTTCGTACTATAACTAGTTTTATAATTATGTTTTGCACCCCATATTGTACTGAATGTATATTTTTTTGCGCTTCATAAGTGCATAGTCTGTAACATCATTAAAATGCACTTACAATAATTTTTCCCCATTCCCCGTAATGTAACGGAAAACTTTTGACTGTTCCTGTAATTAAACTATACATTCGATTTTCATAAAATTTGAAATGACTCGACAAAATTTTGCAGCAATTATATATTTAAAATTTCAGACCATTCGGAAGGCTGTAAAATCATTAAAATGCATTTGCAATAATTTTTTCCCATTGGCCATAATGTAACGGAAAACTTTTGGGTGTCCCTGTAATTAAACTATACATCCGATTTTCATAAAATTATAAATGGCTCAACAAAATTTTGCAGCAATTATATATTAAAAATTTCAGACCATTCGGAAGGCTGTAAAATCGTTAAAATGCATTTGCTATAATTTTTTCCCATTGGCCGTAATGTAACGGAAAACTTTTGGGTGTCCCTGTAATTAAACTATACATCCGATTTTCATAAAATTGGAAATGGCTCGACAAAATTTTGCAGCAATTATATATTAAAAATTTCAGACCATTCGGAAGTCTGTAACATCATTAAAATTCACTTGCAATAATTTTCCCCATTGGCCGTAATGTAAAGAAAAAATTTGACTGTCCCTGTAATTAAACTATACATACGATTTTCATAAAATTGGAAATGGCTTGACAAAATTTTGCAGCAATTATATATTAAAAATTTCAGATCATTCGGTCGGGTAGTTTTTGCTCTGTTATATGCGGACGGACAGACAGACGGACGGACAGACGGACGGACAGACGGACTGAACGACGACTATAGGTGCTACGTATTTATATAACTACGAACGCACCTAAAAAGTGGTATGCAAAAAGCCGGAGACTTGACAACTCTCAGACTGTCGAGTGTGACCCAACGTGCCTGCGTGAACGTATTAATCTGTGTTACAGCTGTGTGGAGGTCAAACTGACTGACGTTGGTGGATGCTGAACAATTATTTTAAGCAATATTACTTTTAAAATGTTAAATTTAATTACAATATATTAAAATAACTTTAAATAGTAGATATCTCAACGACAAATATTTTTAATCTAGTAGTCTTATTTTTTTCTTACTTTGTAATATATTGCGCCAAATAATTTTTTATTTAAATTAGATCTGCGAAAAAATAATTTTCATTAAAAGATAACGAACTAATACTTTTCTTGTAACTACTGTCATATACGAGGGAGTAACCAGACAAAAATTTCCAAATTTTTAAATATTTTGGAATTAAAAAAATCAAGCATTATTACAACCATTACATTTTTCTTAATTTCTGAGAGCACAGTAAATTTTCTACTACGATTGCATACAAAATTCGGAAGAAAATATTCAGTAAGATATGTTTTTTAACAAAACTGTCCATTCCTGCCTCCTTTTCCCTATAATAAATCAGTGTTCATCGAAATATTTTAGATTTTAACCCCATTTGTTACTTAACAGAATCCCCCAAACAGCATTTATTTCCAACTCACGTATTGCTTTGAATATAACTCAATTTGACTGCAGAGCATTGGAACGTGATTAACATTCTTTATTACACTAATGGATTGTGAACTTTATAAACATAAATATTTTTGTATCAAACTGTTTATTACTGCAATATTTTAAACATCGTACAAACGTATGAGGTTATTTCATAAAAATGCAACTAATAATAATGATCATTTAATATAAGTTAAAATGTTACGCCTCAAAGCCAAATTTGTAATTGTTGTGTTTCACATAACTTATAAGGTTACATATTACAAGAAAGAAAACTTTTATCACTTGTAGTAAAGGGGATAGCGATTTGTTCATAAACTACGGATAGATATTTTCGATATCTTCTGAGGGGTAATTTTTTCATCATTTGAGTAAATACTTCGCATTATTTTGGTATTAAGTATATAGAAGTTTTGAATTGATAAAAAGATAATATTTTCTATGACATAATAATGCTTAATACTTCTTTATTTTTGGTTTTATTTAAATACTAATTCGTGCAATTTAACTGTTATATTATGCTATATGTTCGTGTTTGCCATAAAAAAATACACAGTCTATTAATGTTATTTTTAGGTGCGTTAGTATGTATATAAATGCCTAGCAATTATATTCGTCATATGGTCTTTCCGTCTGTTTGTATGTCCGTCTGACAGCATATAACAGCACAAAAACTACCGAACCCAATGTTTTGAAATTTAATATTTATAATTGTTGCAGAAGTTTGCGCGAATCATTTCAAATTGTATGAAAATCGAGTCAAAACTTTAAAAAAGTAATAATAACAGTTTTATTTATTCTATTAAATCCTATCATACGTTATTAATTCAATGATATCTCATGATAGCTAATGATTCTAGGTTTCCATAGTGATCACATCCTATTTAAGATGGAGTCCTTTTATTTCCGTATTACTAAATTGAATATACAGAATCTTAATAAATTTTGTATTCATGCATTTTTAAATAAGAGTGCAACAGCTATTGCATAAAGATGTGAGCACTTTTAAAACTACTTGTAGTACGAACGCACCTCATATTACACGATTGACACCTGTTTTAACTTCTGTAAATTTTTATACTCATTTAAAAATTTTAACACGATAGACGCGTATTAGTTCGAGAAATTATAAAAAAATATATTTTGTTCTGTAAATTTCTACTTGTGACTTTTTGACATGACTATATTGCTTTTGCAGTTGAAATCTAAACTACACATTTCCTGTTATGTAATATTTTAAAATATATTTGGTAAAAAAGTATGTTGTTCCACTTTATTTACATTGAATTATGACTTGCATTTACAGACTGACAATGACAAAAATTTGTGCTTCGTCCTAACAAACATTCTTCAATTGCTTCAAATGATTGCACCTTCTTATATTTTGGAACGTGATTAAGATTCTTTATTACTCTGATGAATTGTGCACATAATAATAAACATATTTGTGTAAGAAACTGTTTATTACTGCAATATATTAATTTCAAATGCTAAAGGTGTAAATTAAAACTTTAAACCAGTAAAAATAAGTTTATTTCGATTCTTCACATGTTTGACTCACCCCGAGTCATTTAAAAAAATAAAATAAAAAATAAAAAATAAAAAAAGTAATTTAACAAATTACAACGAGCATTTGGAAAATGATTTTTTCAAAGACTAAAATTTAAGACATAAAAAATCGCACGGAGTTGATCATACATTACGTACGCCATGAATTAGCCATGAATTAACATTAATAGTGTTATTACACGTAAAACTTCAAAGCGACAAAAATTGCCTGCGACTCGTATTTGATGTGAAACATTTATATATATTCATTTCTGTCCTATTTATCTTTTTTTTTATTTTTAATTGGCTTATTCCATTTTTCTTTTGCACGTGAAACTCTTACAAATTAAAATTATCTCTTTGGCAGAAATTGTTATTCATTTTCTTTCATTTTCATTAGTTATTATCCACCTGAAACTTACGTGTTATCCAAGCATTTCATTGGCTGTTCGAGAAAAGGCTTTTCCATCGTCAGATTTAAAAGAAATCTGACTACCAATTTTAAATGAAATTTCATTCTTAAACTTCTAAACATCCGACAATATTACTTTTTACACCGTCGGATAGAGAAAAAAAATGTACTTTTAAATGCAATTTATTTGAAAGCTGTATCCCAATTTGTTTCAGAGTTATTAATTTTTTTTTTGTAGTTTTTATTACTTTTTTATCATAGTGACAACATAAGGTATCCATCTCTGTTGAAATTAAAGGGAAATACAGATTACTGTATAGACCAATCAGAACTCGAATAAAATGCGGATTAAACCAATAAAAACGTTCAGATATGCTTTTGATTTCCTACCCTGACGAGAACAACAACCATTTTTCCAAATGGTTAATAAAGCTATTCTAAATTTGCACGGTCTATAACACGCCATCATTCTGTTTTCTACGTATTCTCTCATATTATGCACGTTACATTTTTATTTTAGATGGATGTTTATTTCTTTCTCATTGAGTAGCTCGAGCCATATTTTTGGTAAGTGAAATGATGCTGCATCGTTACATATTGAGTTTTTGCGCGTTACAATCTCTATGTTTTCTCTTATAATGGATGGATAGTATAAACTGAATGGGAAAATTATTTTACTATTGAAATTTACTTGGATGGATTTTTCTTGATAAAATCTTGCTAGGGGTGTGGTTTTTCTATTATATTTAATATCAGCTACATGCTCCTTTCTTCTATACTTAAGTTTTATGCTAGTTATACCAATATAGCAATTTTTTATCCGTCTTCTCTAATAAATGATGTTTAATACACCCTTGAGTGATTCTCAAAACTGATTGGGTCAATCTTAGCGCAATTTATTATTTAATATTCGCAGCATTACTCATAATAATGGTTTTAAAGTTCGACATATTAACAAATTAATCGTGGATATTGCCAAAAATAGGAAGCCTGAACGTAATTTTGATTCGCAAAAATACAAACTTTATACAATACAATATATTACAAGATTTTTTGAGAAATTAAAATATTGCCTTAAACGTTTCAATATCTGCTTAATAGCAAGGACAACTCCGAAACTGAAGAATATAATTTTTGCTAAATTTGAAGCTATTAGTTTTGAGAATTACTCAGGGGTGTATGGAATACCATTTATTAGAGCAGACGGATCAAATAATTACTATATTGGTATGACTAGAAGAAAATTTAAGTATAGAAAAAAGGAGCATATAGCTGATATTAAATGTAATAGAAAAAACCACAGCCCTAGCAAGGTTTTATCAAGAAGAAACCACCCAAGTAAATTTCAATAAAAATAAAATAATTTTCCCAACCAGTCAATATTATTCATTAGGGTGGTGCGAAAAAAGTCAAGTTGATATTTCCGAGTCGCTATAGTGCGAAAAAGTTGCGATTGGTAAATACAAGAAAAACGAAAAAAAAATTCTTCAAATCAGACTTTATCTTCCGATCCCGCAAACCGCCTAAAAATTCAAAAAATTTGAAAATTTCCGATTTTTTCAGAATTAATTATTTTTTTACGTTTATATATTTTTTTGCGCTATAGTGACAAATATTTGCAGATTGTACTGTTTAATAATTATAATAATAAAAATTGTGTTTAGAGAATATCTTCCGATCGCGCAAGCTCAATAAAAATCGGCAAAATTTCACTTTTTGAGTGATTTTCATGCATTAAGAATATAATCAACTGAGGTCAGTTTTCGTTCTCAGATTAAGATTTAAGTGTTAATTCGTACTATTGAGCATATTAAGTTATTTTTAAACAACCTAGAACTTACTACGAAGAGTTCGTTCTAGTTCTGAAAAGTTTAGTAGTTCACCCAACTGCTGTTTGCCACGTTGCAAAACAGCTCTGAAGTCGGGGTACGCACTCCCACCTAGTCTCACCTAACTCCATAAAATTTGCAGCAAAGTCAATTGGATTCAGATGAACTACATGGCATATATTTTGACGGAAGAAAATACCCTAGTTAAAGAAAAGATATCCTTAGATCCAATATTGGATCTAAACAGGTTCGTCGAAGTATTAAAGAGGGACACTATTCTATCATAAAAGAACGAGACTCAGTTTATTTAGGCCATGTGTCTCCAACCTCCAGGTCTGCAAAGGACATTGTAGCTTTCATAGTATCATGTTTTACTGAACTGTGGTGCTAGACTGTGGTGGTACAAATACCAATACTGGACAGAAAGGTGTTGCTATTAGACAGCTTGAAATGCATCTCGGACGACCGCTGCAGTGGGTTTTTTATTTATTCCATTTTGTTGAATTACCTTTCCGCCATCTTTTTCAACATTTGGATGGTGAAACAACTGGCCCAAGATCATTTAGTAGACCAACTGGGCAGAATCTTATTGTTGTGTAAAGCTCTCGGTCATAAATTTTTAATTGACCGACTGTGAAATTCCAGACGTGAACAGACAACTATTGAGCAAGGACTAAAGATACCTTATTGACGTAAGTCAAGCAATAAAAAGTGGCAACTTTCCAAATGACTTATCAAAGTGTAACCCCAGCCCAATTTCACATGCCAGATGGCTCACTTGTGCAAATAGTGTCCTTCGACTTTACGTGAGCGTGGAAAACCCATCGGATGCCTTAAAAGCCATATTGACATTTATTTTAAAATCCTACATGCCAGTTTGGTTTAAAATAAAATGCAGTAAGTACAGAAGGTCCTATTCATCTGTACAGAGCAATAGAAAAATCTCGATACTTGCGTGACAACCTGAAGAAAGTTTAGTCCCTGATATTGAACGAAACTGGTTCTTTGCTCATCCGGAAAACCTACTGATGGCAATGGTCTTTGGTAAGAGGAGGCACATAAGAGAGCTAGGGTTAAGAAGAGTGTTAAAAGCCAGGCAGAATGTTTCAAAGGGTAAAGGCATCTGAATATTTATCACTCCTACTTTAAACTTCGATGCGGCAGACTATACAGAATTAATTGATTGGAATGTAGCAAAATTATCATCTCCTCCTCTTTTTCGGAGAATAACCAATGAAGAAATACATTTCTTCGTTCAATCAGATGATATCTCAGGCTGGGATGATAAAAAATTTCCCTGCCACACACAAGCTGTCATGCTGTGCGTCAAACCGTGGTAACGGAAGCATCGTTTAAAGTCTGTAGGTCCCAATCAAGAGATGGGTTCATCAGGGCCACACTGAAATCAATATCCATGATACCAGACAATACCACCAATTTTCAGTACAAAATTACGTCTGAAAGTGACACTTAAACAAATGAAAAAACAAATTACATATCTTATACTGTCACGACACTTGTTTTTTAATACAGTGTTTTGACTCGATTATAACAAATTATGTATTTAATTAATGTAAATAGCAAACACCCTCATTGGTTGGATGAAAGGAAAGGTGTGGATTGAACTCGAAGTGCAGCTACATTCCCGTTGTGAGTTCTGATTTGTTTAAATATTATCAAATATCTAAACAAGCAAAAAATTGTACAATTTATATGTAAATGTTAACATTGGAACGCAAAGTGATCTCAGGTGATTATTTTCTTTATTCATTAAATTCACTGAAAATTGAATTTTTCCCGATTTTTATTGAGCTTGCGCGATCGGAAGAAATTCTTTAAAAGTAACTGTTTATTCTTATTATTCTTATTAAGCATTATAATCTGCAAATATTTTAAACTATAACGGTAAATATATATATATATACGTAAAAAAAAAATTCTGAAAAAATCGGAAATTTTCAATTTTTTTGAATTTTTAGGCGGTTTGCGGGATCGGAAGATAAAGTCCGATTTAAAGAATTTTTTTTTGTTTTTCTTGTATTGACCAATCGCAACTTTTCCGCACTATAGCGACTCGGAATTATCAACTTGACTTTTTTCGCACCACCCTACTATTCATCCATTATAATGGAAACCATGGAGATTGTAATGCGCAAAAACTGAATATGTAACGATGCAGCATCATTTCACTTACCAAAAATATGACTCGAGCTATTCAATGAGTATGAAAATAAAATAAAATAAACATGCATCTAAAATAAAAATGTAACATGCATAATATGAAAGAATACGTGGAAAACTGAATGATGGCGTGCCATAGACCGTGTAAATTTAGACTAGCTTTATTTATTTGTTTTTTAAAATGACTCGGTGTGAGTCTAAATATGTCAACAGTCGAAATAAACGTATTTTTACTGGTTTTAAAGTTTTAATTTACAATTTTAATATCTGAAATCAATATATTATTATAAGGTGTTATTTGCTATAGATTTATTAATGCAATATTTTAAACATAGTAGCATTATATGAACTACACATTAAAATACAAAATACAAGTAATAATAATTTCTATTTGAGATCTTAAGTTAAAATGTTATGATTTATGGCTAAATTTGTAATTTTCGATTTTGCTTATATACGTACATATTACAAAAAATAAAACTTTTATCACTTGTAGTAAAGAGGACAGCGATTTGTGTGTAAATTATGAATAGTTATTTTCATTACTTTCTGAGGGCTAATTTTTCCATCATTTGAGTAAATATTTCGCATTACTTTGGTAAAAAATATATAAAAGTTTTGATATGATAAAAAAGGTAATATTTCCTGTAACGTTAATAATTATTAATACTGATTTATTTTGGTGTTATTTAAATTCCGATTCGAACAATTACTTCAGAACATACAATTAGTTTTACTATATTGCATGTTCATGTATGCGATAAAAAATGCGATCGATTGTTTTTATTTTTAGGTGCGTTCGTAATTATATAAATACGTACGAATTATAGTCGTCGTCTGACACGTCCATCTGTCCGCATATAATAGCTCAAAAAGTACCCAACCGAATGGTTTGAAATTTAATCTGCATATAATCGTTCCAGAATTTTGTAGAGTCATTTCAAATATTATGAAAATCGAATAATGATGTAAAAACAGATTAATAAAAGGTTTGTTCATTCTATTAAATCCTATCATACAAAATTAATTCAGTGATAACCTATATTAGATAATGACTCTATGTGGCCATGGTGATTAAGTCCTATTTATGATGGCACGCCCTATTTAAGATGGAGTCTTGTTATTTTCGCATTACTGAATTGAATAAATATAATCGTAATAATTTTTTTATTAATGCATTTTTGCATGAGAGTACAACAGCTATTGCACCAAGATCTGACTTATTTTAATATGTGTAACTGTTTATACTCATTTACACTTTTAATACGATGAATGTGTGTCAGTTGGCGATAGCAAAAAAAAAAAAAAAATATATATATATATATATTTAATTTGTTTGTGTGACGGTTGTTTGTGTGACATGTGTATATTGCTTTTGCAGTTGAAATCTATACTAAACATTTCTTGTTATGCAATGTTTAAAAAAAAAATATTTTATTAAAAAAATGTATCGTGTTGCACTTTATTTACATTGAATTATAACTTGTAGTTACACACTGACAATGGCAAATATTCGTGCTTCAACCTAAGAAATAGTCTTCCAATTCCTTGAAATGACTGCATTTCCTTTGGTCTCGAAACTAAAAATATCTTTTTAGAATTATTACTTTAAAATGTGCTACTATATCTGGAAGATGTTCACTGTTTTCTAAAGTGATATTATTTTGATCTCTTGAAGATGAATATTGACTTGTATAGCTAGAAATTTATACTAAATGTAAAAAAGTTTTTGCGTTTAGGACTAATAAAAATATTATGACATACTGAATAATGTTATTTATCATACGATGATTGGATCGAAAACTTTATTCTTGAATAGTTAATCTATAAATATAACTCAAAATACTAAAAGAAGGACATATTACACTCTTTTACTTAATTTCGATCCTGTATATAAATAAGGAATTTTATAATCTTTTTGATCACTCAGATCCTGATGTGCTAGAATCCTAAAAAATAAGTATATAGGCACATTTCCGATGGCAATACAACATTTGATTTTTTTAAAATCCCAATTAAAAATTAATATAATAATTTAAAGTATTTTCTGTTAGGCTAACGTAGGTGATAAATCGCCGAATTTCATTTATAGTTGCAACTGTAGTCAACTTAGAACAAAAATTGTGTTTAAAATAAGGTGCCAAACCACCGACTATAAAGTTTTCCAACTGGTTGTGAACCTGCTACAATGAAATAAAATACTTCACTGTAGCAGTTTTGTTTTAAACACTAAAAAGTGGAAAATGAAATTTAAAAATATAAAGCTTCTAATATATTTTTCGAAAAAAAAACTAGCGTTCTTTCTGATTGATTTGAATTTGCTTTATTATTTATATCTACCCTATATATATAACATCCTAATGAAACGAATTTATGATAAAATTTTATGAAACGATTGATTAAACGACTGATTATGTTTCACAGCTACAGAATATTTATACAGGGTACTGGGAAACTATTTTTATAAGTGAGGCAATAGTAACTATCAAAATTGACATTTTTTGTATAGGACACCAGTACCATAATACCCTTATTCTGTGGAAAGTACAGCGTGGGTCATTCTCAGTTGTCCCATATTTTCGTACATAACTTAGAAAAGTCCTTTTGGCCAGTGCCGGAAGGAAAAGGTAGCTTTTATACTTCTTGGTTTTACAATTTTACAAATCTTACTCGAAGATAATTTTACTCAAATTTTAAGACGTTAAAATATAACGAACCCGATAAGAGAACATTCGTCAATACTGAATTTGAATGAGAATTGCGCCAAATTAATAAGCTATAGCCTAGTTGGCATAATTTATGGATACTTATTTTAGGACGCCAAATTCGGCGGTATTTCGACAAGTGTCCAAAGGCATGGCGATAATTTGAAGCTAACGGATATTAATAATATTTAAGCATTGCGCGGCAGTGCACGGTGCAAATCTCGGTCATTTTAAAACAAGATGACGGATGAAACTGGTCAACGAACTCGGTCGAGATATTGGCATGTACTATGCATACAATAAAGCTTATCCAAATCAGTTTATAAATACGAGAATTACAGCATGACGAAAATCAGATTGTTCCAAAATATCAGCCACTCTAGAAATTAAACTGCTATATCCCAACCATTTTTTAAAGACGAAAGAATATATGCTCCGGTATCCTTGTTTTAAGGTCAAATTCTTAAGAAAGAAATATTTTTAAATATTATATTTTTTCGCTTTTTAAGTTTTAAAATTTAAAATTTTATTTAAATGGCCGCCATTTTGAAACAAGATGGCGGATGAAGCTGGTCAAAGAACTGGGTCGAGACATTTGTATGTACTATGCATACAACTACTCTCATCCAAATCGATTAATAAATACGATAATAATCAAATGACAAAAAGCATATATATATAAATCATAAAAATATATAAAGCATAAAAATCTTGCCCTTTTATCTTAGTAAAACTATTCCAAATTCTAAATATTTACCTTTTTTTACCTAGCTTAATAATATCTTGAGTATATTTTATCTTTTTTCCATGCCTTAAATGCGTATTATTTTATTATTCTAAAAACCTTAATCCATTCGTCTAATCTTATAAAACTCATTAAATTACATTTTTCATTTTATTCTAAAACTAAAATCTTATTGTTGCGAGTGTTTTTAATAGCATTTGTTCTCTGAAATTCTATTTCCCATAATTCCATGGACAGCCTCCCGCCAATATTTGTTTGCGAATGATTCTGAGAGCCGAGGCTAATGAGTTCACATCGTCGTCAAGCGTGTTTCCCCCCTTCGTCCCGGAGCTAAGTCCAAACGTATTCTACATCTAATTGCATCCTTCCGGCTACTTTTACGGGATTTGTTCATTCGCTAGTAATGTATGCGTCCGCGCCCTGTCTCTTTGAGTATTTATACTGTTACATAGACGAGGAGCGAGAGTTTTTCGGTTGTTTAATAAATCCACGTTACTTGGGGTGAATGACTTCTAATGTGTAGATTCTAATCCCTTTTAACAGCATAAGTTTTTTATGAAGTGGAGCAGCGGTTATTTGAGAGTTGATGGATCTTCTATTGGAAATGATACGATATGGTCAGCCAAATAAACCACGTTAAATTCTTGATGCCTCTATTATTCATTGAAGAAGAAATTCTCCCAATGTTATCTTGAATCTGTCTACTATTCGCCACCACGACTGCGCTCTAGTAGTCTCATGATGACGGAGGGTTGGCAAAGTATTTAGCATTAATTATTGTTCTACGTTTTCGTTTATATATAAGAAAGTCGTCGATATGTCACATATATATAAGTCACATTTGAACGTAGGAGGTTTTCAGGGTGTGGGAGACATGATCGGTAAAAATATATCAAAATTTTCCCGAAGTGCTTTCCTCCAGACGGCTGCAATAGTTAGCTTTTTACTTCTTGTAATAAAAGCTACCTAAAAAAAGTAAGTTAATTTAACGAAATAGTTAAAGAAATTAATTTTTAAAATTGTAAAATTATGTAATTATTATCCATCAAGATTTTATTTCCATCCATTCTCCGAGAATGAATAGAAATATTTTTGCACAACGAGAACATATGCAATGGTAGCCTCCTTTATGTTACCTAGAATTTGTAACGAGATGCTTTGGAAAGTAAAAACTTCCCCCATGTGGCAATCCCAAAACTTTCTTCTATTTCATACATGTTAATAATTCATCGAAAAAGCATCACAGCCGTTCCACTGGTTTTGTGATTTAATATAAAATCTAATTCACAACATGTTATGTTAAATTCTAACTGAATCTGAAGTTTGATGATTCCTGTGCATTAGTATAGCGCCTAGAATATATAGTATGGAAATCGTCTATCCCTTTAACACTTAAAAAAGCACTAAAATTTTGTATCCCTTAAATGTGCAACGATGCTGCTGAAATATTAAGATCACAGGGACACCTGCTGGATATTTTGTACAACTAAGATTTTGCTAGTCTATACAATGTAATACTAGTAATACGAAAATCCCGCAGATGTCGCTGCGATCGACACTTGGGATTTTAGCAGTATCGTCGCACATTTAAGGGATAAAAATTTTTATTATTGTTTGGATAGCATATTTCCACACTAGGTATTCTAGACGCTGTAGCATTAGTTTTGGAGATAGAGCTATTGAGTAAATCGTAAAAAAAATTCTACTTAGCAGCGCTACGTTTTGAGCGATTTACACTACAAACTAATCAGGACCAATTTATATCCAGGAGTAACTGAATTTGAAGTTCGATGAAAATTCATGCATTAGTTCTTGAGATGCAGATAATATGGAAATCGTGAAAAATGCAGCATAGCAGCACTACCTGTACCGAAAACTAGACAACACTATTTTACATCTGCAACAAGGGACACAAGGCATCCAGCCGGGACGTCAACTGTAAGGTTTATGGACGAAATGTACCGGTGGGAAAACCCTATCCACTATCCAGCACCACCACCTGCCCGGGAACAAGCCCAGAACAGCGACAAATACCAAACCAATAAATCACAGCATATTCCCATTAGGAATTAAAGCAAAATGCACAAATAATCGCCATACACAACAAAACATAATTACAAGAACTGACGGTTTATAGGTTACTGTCAACTTAAAAGATAAGACCACCATAAATTAGAGAACTGACAATTAGCAGATCAATAATATAAAAAACAAAATAAAATAACAGTTAAAAATGAAAGAATGTACAGAAACTGACTGATTACAGATAATCGTCAACTAAAAGAAAGAAATATCTATACATTACAAATAAAAAGCAAAAAAATAAAGTAAATAAACAAGCATAACTCCAGTTTATAGGTAACCGGCAACTGGCAAAACATAATTTAATAATATATAACAGTTTATAATAGCCCTCAAAATGCACAGATAATTCAGAGGCAAATCCTAATAATATAATGAATAGCTGTATGTGACAGTCCTCAAAGAGTATGAATTCCTGAAATTGCATTACTGAATGTCCAAATTCACCTAGATGTAAGGCAAGTATTATAAGTCCTCAAAATTTATACTTTATAAATGAGTACAGCCGATTCAGCTCATAATATTTATCTTTCAGTTTTTCATAATTATCTGCAGCTAAAAGAGTACGTCTTAAATTATATCTTACCGTTCTACTTTGGTCAAAGTTTAAAAAATACTGTATGAAAGGACATCTGGCATATATATAACGCAGCACATTCCCCACTCTTCCGCAGTCACGTTTAGGATTTGGCCGTTTTCCAATCTCGTTCAAAAATTTAGAGAAGCTTCCGTGGCCAGTTAGATAGTATTGAATTACTTGCTTACAACAGAGGTATTTAGTGTCCACTTTATTAATAATTTCATAGGTATCTCGACCATTCTCAGTAGTTGGCCATTTCTCTTGCCAAATATTTAAAGCTTTTTCAAGGCAAGCTCTCTTAATAATTGAAACTGGAAAACGGATAGTGTCCATAGTGTCCACATTTTTCAATAAAATAAACGCTTTAGCTAAACCATCGGCTCTTTCATTGCCCAGATGGCCCACATGAGCCCTAATCGTACCTATGGTGATATGTTTGTTCGAACATTGCAATAAAATTTCAAAAATTTGTCGAACAATCTCGTTACTTGGAAATGCTTTCTGTAAAATCATAAATGAAGAAAGGTTGTCTGTATATATTAATGCACGTTGATGATTTGATTCAGTAACCCAGGTAATAGCATATTTTAATCCAATCAGTTCCGTTTGATAAATAGAGTTTAATGGATGTAAAACAATTTTAAAATCAGGGATAAAACATTAAAAACATTATGAAGACTTACAGTGTATGCTGCGCAACGCCCTCAGGCATCTTGGAACCATTAATGTAGATGATAGGATAACTTGCTGTAGTTATTAACTTATCCTGTGGATCTATTAAATTAATATTGCTTATTTTATAGTAGTGTGGAAAAGACGACATTAGTAATGTTCACATAATATTCTGTCTCTTAATACAAACTTTTTCAATTCCAATGCTCGACGTTCCGTTAATTACATTATAACACTGTGAGATACTCTGTAGTTTAATATGCAATGGCAATACTCCCGTAATGATGCAAAGTGCTAATTTTGACACCGTGCGATAAGTGGATATTATCATTAATAATCCCAGTCTTTGACAAGAGCTGAGTTTACTAAGCGCATGAGACTTGAGGTCCCGAAACCATACTTCCTAACCATACTTGATCTGTCTCTTAATAACCAACTCATACCATATTTTTCTAAATGAGGCCTGAAGTCCACAGTACCGCGAACCTGATTTTTTAATATGTGTAGCAAAGTTCCTGATATTTTCCCATATAGTTTCAAGATGGGCTACCCAATTAAACCTTTTATCTAAGATGAAACCTAACTACTTTATGTTATCCTTGACTAGTATTGACCGGTTGTTAAGCTTAAATATTGGCCGTCTGTTTTCAAGGGTAAATCTATCAAACATCATCGATTCGCATTTCTCTGTGCTAATTTTTAGTTAAAAGTCAGAACATAGTTCCTCAAAGACAGTGATCGCTGAATTCATATTAATTTCCAGTTCGCGGCGAGTATCAGAAGCCTCTATGACAATATTGTCATTGGCGTATGAAATAATGTATTTAAGAGCCAGTTTATATTTTTTCAGTATAAAATCTGAAACTATAAGGCACAAAAGTGGCCCAATACAAGACCCTTGGGGGGAATCACGGAATAAAGAAAAACATCTGATACCTGTGTCTATTCTAAAGAACTGTATTTCGAACAGGAAAATTGGCGAATCTAAAGCCAATCGTCCTGTTAGAAATATAGTTCTTTAGAATAGACTTCAAATAAGTGGTAATTGGTAAATTATCAATTAATGTTGATAGTACTTTCCAGGAAACGGAATCAAAAGCCCCTTGTATATCAATAGACGTCATATCACAATATTTTTTTCTGTATAAGCAGGGTCTTTACAATATCCTTTAATTTTGCAAGTGCCTTTAAGGTGCTTCGTCCTTCACGAAAACCAAATTGGTCCTCATCCAGAAAACTAACCTTTTCCAATGACGGCATAATTCTTAAGAGGCTACTTCAGTCAAAGGAAAAGACCCGTTTGCTAATGCTAATCCTATGGAAGAAATTTATAAAGATATCTCCGTCGCATTTCAATATTTTTAAATGATTTCTTTTGCATTGAATAGTTGAGATCGATCTGTATGCAGGCCGTTTTTTACTTTTTCGATTTTGTTTGCAGGTATTTCTAATGAGAACACTTTCATTTTCGAAACCGGTTTTGAAAGTAAAAGCATCCTCAATAAAAAATATCTGCAGTCAAAATCGAAAAAGTAAAAAACGGCCTGCATACAGATCGATCACAACTATTCAATGCAAAAGAAATCATTTAAAATGTTGAAATGCGACCGAGATATCTTTATAAATTTCTTCCATAGGATTATCATTAGCGAACGGGTTTTTTCATTTCACTGAAGTAGCCTCTTAACCGTATAATGTGCTCTAGTAGCTTCCCGAAGATTGGAAGAAGGATAATCGGTCTATATGGAAAAGGAGAAGTAGCGACATTATTCCTCTTTCTAAAAAAGATCACAACTCCCCTCTTTCAGCTATCCGGAAAGTGTCCCTGTGCAAGACACCTGTTGAAAAATCCCTTAAACCTCCGGGAAATTATTACATATATTCTTTACTATAAATGCATACAATTTGTCACATCCAGGTGCTTTCCCGTTCTTCTGCTGGCTCATTACATATTACAGTTCTCTTGAACAAAAGACGTACTTTCCTCCAGAGTGCCAGATTTAAAATTAAAGACCTTGTCTTGAGTTTCATTCCCTTGGAAATCTTCATTCATCATTGTTTCTGCCACCTTATCGTATGAATCAAATGACGTTAAATTCTCAAGCCTGGTAAAAATTAAATCTGTGTGTTTCAACGATTTTCCTGATATAAATTTGTAGAGATTGCCAAAGGAATCATTAGTGTTGGCACAATATGTCATCCATGATTTCTTTTTCGCTGCTTTAACCATCTTCTTATATTGATTTCTATAGTTGATATAATCCTCTCTATATTTACAATTGTCGATGTTTCTAATATATCTTTTATAAAGGCCCGAAACCCTGTTCCTTGCAACTTTAATATCGTTATTAAACCAGGTGATAGATGGTCTAATCGAGATATTTTCCTGTTTGAAACATGAATTAGAGATATTTACAATGTCAGTGGTAAAACTTTTGACATATACATCAAGATCGTCAGAAGTATTGACAGACAGAAATCGACTCAACCATTCCTGCTTAAATTCTTCAGTTTTTATATTAAACTTGTTAAAACATTTGTTTTCCGTTTCATAACGAAAATTGCTTCTGTCATATTATAAATAATATATCTTTGGTCGCTAAATGAAAAATTTTTAACATCTGCTGATCAATTTTCAATTTTATCGCGGATATCTTGACCACCCAGAGTCAGATCTGGTCTGCCAGTCAATTTACCCCGGACGAAAGAATGAGGTGCATCAGGGTCGTTGAGTATATCTTATACTATAATGCGAGCAAAAATTGTGCGTGTGTGTATGTAAATTTTATCTTGAAAACGGCTCTAAAGATTTTGATTAAATTTTGCACCTTACCGTTTGAAAAGACAATTGGGATGGGTCTCGTGTTCGAGAAAATTTGATTAGTGAGTCATTTTGGGTCATAATTGGTCAGGGTCAAGCTAATTATATCCAAACAACGGCTCAATCGATTTTGACTAAATTTTGTATCTAACCATTTTCGGGCACGAAAAGACCATTGGGAAGGGTCACGTGTTCGAGAAAATTTGATTAGAGGGTCATTTTTGGGTCACTGTGGGTCAAGCTATATTTATCTAAAAAACGGCTCTAACGATTTTCACTAAACTCTATATTTTACAGTTTTGGATTACGAGAAGACCATTGGGCTAAGTCACATGCATGACAAATTTCATACATATATATATATATATATATATCTTATACTATAATAAGAGCAAAAATTGTCTGTCTATGTGTGTGTGTGTGTTTGAGCATGTAAATTTTATCTTAAAAACGGCTCTAACGATATTGACTAAATTTTGTATTTTACCATTTTCAGGCACGCAAAGACGATTGGGTTAGGTCACATGTTCGAGAAAATTCAATTAGTGGGTCATTTTGGGTCATAATGGGTCACAGTGAAACTAATTATATCTAAAAAACGACTCGACCTCTTTTAATTAAATTTTATATCCAACTATTTTTGGGCAGAAGAAAACTATTGGGTTAGGTCACATGTTCGAGAAATTTTGATTAGTGGGTCATATTTGGGTCACTTTGGATGAAGCCAATTTTATCTAAAAAAACGGTTCTAACGATTTTGTATAAATTTTGTATTCTATCGTTTCCGGGCACAATAATACCATTGGGTTAGATCGCATGTCCAAGAAAATTCGATTAGTGGGTCATTTTTGGGTCACTGTAGGTCAAGCTAAGTTTATCTAGATAACGGCTCTAACGATTTCGACGAAATTTTGCACCCTACTGTTTTCGGGCACGAAAAGACCAGTGGAATGGATCTCGTGTTCGAGATAATTAGATTAGTGGGTCATTTTGGGTCCTAATGGGTCAGGGTCAAGCTAACTATATCTAGAAAACGGCTCAATCGATTTTAACCAAATTTTGTATCTAACCATTTTCGAACAAGAAAAGACCATTGGGATGGGTCTCGTGCTTGAGAAAATTCGATTAGGGGTCATCCTGGGTCATAATCGGTCAGGGTCTAGCTAATTATATCTAGAGAACGCTCAATCGATTTTGTCTCAATTTTGTAACTAACCATTTGCGGGCACGAAAAGACCACTTGGATGGGTCACGTGTTCGAGAAAATTCGATTAGTGGGTCATTTTTGGGTCACTGTGGGTAGAGCTATTTTTATCTTAAAAACGGCTCTAACGATTTTCACTAAACTCTATATTCTACAGTTTTGAATTACGAGAAGATCATTGGACTAAGTCACATGTTCGAGAAAATTCGATTAGTGGGTCTTTTTGGGTCACCGTGGGTCAAGCTAGGTGCATTTAGATAACGGCTCTAACGATTTTGATTAAATTTTGCACGGTATTATTTTCGGGCACGAAAAGACCAACGAAATGGGTCTCGTGTTCCAGAAAATTCGATTAGGGGATCATTTTGGGTTACGATGGGTCAGGGTCAAGCTAATTATATCTAGAGAATGTCTCAATCGATTTTGACTAAATTTTGTATCTAACCATTCTCAGGCACAAAAATAAAATTGGGATGGGTAACGTGTTCAAGAAAATTCGATTAGTGGGTCATTTTGGGGTCATCGTGGGTCCAGCTAAGTTTATCTAGATAACGGCTCTACGATTTTGACGAAATTCTGCAATCTATTGTTTAAGAGCACGAAAAAACCAATGGGATGGGTCACGTGTTTGAGAAAATTCGATTAGTGAGTCATTATGTGTCAGGGTCAAGCTAATTATATCTAAAAAGCGGATCAAGACATTTTCAGAAAATATTTTAATATACGGCTGTTATTGGTCTTGAGATGACCATTGGACTAAATCACATGTTCGAGAAAATTAGATTAGTGGGTCATTTTGGGTCACAATGGGCCAGGGCCAAGCTAATTGTATTTAAAAAGCGCTTCAAAACAGTTTGACAAATTTTTGTATAATACCGTTTCCAGGCATGAAAAGACCATTGGGCAGGGCCGCATGTTCAAGAAAATTCAATCAATGGGTCATTTTGGGTCCTAATGGATCTGGATCAAGCTAACTGTATCTTAAAAACGGCTCAAAAAATTTTGACCAAACTTTGTACTACAACGTTTCTAGAGAAGATGAAACCATTGGGAAGGTTCGCATGCTCAAGAAATCTATTAGTGGGTCATTTTGGTGATAATGGGTTGTGATCAAGCTAACGGCATCTGAAAAAGGTTCAAACAATTTTGACATTTTTTTTTGTTATACCGTTTCACAGTACAAACAGACTATTGAAATAGCTCACATGTTCGATAAATTTCGGTTAGTGGGCTTTTGAATCCACGTGGGTCAAGCTTATTTGATCTAGAAAATGACTAACGATTTTCACTAAATTTTGTATTCTATTGTTTTCAGGCTCGAGAAGAGCATTGTGTTTGGTCGCATGTTCGAAAAAACTCGATTAGTGGGTCATTTTGGGTCACTATGTCTGAGAGTCAAGCTAATTGCATCTAAAACAGCAAGAATGATTAAGTGTGAATAATATATCGAGATAAACGCAAAGCTAATTTTGACCGAGCTTATCTCGCTCATTCCTGCTAGTGGAATCTTTATCACTCAAATGTTCCAACAATATATCAGTTCTGTCATTACGGCGTGTATAGCCAAAATCCGCTAAAGATACATTAAAGTCACCGCCAACCAAAACATGATTAAAATTAGGAAAATGATAACTATAATAACTCATATCAGCATCTAAATCACCCGATGGAGAGGAATACTTAGAGCATATAAAAATCATATCGTTATACACATTAACAGAGACAAAGACAGAATTATTGAGAGCCATATTTCTAATTGCTATGATATCCCGGTTAGTGAAGAAAATAACTGCATTAAGATTAGTTGAATAAAAGGAAAGCCAATCAGCTAGAATACCTGGAGCAACACCATGAACAATATATAAGTCCTGGCAAAAAGTAATATCTATGTTGTTATCAACTGAATATTTAACGAAAGCGTCGTTAGCATCACTACAATGGCTTAGATTTATTTGTAAAAAGCGAATTCCCGCATCAACGTCGCCCTTAGCTACGTTGAATAGGTATCACCGAAGCTCTATGTTTTTGATATACTGGACAGTTACTACTATCACCTCTATGATTGCTATCCCCCCCCGTGCATCCTCGAAGTAACAGTTCGCACAACATATCTTATCAGTTTTGCAATATCTCTGGTCATGTGCTCCCATACATTTAGCACATCTTGGCTCTTCCTTACAGTTATTTACATAATTTCCATACTGCTGACATCTGAAGCACCGCGGGATGGAAACAAATTCCACCACATGGTACCTGTCGAAATCCAAACAGATGCGCTTCTTTCTTATCAAACAATTCTTCCCTGCAGCATCAATGTCTATTAACCAATTCGCCTTGCCTTGTTTTGTCATGATTTTTCTAACTATTCTAAATTCCGTATCATTATCATTCCACATATCCTCCAAAATAGATCTAGTTACCGCATCTATTGTAGCAGAACACAATTCTCCCCTCAAATTTCGCGTAAATTTATCAGTAGATTCTTCAGCTAAAACCCTCTGCAACTCCTTCTTAACCTCTATCTCTTCAATTGAAGGATCCGCACTTAAAATTATTCTTTCCCTTCGTTTCTGTGGAATATTTACCTCAACTGTTTCTTTCAGACTCCCCGAACTCAGCGAAACCTTACGCATATCCTGTGCTTCCTTTCGTGTTCCCAGTTTAAGGGCAACTTGTCCCGCCTTAGTTGTAATCACATCGGTAGGAATCGGAGTGTCCTCTTTTATTTTACATACATTTTTAATATCCGACTTCAAATCAAAAACATTAATTTGCTTATCCGTTGACGTGACAATTACTGTATAATCATCATTTTTCATATGCCGAACTGGAACCACTTTCACCACTGTCTCATGTGTCGATCCAACAGAAGGCCTGGTTATCTTTTCTGCCAGTTCCCTGAGTATTTCATTATGCTCATCTCTAGCTACTAACTTTGTCCGCAACGCAGTATTCTCTTCATGAACCTCGATGGACTGTTTCAGTAGCATGTCCAGGGCCTTCTTAACATTTGTAATAACTGGACCTGATACGTTGTCTTTCCTCGACTTTTTGGATTCCATGTAATCAACTACCTTTGAATGCATTTCTGTGACCATACGTGCAAATTTCATACCCTTACATTCCTTAATCCAGCCATCCACATCCTCCATGATGTACAACAAACACCAAGCACCTAAATACAACCAAAAGATCAATAGAGAAGCCAAAACACCAATTCAAAACGAGAAGAAGAAAAACTCCGTCAATCTCCAAGTAACCGGGTACACAAAGAACTAACTTTCGCTATCTATAAGAGCCAACACTACTAGACTGGAAAAAAGTCAACTGGTTCAATTAAACAGGGGAACCAAATACGCAAAAAAATCAAACGATTATAAAAATAGCAAGATAGCGCCTGATAATCGGATCAAATACGCTACCGGATAAAATGATCAACCGCAATAAACGACGAACACAATAAACAGAAACTTGTAAATCCGTTGAAAACCAAATTCGTAAAATTTCACGAATCATGTACTTTCTTCTTGTAAAGATAGAAGAAGTTGAAAAAGAATGCATTTTTTGTCTATGAACACATTGCAACTCTAGTTTAAGTTAAAATGGTTTAAGTTAACCCTGGTAAAAATTAGCCTTCCTGTTGGGTACAATTACTTCACCTATTTTAAAGAAATGATTTATGAATACCCTGCACACCTTTTACTTAGGTATGATTTCTTATTGAAAACCTTAGTAAATATATAAATATATATATAATAAAATAAACCCGAACCTAATATAAATCAATAGACAAACTCATAACAAAAAATATAAAAATCGAAAACACATTTGAAAATATTTATTTGTACAATATCCAGGAAAAAATAAATAGAACTATCTGTTCATTTTTATTTTAAATAAGTCATTAATTACATGGACTTAAATTTAAATTATGTATAATAAAGTAACACATTTATTTTAGTATTTAAGAAATGCAATATTTTATCCCATTTATCATACAGTTTATGCATAAAAATATATTTCCGTGTAACTACCTTCATCTGGAGAGAATATACATTATTCATAATAATGACACATTTGCTACGTCGCCTTGGGATGATGCATATGTCTCTGGGAGGAACTAATAGGAAATTCCCCTTCTTAAATTTACTCCGTCGGGATTCCTACATGAAAATCTTAAACTGCAAGATATGTTTAGATTGATCATTTATCTTAAACAAAGTTTCATGTTAAAAATATTTTTTTTTAATTTACATTTTATTGTAAAAACAATATAGAATGGGAATTTCTATGCTGAGAGAGAAATTTTATGTAAACGATAAAACATTTCAAGATGAAATTTTTAAATGTCATCGAAATAATTAGATTAAACAAACGAGATGCAACAAAATATGCAACAGTTAAAATCAACAATTTAAAAACTAACGACTATATTTTTTAGGTTCTCTTATACCACAATAACGTAAAATAAAGGAAATTTTCTGTAACTTCTTGTTTGTCAAAATAATACGGATGCGATATAATTTTAACTGTAGATTATTACAAAATAATTGATCAAAATTATAAAATAATCCTTTCAAAATACTTTTGAAATCGTTTATTTGTAAAATTTCACTAAAAAATTAAGAGAACGATACATATCTGTATATTTGAACTTTCAATATGTACTTAAATTTAAATTTTGCAAAACAATATTGCATCTGTTTATTTATTTTGACGAAATATTAAAGTTTATATTTTTTTCCCATACAATTCTATTCACTAAAATGTATGCCCGTGTAAGTAGATTTTAGGAGAGTATATGCATTATTCATAATTATGAAACATTTGTAACGTTGCTCTTAGACTATGCATATTTCTTTAGGAAAAATTAGAATGGATTTTTTTTTTTTTTTTTTTAAATGAACTTAGTCGAAAATTGAACATGAATAATCTGAAACTACAGGTATGTTTAAATTGATCATTTACCTTAAACAAAGTTTCGTGTTAAAAATATATTGAAAATTATTTGTATTATAATATAAAATAAATATAGCAGAAATATCATTTCAAATATCAAAAATTGAGATAAAATTATGTGTTTTCCTGTGAGAAATTCCGAAGTGAAAATATACTTCTGAGTATTTTTAGGACATCTATGTTATTTTCTAATTAATCAGTCTCAATCGTTTTTCTGTAAAGAACACATAAAATTGTAGCATTAGAATGATAACATTAATGTTAATATTAACTGCTAATAAAATTTAGCATTAAGCAATATGCCATTTTTTTCATTACAGACCTGATAAAAAGAGAATTTAATGATATTATGGTGTCGTGGAGATAAAAGTTATAATTCAATATTTGCTATTTAATAAATTTTTGTATATGTATTTTCAAATATATTTTTTCTTTTTGTACTAAAGAAATAAGTATTTAAATAGATTCGATTTGGTTTAACCGTTTTGTTGCTGTTTTAATTTATGATCAATATTCTTATATATATTACAGTATGATAAAGCTGAAGCAGCAGTTCAATTAAATGTTATGCATAACAGAGCGAATCTAACGAAAATAAAGCATCAGCTGCTAAATAAAATGGCATAGTTATCTCCAACGTAATCTTCAACGGTATATAAGCGTTTGTACCACTGCTTCACCAAGCGTTAAATACATTAGATGAAACAGCACCGAAAAACTGGCGAAAAACCACATTTAAATAATAAACCTTTGTATAAATCCTCAAAAAGTATAAAGACACACAGAGCTAGTTTCGAGCTGGGAAATTTACAGCACTTCATCAGCTACTGTAAAACGTATCCGTGTTTGTTGCATCGTGTTATCTTGCTTCATCACTTACAGCTAGCACCACCTGTAGCTCTTTTTGTAAATAAAATTAAATAATAAACCTTTGTATAAATCCTCAAAAAGTATAAAAACACACAGAGCACAGGGAAATTTACAGCACTTCATCAGCTACTGTAAAACGTATCCGTGTTTGTTGCATCATGTTATCTTGCTTCATCACTTACAGCTAGCACCACCTGTAGCTCTTTTTGTAAATAAAATTAAATAATAAACCTTTGTTTAAATCCTCAAAAAGTATAAAAACACACAGAGCTAGTTTCGAGCTGGGAAATTTACAGCACTTCATCAGCTACTGTAAAACGTGTCCGTGTTTGTTGCATCATGTTATCTTGCTTCATCACTTACAGCTAGCACCACCTGTAGCTCTTTTTGTAAATAAAATTAAATAATAAACCTTTGTATAAATCCTCAAAAAGTATAAAAACACACAGAGCACAGGGAAATTTACAGCACTTCATCAGCTAATGTAAAACGTATCCGTGTTTGTTGCATCATATTATCTTGCTTCATCACTTACAGCTAGCACCACCTGTAGCTCTTTTTGTAAATAAAATTAAATAATAAACCTTTGTATAAATCCTCAGAAAGTATAAAAACACACAGAGCTAGTTTCGAGCTGAGAAATTTACAGCACTTCATCAGCTATTGTAAAACGTATCCGTGTTTGTTGCATCATGTTATCTTGCTTCATCACTTACAGCTAGCACCACCTGCAGCTCTTTTTGTAACCCCAGTTTTCCCTTTCTGTTCATTCGTGACCTTGTCCCCTTACGGACACGTCTTTACAATAGCTGATGACGGGCTGAGAATTTTCCATCTCGAAATTTGTTTTGTGATTTTATATTTTATGGTCATTTATACAGATCTTTATTATTTAACGGATAATTCCTTGTTTATTGAAATTCTTTGTAAACTATCGAAACCACTCTAGAATATTATTGATGGATTCATTCTTCGAGTAAAAAGGGGTTCCTTTAATTTCCTTTTCAGCCGACCAAGGATGTGACGACGAGATCATGATGTAATCGCAGATAATTAGTTACAGATTCCTGTTTCTCGGTAATGATTGTGTCAATCCTTAACATGAGTCAATGGCAGAGAATATTCTCCGTACACTAACTTCATTCTCCGAGTTACTTCGCGAACTCCAATTCCTCCAGTCAGTAGAAAAAGATTAACAATATGTTGCTCTTTTTTACTTCCAAACATTCCGCTAAAGAAGATGAATAACAACCTGTAGGACGAAGCACTAAATATCAAATACTTATGCCCCAACTACCTACGGCAACTTATATTCCTTAGTAGAGTTTGCCTGCCTTAATTCCTGCTGTACCTCTACACAAAGTTGTCGTAACTTTTATACAAAAACAAATCAATTTATGACCACTGTTCTGTTTTTATTTCATCCGCTCTAATACATCGTCTTAGCTAATTCGTCCTAGCTGTTAACAATTGGAAATTTTTGTATGTAGTCAAAATAATTATTTTATTAATCTTCTAAATTTTAATGGGATACGAGGAAATGAAAATTTGTATGTTAATCAAAAAGCGATGCAACACATTGGAAATTTTTTAAAGAAATTTAAATACAATTTTAAATAATAATTATTTTAAATAGTATTGATTAAAAATTGATATATGGCACAAATGTGATATATGTGTCATTTTGGGGAGAGTAGACGAATTTCGATCACTTTATTTTTTTTTTTCATGTGTAACTCACTTCATTTTTAAAATCTCTCTATTCTAAAAAAAAAGTAACTACCGCTGTCACCGCCGCCGCCGGTTTTGAATTTTTTGTGACCGGAGGTCTTTCTTCGTTAATATTAAGAAAAATAATGCATACAAAAATATGAAAATCGGTGGTTTTATACAGAAATGATTGATAAACACGCTGATGCAGACAGTTTTCAAATCGAAGGATTATTTTAAGAGATATTTAATGCTAAAGTTGGACAAAATCATTCCACTAAAAAAGTTTTATAGCAGAAAAACATGGCAGTGTAATCATTTTTAGATCATTTTATGCGTTTGAAGTTCCTGGTGTGCAGACTGTATTTCGTTTTTTAATTTGACTCATTTTTTGAGGTTTTATTTCCATTTTAAATTCAAATTTTCAGCATTTCGAGAGATATTTTTTACTTATTTTAGAAAATGGTACTAATTTAACCTGTTGCCAACTGTATAATCAGCGAAAATAATAATGTTTGCTTCAAATTAAAAATTTATTTTACACGTGACTATTATTAACAGAAAAAAGCTTTCAAATTAGGATTAAATAATTACGTATGAAAAGCAGGAACTTATTGAAAATACTTCATAAAAAATATACTGACACGTGGATTTTAAAGAGAAAGGATATTGTAAAATAATAAATTCATTAACATGCGTTAGAAGTCTTAAATATTAGAAATTACGTCACATTACACTTATTACGTAAAATGAACAAAAAGTAATATTGCAAACAGTTTAAATTAAAAAATTGCGCGAGACATTATTTTGATATTTTGAGATTATATTAATAAGATTAATATTAAATTTATTGAACGCGTTTAGACTGCTTTCGAGTGACTATTTAGTAATTTAATAAAAATTTAAAAAAAATGTAATTTAACAAATTACAACGACCATTTGGAAAATGATTTTTCAAAGACTAAAATTTGAGACATAAAAAATTGATCATACATTACGTACGGAGTTAATCATACATTACGTACGCCATGAATTAAACATTAATAGTGTTATGACACGTAAAAATTCCAAGCGACAAAAATCACCTGCAACTCGTACGTATTATCCAAACATTTCATTGGCTGTTCGGGAAAAGGCTTTTCCATCATCAGATTTCCAAGAGATCTGACGACCCATTTTAAATGAAATTTCATTCTTGAACTTCTAAACATCCCACAATATTACTTTTTACACCATCGTATAGAGAAAAAAATGTACTTTTAAATGCAATTTGTTTGAAAGCTGTATCTCAATTCGTTTCTGAGTTATTCATTTTTTTTTGTAGTTTTTATTACTTTTTTGTCATAGTGGCAACAGATCTCTGTTGAAAGTAAAGGGAAATACATATTACTATATAGACCCATCAGAAAACAAATAAAATGATGATTAAACCCATAAAAACCTTCAGATATGCTTTTGATTTCCTACCCTGACGAGGACAATAACCATTTTTCCAAATGGTTTAAAAAAAATTACGAGCTGAAAATGAAGTGTCATCGACAAAAAATATGATTTGAAAGAGAAAAATCTGTGAAGCAGAAAATAAAGAAATTGGGCACAGATGTCATATTCGCCCCATATTGGCGCGATTTCTTTCTGACGCCAATGTCATATACGCAACGGGTACTTAATTGGCGCCAAAGTGTCGTTATTTTGCTTGATGTGGTAACCCGGATTATGTTGTTTATGCTGTTGATGTTTTCGCCAAATTGGCAACCGAAAAAAAAATCGCACCAATATTGGGCGAATATGACATCTGTGCCAGAAAGGGCTTAAATGGTTTAGTTAAGATTCGTTAACCTTCTATGTCGTTTCCGTCAAAAGAAGGCATTGGTATTTGTGAAATATACTTGCAGTTTGATGCAAATTTGCTTATTATATTAGCTTATTTTAAAATGTTTAACTGCTTTCATATAAACAAAGACGAATACAGCCATTGTATCTTTTAACAGTAGCTGATTTTTTCTTAAAATTCCACAATCGAAGAGAAATGAATAGAAACCCGTTTATAGGGAGATCGCTGCTGTTTTTTAAATTATAATTCAATCTTTCAAAATCTGTTTAAAGCCGATCAAATTAGCGTGCTTTTAGAGACTGTGGTGTCTGAATGGGGGTTAGCGAGCGTAGCTCGTAGGGGCCGAGCCCCCTAGTATCTATAAAATATCACTACATGTGGTCAATCTATTCATCTATTAACTAAATAAATCTTTATAGCAATTTGTTTTTGAAAACCTTAAGTTTCATTTTAATTTGAAACATTTGTTAAAAGTGGTCCAAATTCAGCGACTGATAGCCTAGGTTGGACCCCCAGTCTCCTAAATTTGACTAAACAATATTAGGCTTTTTTTAATAAGTAGGAAACATAACTAATTTTATTAAAAGCAAAGTTGCGATTAATGAAACAATCACAAAACAATAGCAATGAAATATATTGAAATCAAAAGTAATTATTTTAAATCAAAGAAAGAGTAAATGTTTTAAATCAAAATACATTCAAAATATGAATCAAAGTTATAAATAATTAAGAATAGAAATTATAGAACTCATTGTCAGTTACTTGAATGTCATGTAAGAAGTGATCCAAAGCTTCCATGAATTTCTTTTGCTCATTTTTTATTCCATAGCACACAATATGGGACCATATTTGGCAATCTAAACACTGAATTGTTTCTGCTATTTTAATATTCTTATGAATTAGGCAAAAACAATCATCACTGTCTTGATTTTTCTTTTTAGATACTAAATCATTAGACATTTTTTTTTTCCAACGAATGTTTTTTTTTAAACTTACTTATGTAGTTCTTCCCTTCCATCATTTTCATTCCAATTGAATTACACCTCCTTCTGTCCTTTTTTAAAGTTTTTTTTTAAATTTCATGTTTTACTTTAAATGGAAAAAATGTTAACACAGCTGTTTTGTGTCCATTTTCGCTTTGACTTAACTGATTTTAGAAAGGGGAATAACAATTTTAATGGTTCTTTGATTTTTATGGGGGGGGGGGGGATGTGTTAGCTGCAGTCTTCTTGCGGGTCAATCTCTTCTGAACTTACTCTTTCCTTTTTTTCATATATCTTAAACAACTTTCGCTGCCACTGATGTTTTTCTTCCAGACTGTTTGTCTGTGCCATTTTCATATTTTTTTTTACTCTCTTAGTTTTAGTAGGTTTCTGGATATTGGCTCTGACTCTGATATCTCACTAGCTAGTCAATCAACGGATCTATCTGCATTGTGCCTATCTTATTTTCGAGAATAAGTCTAGAAGTTTCTAAATACAAAACTTTAAATCAAATACTTAGATGAAATAAAGAATTCACTGAAAATAAATACAAATACTTACAATATAAAAGAAATTGCAAACAAAATTTATTGCATAAACATGCAAAAGATATATAGCATGTTTATATAGGCCTAAACTGTATAAATAAATTGATACAGATATACAGAAAACATTTTAATCAAAATATTCAAAAACTTGCATGATGGAGATAGTAATCTTTTGTAAAATATAATAACATAAACGAATAGTGTCCAATGTGTACAGACTTCGAAATTCATTGCTTACTTTTCAGATTAATGACCGTATACCTGGTCCAACTTAAGCAACTCAAATTGATTCAATTAAGGCAAATGCGCCATTGTTAAAAACAGATAATCTCAAGTCTACGAACGAAAACGAAAGCAAACAAATCCGCGTGATAAATATGCGCAATAAACGCCTAAATTTACATATGTATATAAAAACATAACAACTGGTTTTAGTTTTAAAGTATCCCCTTACATTTAGTAGGAATAAATAGATCCAAACAGCTAATTTTATGTTTTTTTTAAATTGTTTGAAAACAGCACGTGGATAGCGGGTGCTTCGTCTAATCATAAATGACAGCATTCTGATGAGTAGGATTTCAGAGGTAGGTGGCGTCTCTTTCTGTAATTAACGGCAGAATAGCGACGGTCCAAATATGACTATTCTCCCCTATAGTTTTATATTGACATATTATATTAAATACATTTATATATCATTTTTATTTATTTAATAAAAAATATATTTTAGCCTCGTTAAATAAAATTTAAATATATCAACTGATAATTCCCACTTCTCTACCTTTAATCTTGTTTTTTCAAAAGTTTCAGGGAAATCTAAGCATTTGAAAATATTAAAAGTTATAAAGTTTGTTAGGATAAAAAATATTCAACACACTCGAAAAAAAAATATTTAAACACACTTACTGTTTTTATTTCATTTTATTACCTTTTTTTCCAAAACATAGATGTATATATATATTTATCATTTTAAAGGCATAAGTGGATGCCTGCATTTTCCTTTGCACGCAGGATAACATTCAATTAACTTAACAGTATAACATAATTTTTAAACACTAAATATACCAACAACTGATCGTTTGACAAATGAACCAAATGATGACCAGTTGAAAATTTTCCGATTCAACCAGAAATATCTAAATAAACAAACAAAATATAAATCACATAAAAATACTTTAATAGCTTTAAATAAAAGTTCTGGGATGATTTTACTAATACTTGAGTAAAATTCTCGCGATGTTTAATATTAAATAGATAAATGTTTTCTGACTAATATGGATTAAAATTGAGAGAAATACTTCCTTCTTTTATTAAAAAAAATATAATACTAAATAACAGTCGGCAATTCAGAAATATTTAAAACACAAAAACAAATATAATTTTATAAATAGTAACTAAAGTACCTAACATATATTTCATTTTGTGCGCTTTCGGTTACTGTACAATGTGTTAGAACATTAAGAAAATGTTTGCGACCATTTTCGCAAAATCGTACTCACGATCAGAAAAAAATCATTCAGAATGAAATTATTTTAAACATGAACATTTCGCCCTTTTTATATGCCAATAATTCAAATGGTTTTATCAAAACTTTAGTTTGGATTACTATAATATAAATCAACTAAATGTTAATGTAACTGAAAATAGCAGTTTTTGGTTATTTATCGCGTGTAAAATGTACTTTATCGCTGGTGGTGTTGAGAAAAAATTAGGACTTTTAATATTTTGGGTTAAAAAAAAAAAAAAATCAGGGATTTTTTTTAAGTATTGGATTCCACTGTAATTATTAATATAATAATAGAATAATATCAACATTTATTCATTTAATGCTAATTAAAGGAAGTTTTCACGTTCTTTGTTACTCTGCCATTCCTAGACATGCATGATGAATATTACTTTAATATCGCCATTGCTTTGTATAGAACATCAAATGAAATTTTTATATCTCATTATAAAAAATCGCATTTTCTTTTCAGAATATAATAATTATTTAATAACAGTTTATTATGAATGTGTCAAGAAAACTTGTCTCCAACAAAAATGAATATACAGAAAATAATGAAAAAAATTCACATGAAATTTTTGCAATAAAATGTCGCTGGAAAATAAACGATATATAGAAAACTATGTGCCAATATTTTACGATAGAATTATTCTTATTCAATTGATCCAAATTTAAATGTAAAAAGCATAGTTTTAATATTTCAAACATAAAATATTTGACAATAAAAGCTAATTACAAACACAAAGAAACGTCATATTAACATTTGACTGGGGAAAAGGTAGCAGTGGAAGCAGTAGGCCAATGAAGATCGGACAACTCGAAAATCTGAGAGTGGACCCCGGACGGTGACTTCAACGCGCGATGATAGACATATTGTCCGTATGGTGCTGATGGACCGTGCAGCTTCATCTAGACAGTTGGCAGCACATTGGTAAACTGCTACAGGTGTGTCATTGTCTGCATCGTCAATTCGCCGACGTCTGCAGCACCGTGGACTGCGTGAAAGACATCCTTTATAAAAGATGCCCCTCGCAAAACCATCTACGCCTGCGGCTGTAATGTGATCATGAACATACAGACTGGCACGCACATTGGCAAAAAGTTGTTTTATCTGACGAATCCTGCTTTAATTTGTGGTACCATCATTGCTGCATTCGTTTTGAAGGCTATGCCGGTGAACGCTACCTTCCGGAGTGATTTATCGAACGTCATAGTGGACGAAAACCGGAAGTTATGGTCTGTCATGCGATTCCGAATCATGGGAGATAGCAGATGCACGAATTGTGGGCAATCTGAACAGCAACAGGTACATCAGTGAAGTGCAGGAACCCGAAGTCGTTGTTTTCCTTCAAGGCATTCTTGGAGATATTTTTCAATGAGATATTGCCGGCCCACATGTTGTAACGAATGTTTAAGCTTCTTGTAAGCAGAACACATACAGTTTCTTCGCCGAATATGTCGCCAATTGAACATGTGAGGGATTTTGTTGGTAGCCGTCTCGCTCGTGATCCTTGTATTGCAGCTTCTACAGATGGTTACACATACACACCAGTGGCGTGGCGTCCGGTCATCGCTGGATGCGGCGATGACCAAGCAGTATTTTAAAACTCTTAATAAGCTTTTAAAACTCTACGATCCAGTTTTAGCAGAACATTTGGAGTTCATGTATAAGTGAAGGTAAGATTTAAAGTTTCTTTTTTGAACATTCAACCATTGAATTTTAGAGTTAATAATTTTTCACCACAAACTTAAATAATTGCGATGACCACCGAAAATTTTCACGCCACGCCACTGATACACACAATATGTAATCCAAGCAGGCATTCAAAATCTGTTTGACCTTATCAGCACTTATTGTAGCGCTTGGTGGCTACATCAAATATTGATTTCGGACACTTAATATATATATATATATATATATATATATAGTGTGCAATATGTTATCTATCGCCGACCTCTAATTTCTCAACCGTTGGTCGTAGACATATAGTTCCAATTACAAAAACGTTTCAAATGAGGTAAATATTCATGTTGTGGCATTATATAAAGTAAAAACTCAATTTTATAAAAATTACGAAATCTAACATTTTATACGGTCCTTCAGCCCCTATAGTTATATTTAGTAAAAGCTTACACATATCATAACCGATATAACACAAAAGGTTTGAACTTTGTACTACAAAAACTGACACAGTTATTAAATTTCAAAGTTTGAGATTTTTGCACATGATTTTGGCTTTCATTGAGGGATCAGTTAAAAGATAAATTAAAGTAATTAGAGATCAAAATCAGGGTGCGATTCCGCTGCATTCATATAGTCCTCAGTGAGTATGTTTTATTTTCCCGTTGTCGATTCTACCTACTTTGACGTTTGAATATTGTTCGACCCATAAAAGATAGTTCAAATTTTAGATACCGGCTAAAAGTGGTTTCGCCGTAAAAAGGACATTGCACCCTGAATTTAATCTCGAATTACTTTAATTCATATTTTAAGTGATCCCTCAATGAAAGACAAAATCATGTGCAAAAATCTCAAACTTTGAAATTTAATAACTGTGTTAATTTTTTCAATACAGATGTCAAACATTTTGTGTTATATCTGTTATGATATGTGTAAACTTTTACTAAATATAACTATAGGGACTGGGGGACCGTATAAAAAGTTAGATTTCATAATTTTTACAAAATTGATTTTTTGCTTTAAATAATGCCACAACATGAATATTTAGCTTATTTGAAACGTTTTTGCAATTGGAACTATATGTCTACGGCCAACGGTTGCGAAATTAAAGGCCGGCGATAGATAACATATTGTACCCTGTATATATTTGCTTTAACAACTTGACTATAAATATTTTTTTTTTTCTGTGGGATATTTTAAAATAAATTTAGCATCTACCGAGCAAATGGTCCGATCCCAAATGAACGTGAGAGGTCAATGGGACAAGCAGACATGGTTTTCCAAGCGTTTCATGGACTGCTGTGTCCAGAGGTAATTGTTTAATTTGCTCTTTGACATAGTGCCCCACTTGTAGTCTAAGAGTTAAGAATGCAATCATTTCTTTGTAACAATACCAGTCGTTAATGTATTAAATTTCACATAATTCTATTGATTCATTCATGGTGTTGCAATTTTCACAAAACATGAGTGTATTTAAACCCTTCGCGACAAGAGCCTTTTGCTTAATTTTTAATCGTTTACCGCAGGTTTTTCAAAACTGAAAATTTTCTGTAATTGAATCGCAAAAATGCTCTGATTAAATAAGGTAAACTTTATAATAAAAAATAACTGGTGGGAATAATGAAGTATTCTGAGCAGCTTGACTGGCACATATACCGGGCGTTCGTCACCAAGGGTTTAATAGTACTCTCATCTTGAGCACGGAATAAAAAATAAAATTTTTAATTCAATACGAAAATCAATAGAAAGATGCATGTTTGTTTATTTTAATCAAAACTTTGAATATGAAATAATTATTGAAAAATGAAAATGAAAATATGTAACTATGTAATACATATTTATTTATATTTCAAGAAATAAGATTTCCTATCACATTTTAGATCATTTCATGCAGAGACATTTATTTGCGTATAAATATCTTTCTTTAGAGAGGATATAAATTATTCATAATAATGACACATTTGTAACATCGCCCTGAGATGGTGAATATGTGTCTAGGAATAAGTAATATGGAATTTCTTTCTTAAATTCGCTCAGTCGGAAACGGGACATGAATATCTCAAACTCCAGGGTATGTTTAGATTGATCATTTATTTTAATGAAAGTTTCATGTTAAAAATATTTTGCGTAATACATTCCTGTTATTGTTAAATTACTGGAGAAAAAAAAAAGTTTTTATGCTTTTGGGAAATACATTTTATATAAATGAGAAAATTTTTGAAGTTAATATGTTTAAATATGAGTGAAATGTTATGATTATGTATAGACACACAACAAGAAAAACGACTGTATTTAACAAATGTATAACTATTTTTGAAATTCTAGTTATTATTTTTAAATACAGTAGCGCTCAAATGTATTTTGACACAGATAATAATTCACTTAATTGAAAAGAATAATGAAATGAAAAAATCAATCATTTATTTTATTTAACCATATTCAATGTTTTCATTTTAATAAATTAACAATAAATATTAATAATATTAATAAAATTATACATATACTATATATATATATGTGTATCTAAATTTAATCATGCTGTAACTCTCGAATTTTTGAACCGATTTGAAAAGAAATTTTTCATATGCATAAAACATACTAATGTCTCGACCGAGTGCGTTGGCCAGCTTCATGAGCTATGTTGTTTCAAAATGGCGGCCATTGGAATTTTTGATTTTTTTTATGTTTTCTAACATTGTATTCTTATAGTAAAGGTTATGTTTCTCAAATTGCAAACTCTTATGTATCATTTTAAACAGAATGTTAAAAACATTAAAATATATTTTAAAGAGTCACACAGTGTAAGTTAACAACATAGGTCATTTTAAAGAGAAAGTTAGGAAACTTAAAAATTTCCAAACGTGTTCACAAAATTCAAATGGTCGCCATTTTGAAACAATATGGCGGATGAAGCTGGTCAACGAACTCGGTCGAGGCATTAGTATGCATTATGCATATGAAAAATTTCATCCAAATCGGTTACAAAATTTACAGCATGACAAAATTCAGATATAAATATATATATAGTATATGTATAATTTTATTAATATTATTAATATTCATTGTTAATTTGTTAAAATTAAAACATTAAATATGATGAAATAAAATAAAGGATTGATTTTTGTATTTTATTGTTCTTTTCAATTAAGCGAATTATTACCTCTGTCAAAATACATTTGAGCGCTTCTGTAGTACATACTTTATGTCCATGTTTAATGCAATATATAAAAATGAAGTTTTGTTTTGTTTTATACTTGGAGTTTAATTTTGTTTAAAATGTATTTCTAATTAATGAATGTTGTTTGAATTTATCTTGTTCGATCATCGCCATTTTTGTTTTTTTTTTTAATTTCAAAGACAAATAAAAATTTGGTATGTATTTGGAACTTTGACCACTTTTCTGCAATATAGGCTTAAAGAGAGTTGACATTTACTTTCTAAGCCTATCATTCGTAATCATTTAAATTTTTATTCTTAATTATTTATGGAATTTTCGTAGCTATATCTTTAGTATTTTTATTTTTTTATTTTTTTATTTTTAGTGAAATAATGCACTCAACACGTGCTTTTGGTTATCTCGTTATGAAACTTTTTCAGCTGAAAATAAAATAGCAAATATAAGTAAGTTTGTGCATAAAAGTACAGCAACTTTGAAGAAAATGTGAACAGTTTATCATCAAATCAATGTTCTGTTCTAAAATAAATATTTTAATATACGGTTGCACAATTGTTATTATAATAAAATTATAAGATTGTAAGGGATAGTGGAATATTAAAGTTTGTATTCCACTTATTATACAATGCTTTCATCAGGAAAATGTGGAATAAATATCCCAAATGTTTTATACGTGTATTTATGTGAGCATTTATTATGGTATATTTATTATTTATAATGTATGTTTATTTTTATTATTAATTATCTATTATGTATATTTACTCGTATTATTAATGATTATTAGTATGATAGTATAATAATTAGAATGTATAATTACTTTTATTTTTACTTATTTAATATATACTAGCAAAACCCGTGCTTTGCTAACGTTATAGTTGAAATATGCCAAGTGATAATTGTAAGCCTAATGTTTTTTAGAAGAAATTATATTTTTATGAGTCATTAAGAAATTACTAATTAAGACACAGTTTGTCTAAACTTCATTATTACACTGCTCTAGGCAGAAATGAGTAAAAAATTAATATGAAAAACGAAAACTAATACTAAATAAATGATCATTTAGAAAGTATTTTAAAGCTTTTATCCTCATTTCAGTAATCATTTGAAGATTTTAATATTTTAGAAACCGTTTTTAGTACGAATTTAAATTTTAAATTATGCATCATGTCAAACTCCAAGTTAATTATCTAACGGTCTACCACATTTCTGGTGGTAGTAGCACTAACATAAAATGCCTATGTTGAAACTCCATTAAGTTTCTACCTTGGGTTTTGAAATCAGCTTGGTATTTCCTAATTTTCCTTAGAAAACGTAATTTAGAAAGTTTTAAAAGACTTTTTTAGAACGTTTGTTGTACCTGCCAACATAAGGTGCTAGAGGAGCCGGCGTAAAATATAGCCTGTGTAGGATCAGAACGTGTCACTACTGATTCGCAACCACTACTTTTGTAATAGGTTTATTATTTCCTGAGATTTCTTATAAATTGTAATTTAGAATATTTTTAGAATGTTTTTAGAATGCTTTCCGATACTGTCCCTCGATTCACCACTTTTAAATTTCGAATTTATTTTCTACAATTCTTAGAGGACATTTATATTTTATAAGTAACTACCGTGCCATATTTAAAGTTTCTAACGTCTTCAGTATCACAAAAATCACAATTTAGAAAGTTTTATCTTCTAGAATGCTCTGGTGGTAATGGCACCGACATAAAAGTTTTAAATGTTAAGTTTGAGCAGGTTCTATCACCACCAATTTGCAAACATTATTTTTAAAATTGAATTGGTATTTTATAAGGCTGCATAAAAATCTTAATTTAGAACGTTTAAAACACTTTTCGCTGGCTTCATCTATTAAATTAGGAATTTCTTTCGACGGTTCTTAGGAAGCATTTGTCTCTTTTAAGTTCCAAATTTTTTTAATGTTAGACACTTCAGTATCACAAAAAAATGCAATTTAGTCAATTTAGTTTTTTTTTTTTTTTTTTTTACTCAGGCTATCCTCAGGTTGTAGTGACAACAACATAAAGTACAGCGTATGTTGGAACTGGGACTCTCACCATCAATTTGCAGCCATTACTTTTGAAATTGATTTGATAATTCCTGAGATTCAGTAGAAATCGCAAATTACTACTTTTTTTAGAACGTTTTTTGTCCCTTTTTAACCCTTTTAAATTTCGAATATTTTAGGAAATTGTCTTGAGATAATTTATATCTAATAAGTAACTACCATGACATATTTCACATTTCGAGGCCCTTCAGTAATACAAAAATCGCAAATTAGAATGATTTTTGATTCTTCAACCGTCAGGTGGTAGGACATTGACAAATAAAATAAAGCCTGTCACCATCATTTTGTAACCATTAATTTTGAAATCGATCTGATACTTCGATTGAGATTGCATAGAAATCGCCATTTAGAAAGTTTTTTAGAATGCTTTTCACACATTATAATCCCTTTTATATTTCGACTTTTTTAAGGAATGATCTTAGAGATAATTTATACCTAATAATTAAATACCATGCCTAATTTCATGCTTCTATGCCCTTCAGTAACACAAAAATCTCATTTTAAAAAAAGTTGTTTGCATTTAAAAAAAAAAGTTGCATCCCATTCCGGGTAGTGGCATCGTCATTAGATGTAGCCTATGTTGGAATAAGGACTAACACCATAATGTGGTTCCATTTCTTTTGAAATCGGTTCTAGTTCTAGAGGTTACCTCGAATAAAGAAACAAAGAAACAAAGTTTACTTCATTATAATATTAGTATAGATAATGTATATTTACTTTTATTTTAGAGGGTACGGCTAAAATAACGTCTTTATTTGAAGGATGCATTCCACGGCTCAAAACAAATGTACTGCGGTGTTTGTGGCCTTGTTATATCTTTTAATTCAGGCAGTTTTCTCTTTAGGGAGTTACATTGGCTTTTACTCTACATCTCACCTGTGCTGGATGAAAAGACCACTTTTAGAGAGTAACCGGAAGCTATAATTTGATTATTTTGAAATTTGGTGTGCAAATTTCTGAACCATTTCCACAAATTTACCGAGCTAGCTGGAACAGAATTTCGAAAATAAAAATTTACGCTCCACCCTAAAGCGGGGAGTAAATTTTTTCTCCCCGGGATCTAAATATGGAGAATTCGCCGAAAATGATACATATTTTCACATTTCAATAAAATTTTTAATTCCAGATTTTTTCTGGGTGGAACTTTTTCACCCAGATAACCTTAATGATTATATCATCTGGTCTGAAACCTTTTTCAGCTCAACAGAATTCATCTCAGGTAATGGAGCTCCAGTAATCGCTGGATTCGAAATTACGCTAGATTAATTTTAACACAATTATTCTAATTGGTAAATAAATCATATTCTTAGAACATTCTTAGAAGAAGAACATTACTTGAGTATATCAGTATGATAGCGCCATCTACCTGATCATTATTCGAAATACACACTAATTGGTTTCCATGGATTTATATGTGATTAGTGACATGGGTCGATTAGACCCGTTTAGGTAAAATGAGGCTTCTTTTATTTTGGTTAAAAAAATAATTCCCGAAGTCTGAAAAAAATTATAAACTGAAGATATTTATTTGCAAATAAATAAATAGAATGCTAAATTCATCTTCAAAAAGTTAAAATTACACTATGTGTAAATTACTTAAACGATGAAAAATATTTGAAAAGATGTTAAATTACTTTAATATCCTTAGTGCTTTCAATTATACACATAGTCTTCATCAGAGAATTCACTTTCATTTTCAGTCCTTCCGACACAAACTATGTGAAATTTGAAAATAAGACGCTTATATTTTTGAATTCTCTGACGAAGACTATGCGTATAGTTATAAGTAATAAGGATATTGAAGTAATTTAACACCTTTTAAAATATTTTTCATATTTTAAGTAATTTACACGTAGTAAAATTTTAAGATATTTTTCTGTTTGAGGAATTTTTAAAAGCATTTTTAAGCATTTAAAGGAATTTTTAAGAGCATTTAGTTAAAACCCGAAGGAGCTATCATGAAATAAATAATAGAAATGGGTTGATTAGACTCACTCAGGGTAGGTAGGTTAATTGTGTATTTCACTTATATTTATTTATATTATTCCTAAAATAGTACGTACTCTTTTTTGAGAAAAATGTCAAAAGCTTATGGAAGCGCCTTATCCAAATAAGCCCGTGTACCAAAATTAAAGCAAATCGGAAAATTCTGAATGAAAAACTCATTTATCAAAATTAAAAGGGGGATTTGCCTTCAATTCACCCTTTTATATTTAACCAATGAAACCCCCATAACTAATCAGGGAAGCGCCTAAACTGTTTACAAAACTTGAAGTTAATCAGATATTTCTACCAAGATTTATCACAATACGTACATACATACGTACATCCATACGTAAGTACATATAGAATCTACGAGCACATTAGCTCTCAGATTTTGATAGTCTGTGAGCAAAAAATTGTTTATCGGATCGTGGATTGCAAGATAAGACTTTCAAAGATTATGAATATCTGAGGCAATAGAAAAATAACTAAAAAATATCTAGAGGGAGTTCATTCGGCTTTTGGGAAACTGGTGTAGAATAGACAGGAATAAATAAATAACTATTTTTTATATAAAATTTTGACACATACAACAAAACAGGGCAGACAAAATGGTCTTACCTTGCGTCCGTATCGGTAGGTAAAATAGTAACTGTGCGCTGCAAACAAGTGCGGAAGCCCCTAAAAAAATCTCAGATATCGAAACCCAACCAACCAAAACTTTATCCGAGTCCGCCAAGGACGAAAACAGATCAGTTTAAATCTCGAGAAGTATACAATCGAAAATTTTGCATTACACTGACATTTCTTTTATAGTAGAACTGGTGTAAAATACCTAAATATGATGTAAAACATTTAGATATACAATAATATAGGAAGAGTCTATAATATACTTGTACTGATCCTTGAACATTAACAAACATAATTTAGATTTTGTCATGTGTGAAATTGTACAGTGGGTCCGTTCTCAACGGTGTCCATTGTTTAATTCCTAAATCTTTAGTCATAAACATACAGTTCCAATTACAAAAATGTTTAAATCAGGTAAAGAATTATTTTAAAAGCGATTTGGGTCAATAAAGCATTTCTTAAAAAAAATACGAAATTTAAATTTTTATACGGTCCCCCGGATCTATAAGTTATATTTAGTAAAATTTTCCTATTACACTGACAAAAAAGTCCCATTCATATAACGCTAAAATTGAACGAGTTATGAAAATTTAAAAATGCATGATTTATGCCACTTTTCTGCTCTGAAAACAAAATAGTTCGGCTTGGATTTGAGGGGTCACATACCAAGTGCTTAAAGCATTCGATCTTTTTTCATGTGTAACTGCGCTTTGAAAAAAATCGCACAAGTATTACGATTAAGTTTACAATTATTAAGTTTCAGATTGTCTAAAATAACATATGTTTTAATTTGTCAGGGCTTGAGACTGTTTTTTATTATGATTTCTTTTAACAAAATTTATGTTATTTTTATAAGTTTTTATGTTACTTCAACGATAGTATGTATGTTTTTCCAGTTCAAAATTTGTAGTCGAACTTTAACTCACTTACAAATATCCTATCGAGATTATATTTCATATACTGGTGCAAATCCGATAACAATGTAATATTATTATGATTTTCGGTAGTTACCATTTACACTTCTTTTACAGCATAACACAAAAAATTACGAAAATATTACCGCCAAGAAGTTTAAGAAAAAGTTTTGGATTAGATATTACAAAACTGCGATTGTTGGTTTTTTTTTTTTTTATCTTTATTTAGTTTTTAGCACTGAATCCGAAAATTACCTTAATTTTTAACCATCATGTCAGGATGTTTCGCAAACCCTAAATGGTGAAAGTTAAAGAATAAAAAAAAATCGGATACTATAAAGTAGAGGTGATGGCAGTGTTTTTTAACTATTGATAATTGATTTTTACGTACTTTTTGGCACTGAATCTGAAATTGACCTTCATTTTTAACCATCACGTTAGAATTTTTTAGCAAGTCGTAAATGTGTAAGTTAAAATATAGCGAAAATCTTATGCTAAAAAAACATTTGTAATTTTTTTTAATTTTATTTTATTTTATTCGATAATTTATTCAATATTTTTGCATATCCTGGGATTCTTACAGCTAAATACTTGAGTGGTCCGATGAGACAGGGGGGGAGGTTCAATTTTAACTTTGAAATTTTTAACTTTGAAATTTGCAATTTGCGAAAGACCCTGATGTGATGGCTAAAAATGAAGATCATTTTCGGATTCAGCGGTAAAAAATAGATAAAAATTAATCACTAAAAGTTAAAAACAGAACAATCACATATATTTTATAGTATCAAAATTTCACAATTTTCTTTTTTTTTTTTTACTTTAAAATTTACGTGAAAATCTTTATATGATGGTAAAAAAATGAAGTTCAATTTCGGATTTAATGGTACAGAATACATAATAATCAATTATCAAAAGCTCAAAAACCATGACATAACCCAACTTTTGCAGGCTAGTGTAATCTAATAATATTTTAAAAATTTTGCTTTTTCTTTCTTCTTAAATGTTTATTATAAATTTCATTAATATGTCAGAATGATTAAAGCTTTCAAATTAATAATGCAATGTTAATTTAATAAAACTGTTCATAGTTTTTTTTTTTTAAACTAAATATAATTGTGAAAGTTAAAGGTAGTTAAAATGCAGAATTAAGAAATTCATAAAATTAAAAAAAAAGTATTTTATTTCTTACCTTTATATTCAAAAATATAAAATTTGATGCACAGTTTTATTTGTATATGTGTAAACCAAACTGGCATAGCAAATATTATGGATTTTATTTGACATGTAATGAGGTTGTGGCATTTTAATAGTTCTTGATAACGCCTAAAATAATTAGAAAAATTCCTTATCCCCACATTATTTTTAATTTCTTGTGCGATAAATATAAGGCACAATTCATATAGCTTGTATTTGAATACTATTTAAAGTGCAATTTTAAGAAAATAAAAGAAAGAGTTTGGAGGTCTCTTATTCCCTTAAAATATGAAATCCTCAGACAGTATAGATCGCAGATTAATAAGTGGCATCAAAACCACAACTATCGTCTAAAGTATTAAACGACCCAAACCTCCCGAACCCGATGGCTTAAACTTACTTAATTTAGCTTTTAAATTTTGCTGGTGGGTTCTTCCGTTATCGGGTCTACCACTCTTCCCGACTGCCTAATTTGGCCGCGGTGTTGCGTATTTCGCGAATAACGCCGCTGATTTCGGTAATAGTTTTTTTTAATATATATATATATATATATATATATATATTAGGGTGTCCCGAAAAAATGAAAGTCGTTTCATTTTTTCACATACCCTCTCATTTTTTTTCTTTTATGTCAAAACAATTGTAAATAAAGTTTCGTGTAATTTGGACCATGGGAACCCGTGCCGACTTGCATCTAAATGTCTCAGTCAATACTTGTGTACTTAGCGAGCGAACGCTGACACATGTCACCCTGTCACATGTCTGTAGTGAAGCACCCAGCAACTGCAAATGGAAAAGATAAAAAAAAAAAAAAAAAGGTTTTGGAATGCTTGTGACAATGCGCAACCCGTGAAGAAACAGTGCGAAACCTGTGAAACGTGTCAGTATACCAGTATAGTCAGCACAGCGCACGTCTATGTGCCAATGTCCGTATAATTCCAAGATAGTCTTTTGTTTCTAAATGTCTGGATAGTTTTTAATCAGTAAGCAGAACATGGGACTGGAATTGTGTAGTTCTAAAAAAGTGATATTTTTAATAGGGAAAATTAAACATCAAATAACGGGTTCAAAACTTCCGTCTAATGGACAAGTTCTCGCAGTTTTGTTTTACAATATTCGAGAAGTGAATTTAACTGTTAATGAAACTGCAAATATCGATATTCGTGAAAGTATTATCATTTGGGAACAGGCACACATGCCTAAGAAATCGTTGCCAAATTGTGTGAGGAAGCTTGTTAATATGTATCAAGTTTGTAGAGACTTACAAAAAGTGCAAAGAAATTACAAGACGTATTCAAGCTGCAAGAACAAGAATTTGTAACTACTTTAGACAATTTGTCCGGCATTGCACATGCTGATGCATTTCAAATAATGAAAATAGAGGAAGATAGGATGTTCTTTCAGCGCTAAAAAGAGCCGAGCCGGTCAGTTAGGTAGAGTGGATAAAAAAATGGCCAAAAAAGAGGAAAGGGCCCGACTTCGAGTTGTCAAAGAAGAAAATTGGCGAATCAAATATGTTTCCGCTTCAACTTTCTAAGCATCATTCGAAGAATATTCCTCTTCGAATCGTAGTGAAAATATGGATAAAGAAGATTTCCCAACACTGACCAAAAGCTCAGAACCTGGGACAAGTAAATCGGTAATGAGGAAATATTTTATTATTAAAGTTAGTTCCTGCATTAGACAGGTGTCAATTAAGTATGTGAAATTAGGTGTTTATTTCTGAAGCTACTATTGAGAGAGAGGGGGGGGGGGGCACTTGGATTTAGCATTGACAAATTTCCATTAAGTAAGTCTTCAATTCAAAGAAAGAATCCGAACAGAAACACGGAAGGCACGCTCGGAAAATATAAAAATTGAGTTCCAAAACGAGGTACCAGATGTAGTGACCTTACATTGAGATGGCAAACTATTGTCTACTTTGAGTGCTTGAAAATCAAAAGAAGAACGCTTGCTTATAATTATTTCATATGAACTTAAAGAATCCCTCATTGCTGCACTGAGACTTTATAATTATACAGGCAAAGAACAGGCGCAGGCTATTTGGAAGGCTATCTTAGATTGGAATCTCGAAAACAAAGTCCAAATTCTCTGTTGTGATACTCTGGCTTCGAATAAAGGTCGTTTTAATGGTGCCTGTGCGCTCCTCGAAAAAAAAATTGATAGGGAAATGCTTTTCTTTGCTTGCTGCCATCATGTATACGATCTGGTATTAAAGGCTGCATTCGAAGTCAACATTAAACAAGTGACAACAAGTCCCGATATCACACTCTTTAAAAAGCACAAAGAGAATTGGAAGGACATCTATCCCATTAAAAAACAGTGCTATGGAGAAACAGTGAAATTGTTCTAACACGTATCTGAACTTGGCAATTTGCTTGAATTTTACCGCTCTGAACTTTAAAATGTTATGATCAAAAAGGACTATCGAGAGTTGATCAAAATTTCTGTCATATTTTTAGGTGGAGATGCAGAAAAAAAATTAAATCAGACCTCTGGGTGCTATGTACCAAGCTAGATGTATGGCCCACGCGGTTTACTCCCTAAAAGTTATTTAGTTTTCCCCTAAAATGAAAAACCAAGGATAAGAAATCACTGTTAAACGTCTGCTTGTTTATCGCGACAATCTAAACATGGCTTCAATACATTTTGGCAGCTAAAAAACCCTAAAACGATTTCTGCTTTTTGAAATCTTTGAAATCTACGAAAATGTGAACGAAAGTGTCTCGAAAGCTGCTGTACAGAAATTTCTCCAGCATGTATGGTATTTGACTGATGAAATAGCAGTATTAGCACTTTTTGATGATGATGATCTTGACAAAAAAACAAAATTAAAAATGATGACAAATTTACATGGAGAAAATTTCTCGACCCGTGAAAAAATATGCATTCCATCGAAGGAAGAAAGTGGTTCAATGTATGGCGAGTTTCATATATTGATTTTGTAATTAGTTATTTAGTTATTCATTTATATCACGCGATTGTTACCTGTTGTTTATTTTATTTTATTTTTTTTTTTTTTTTTTACAGAAAAAGCATCGATGATCTCATATTTGTCAAAAGCCATTCATTGTTTTCTAGACTCAAAATTTATGATAATTTTGAAGAGTCCCTCTTCATGGGAGATTAATGCTTCGTTTCCCGACGCAAAAAAGACGATCTCAAAGCTCAGAGCAATGAACTATACAGCTGAAAGACCTGTAAAATTGAAGCAGGACTTTCATGATTTAATAACGGTGACGAAGGAACAAAAACAATTTTCGTTATGTTGCGTACATACAAAGGTCTATCCCGACTGTAAAAAGAATACATTGAAATGAACATAAGCTCAGTAATGTTTCGTTGACTGTAACATGTTAATAAATATCTTCTTTGAGTATAATAGTGTTTTATGTACCAAAAAAACATACATTTAACATTTTTCCATAGTATTCCCCATATAAGATTTTATGTTCAAGTTTGACCTAAAGTCGGCACGGGTTACCGTTATCTGATTGCAATAATATTTTTTATTTATGTTTTTCAGGCGAAATAGAAAAAAAAAATAGAGGGTATGCGTATTTGATTTTGCAAAAAAAAAAAATTTACCTTGAATCCTGGGACACCCTAAATATACACATTTATTTTTTCAAAATTTTACGAAAGCAACTTATTACTATTTTTACCACCCCAACAAACACCGAACCTATGGGCCACTGATGGGTTCGTTAGCCTTGGCCGAAGGTGTTCGATGGTGGCCCGCTATCAGTGAAAGTTACGGCTCCCTAAAAAAAAGTGTCACGCCGGACAGAATAAGGCCACAAGATAATTGGCCGTAAATACAAGAAGTTGCCCACAATCATGCCACTAACTTTTCGCTGAAAATGTTAGATAGCCTTAAACTGCCCACAATTATTCTTTTAATGGCCACTAAAAATAAAAGCTAACCAGAAGCTTGCCTTTGTTCTGCCATTTGTGGTTGTCATAAATTAAATTTATCCCAAAGCTGCCCACAAAAAAGCCTGTTAGGGTTATTTAAAATGTAATCACTTGCCACTGTTGTGCCATAACGATTGTTTAGGAATAAATCAAAATTTATTCTATAAAAAAAAATACTTTTTATCAGCCTAATTAAATGATAAAATATTTTTGCAGGATTAAAAAAATCTTATAATTATTTAGATATACTTTTGTAGAAAAATGAAATTCTTTCACTTTGAACTTTTTCAAAAAATTTCCAAAACACAATATTTCACATAGTGCATTAATTTATTTGTTCATTTATTCACTTACATATTTACAAAATTTATATGCAATGCATTTTTAAATAGTTGCATTTCATAAAAATTTATAAAGTGTATAATTGAAAAAATAAACTAATCAATCAATTCATTATCAAATATTGTATTTTGAATATTTTTGAAAAAGTTCAAGTTAAATGAACTTGATTTTCTTGAAAAGTATGTCTAAATAGTTATAAGATTTTTTTTTTTTTTACCTGCCAAAACATTTTACCATTTAATTAACCTTCTAAAAAGTATTTTCTTTTGAAGAATAAATTTCGAATTTATGCTTAAATAATATACGTGATTTTAATATAGTTTATTATATATTTTATATAAAAATGTGTGTGTTTGTGATATTCTTTTTACTTAAATTTCCACTATATTTTACACAGCTTCGTTGGTAAATCTGTTAAATTATGCTTATTCATCAAAGCTTTATTAAATCATTATTATCTAAATTTTTGCATCATTTCTGATCATTTTATAAAATATTACATAAAAATAAGTTTAATCTTTATGTAGTTAACGAATGACAGTATAATATTTCTCATATATTTTAAAATTTTGCTTTTATCAGATAATATTTAACTATTTCTCTTGCAGTTTAATAGCCAAACATTTGAAAAAATATATTATTTCAACTTTTTCAAAATTCTTGAGAATTATTTATAATTATTAGACATGTAAATAATAGAATCATAAGACGAAACGCAATTTTTTCACCTTGATTCAACATAAAATATATGATGTGAACATTAAAAAGGTCCACAATCTTACTTAAAAGGCGACTAAAGTAATGAAGGAGATGTTACAAGTTTAAAATATACATTTTATTTAAAATTTCTTAGTACTTTCAAGCCTTCCAAGCTCATCCTTAGAGAATATCTTAATAACTAAATGTTGTTTATTTATACAAATACGTCACTTTGTTTTGAAAATGAGAGGGTCAATAATTACTGAGTAAACGTAGCAGTTTCTTGGATTTAATTTAAGTAAAGAAAATATATATTATTATTATTAATTGCAGTTCCATTTTTTTTACACAAAAATAATTATATCATAAAATAATAATTTAATTATATCCATGGAAAGTGACCTATGAGAAACAGAGTGATGTCATAAATAAATGGAACTGTAATTAATAATAATAATATATATTTCCTCTAATTAAATTCAATCCAAGAAACTGCTACTGCTACTGCTACTTCTACTTTCAACTCTAGTAATTATTGGCTCTCACATTTTAAAAACAATAAACAACATTTAGTTATTAAGATATTCTCTGATGATGAGCTAGGAAGGCTTGAAAGTACTAAGAAATTTTAAATAAGATGTATATTTTAAACTTGTAACATCTTTTTCATTACTTTAGTCGCCTTTTAAATAATATTGTGGGCTATTTAATGTTCACATTATATATTTTATGCAAATAATAGTTTAATAGTAATTTAAAAATATATATTAAGTTAATCTTGATACTTCTAAATTTCATTTAAATTCAATTGTTTTAGTCACTCAAATTTTCTCGAGTATAAAGTCACATTTTTATAATTAAACTAAAATAAACTGTTTTAAGGGGTCTTGTACCTTTTAAACGCGTCGAAAATTAACGAAAAACTTCAACGTTTTAATTAGTTTATCTTCAAAACATTTTTATGTATATACGTGAAATTTTGGATATTGATTAAACAGATTATGCTTTGTAATATACTACCAACAGAAATTTATTAACCCTTTACAGAATTTGTGTATTGTTGAAATCAAAATAGCTCTTTTTTTACCCCATAAGTCATTGCGCGCATGATATCTTAAGAAAGGATGTATGGATTGTCATGAAATTTGGTAAATATATTAAACAAATATGTGTGTTTAAAATGATCTACTTTTAAGTATTTACAATGGTAATATTTTTAGTTATGACTATTTATATTCATTAAAAATACATATGTTTTTATTTTTTTTTACGAAAATATTTTTTTTATATAGTTAATGAAATAATTTTAGACTAAGAGTAGATCATTTTAAACACATATATATGTTTAATATCTTTACCGAATTTCATGCTAATCCATACATACTTTCTCAAGATATGCGCGCAATGACTTATGGGGTAAAAAAAAAGAGCTATTTTGATTTAAACAATATCCAAATTCTGTAAAGCGTTGATAAATTTATGTTTGTAGTATATTACAAAGCATAATCCGTTTAATCAATATCCAAAATTTCATGTTTATACATAAAAAGGTTTTGAAGATAGACTAATTCAAACTTTGAAGCTTTTCGTTAATTTTCGACGCGTTTAAAAGGTACAAGACCCTTAAAGAACAATATCATCCGATATTTATAATGTTTAAAAATAAATTCGATAACTTTGAAAAACTAAAAATAAACTATTGAAGGGAATTTTACTAAAAATAAAAATATCTTTTACATTTTCTTTTGCAATTATAAAAACTAAAATATAAATATTCTTTAAGATAAAATGATGCAAAAAACAGATAGAATGAAATTAATAAATTTGTAATGAATCAACATGAACTAACAAACTTACCGATATATGTGCTACATTTTGAAACCATGTCCACTTATTCCGACGAAGTAAATAACAAAATAACGCGAATGACAAAGCAGAAATGAAAACGCACAGCTAAAGAAAAATTCTGAGAATTTCTCCCTCTCCCCTCTTATCGTACCGGACCAGAAAACTGCTTAACCTTGAGCCATTTGAAGGTCCCATCATCTATTTGATTTTTCTGGAGAGGGAGGGAGGGAGAGCAGTTTTATGAGCCAATACCTTATTATAATAAATAAAAGTCATTTTTTCATAAATCATATATTTTTCTGTTAATATTATTTTTAGTCATTTGGAAAAAGAGCTTTGTTTTCCTTTTCTTTCTTTTTTTCGTTCTTTTTTTTTTCTTTTTTTAGAGAAATAAAGATTTAAGATACATTGTTTGAATTTTTAAACTCTCCATACAGTTTTCAGATAACACAAAAACACTTTTTTTTCCCCTCCAATTTATCCTTTAAATGGGCATTTTATCTCTTTCCTGTAAATTTTTACCCATTTATCTTCGCAATTAAAAATTATAAGATTTAAAAATAACATGCATTCCATTTTATTCTGATATGCTCATAAAAAATATCTTGTTTATCTATATATATATCAAGGCTTATTTTTGACTCAAGACGATTTTACTGAAATGCCTAAAAATTAATAGAACCTTTTCATGTTTATTTTAGGGCATAAAATATACATATCGCATTTTATTTAATACTTTCATAGAATGTCAGATTTTAATGCGTATTCTAAATTTTGCCAGAAATAATTTTTCCAACTGGGTGAAAATGTATCCAGGTCGGGACTCGAAACCAAATAATAATGAACAAAAATTCTTTATTTATTCTGCAATTCTTTACTTAATTCTGCGAAAATTCTTGATTTATTGTGCAATTTTTCACTTAATTATTTTTATACATATGCAAGTTTTATCTGTATTTCTAAAGAGTAAAATAATGGTAGTAAAATCATTAAATATATCTAAATTGTTAGGAATTTAATACAGGCAAGAAATTTTATTTATATTTTCCGTTACAGTGGATTCAGAAACAAAAATTTCTTTTCCAGTATTTTCTTTTACATGGAAATATGTTTCAAATGATATTAAAAATTCATGTTTTAGTAACAGCTTTTAAGTTACCTTTTCTCTCTCCCCCCACCCCCCCTCTCCTCGCTCAAGAATAACTGCTTATTGAAACATTTTCTCCTTTTCATTATAACAAATATTTTTTCATGAATGCTGAAAAAAAAAGAGCATAAATAAATTGACATTTATCAATAAATTTTTAAACATGTTTAAGTAGTATATATGTCCGAAGATTGCAGTATTTTGCTATTAATATATTATTCAAATCAGCGTATATTTTATATTATGCTATCTGATTATCTTTGCAATCAAAAACAATATAAAATAAACATTAAATATAATGTTTTTTATTCCAGTGTGTTCAAAATATATTTATTTAAAGATATTTTAAAGGCAAGAACGTTAAACACTTTTATGTTGTTGTTTTTTTTCATATTTTTAAAAAATATATAAACAGGGAATTTATGTACATTTTGGGGACAATTTTTGATTTTTGTAAAATATTTTCAAACTAAATAAAAATATGTAATCTATTTTACTGCTTTAAATATAAATCTCACGACATATTTATATTTTTACTAAAACCCAGATTTAAAATAATTAAACTTACTTAGAAAGAAATGAAGAGAAAAATATATTTCCTCTCTTTAATTAAATATTCGGGTTAGGTGATATTAGCCCTCTACTTTCTAAACGATGACGATCCATTACATTTTTGCCAGAAACCGCCCCTTAAGAGTTGCCGGGCAAAGTAAATGCAACAGTTCTCTCACCGCCGAAACATTACCGTTCCGGCAGTAGCTGCTGGAACTAGCGGCGGGTCATTTACGGCACAACATTGTTTGGTTACAAATGGCCTTAACTCCTTTTGGCCGCGACATATACGCCTTTCGGCCGTAAGTTGAGTGTTTGTTGGGACGTTATTTGTTATTTCTCTACTCGTAGTGTGGGAACTCTTTCACTAACCCTTTCTTCAAATAACATATTCGCACATTGTGATGATTATGTTTACTGAAGGCGAATCTGGTTTGTATAGGAAAATTTTGCATGTAATATTTTAGCCCATACTAAAATTATACTGATTATTATTGAAATATCTAGTAAATGCGACATAGTTCAGGTTTAATTCAATAAAATAAAATATTTCTCTGCTGTGTTGAAATAATTTCGTTAACTACGGAAGTTGAGGACACATCGAATTACAAATTTGACATGGCTTTCAGTTACATTTTATAACTTTAACTTTCAATTTAATAATCACTCACAGATTAATTATACTATCAGTTTACACAAATAAACAGGTTGAATTTTATTCATGTACGCCATACCATTTTTGGAGAAACATTTTATATTTTCAATCATTATAAATATAGACTTTTTTTTAAAATTTTATTTGGTGTTTACTTTCCCATAAGGACATTTAAAAAAATTTAGGTAACTATGTTAAGTAAAAAGAGAGAGAGAGAAATTAAGAGAATTTTTTTTTAATAATTTAAAAATTGAGAATTGTGCAAGCATTGAAATACAAAATATATTTTCATATTTTATTTTCGCTTATTTCTCACTCTCATTACTCTTATCTTCATAGTTAAGAAACTGTTTCTTTAGTGGAATAACTTTTCCTTTTGCCTAATTATCACTCCCTAGTGTAGATATACATAATTCATCTAAGTGACACGAATTTGCCGCATATCAAATGATCCAGATGTGTCCCGGAAGAATCATTAAGTATCTTTTTTTCACCATACATCGTTTTCATAAACATAGAAATATTACACTAGCTTTATTTTATATGTTAAAATTAACTAAAACACAGATTTATATTTTGAATATTTATCTTAATATCTCTAATATGATCATTTTTGAGATTTTATCTTTTAGGTGCGTTCGTAATTACATAAATACGTAGCATCTATAGTCGTCGTTCAATCCGTCTATCTGTCCATCCGTTCGTCCGCATATAACAGAGCAAAAACTACTCAACCGAAAAGTCTGAAATTTTAAATATGTGGAGCAAACATGCAAACCATGCTTTCTCCTTTAGATACAAATTTTCAAAAAACACAAAAAACTGATAAATAAGAAAATAACTTGTATTTAATTCTCATTTTTATTGTGTATTTTTATTACTGTTTATTAGAAAGAGTTGCAAGCGTACCTAAGATATTAAACATAAAACAAATTAATAAAATGCATTTAATATTTGGAGAAATCACATTTTGACCGAATTCAGAGGAGGAAACATGTTTTGATTGTTTGACAAGTAGATAAAAAGCTTTTTGAATGAAATAAGTTCTAACTCACAAATAATACAATAGCATTATTTTATTGGAATAAATACCGAATTTCAGTTGATTATTGTTAAAATAAAATGGCAGATTATGGTACGTAGTAGTATCCATTAAATATTTACTAAATAAATACTCGTTTGCCAGAAATCCAATTCAAATTTTAAAACCAATATCTTCATCTAGACAGTTATACACATCCCCCTCTTCTTTATTGCAGGCTTATCAATCATGGATAATGTGGTTGTATCATTTGAATATATTATCAGGTTGATTTTGCCACTGTTCACTATATATTACCTTCAAAAGTTTTTTAACATCTTTGTTCTTTTCAACTGGTATGGCGTGGCTAAGAGGAAGATATTCTAAAACAACCCTTTGAACAAGGCAACAGTAATTCCCTTTTTAAGAAGATTTACATCATATTATTCATTTAGATCTTGAAATCTATAATTCTGGAACACTTTAACTTTAACAGTTCTCTTATTTTTTTTCTAAAACAATCCGTTTCAATTGTGATATGTACGGTAGGTTTCGAAAGTACACATTAAGTGACAACTGTGATTGGCAGACTGGAGAAATCACTGCTTGATTGAATGCAGGCTTTGGAGGAAACACTCTTTGATTGAAACGTCAAGTTTTAAAATTGATTTATAATCGGAGAAAAATTTTTTTTAGTAAAAAATACCATTTATTTCTGTGCAATTTAACACAGAGTTCATAAAAATAACAATAACTCATTTTTTATTTTTTTGTGAGAAAACACGGTTTGAATGTTTGCTCCACATATATGATTGTTGCAAAATATTGTCGAGTCATTTCAAATTTTATGAAAATCGGATGTATAGTTTAATTACAGGGACAGTCAAAATTTTCCGTTACATGATGCCCAATGAGAAAAAAGTTTTTCCAAGTGCATTTTAATGATGTTACAGCCTTTCGAACAGAATGAAATGGCACTTATAGAAGCGTACTAAAATATACATTAAGTACAATATGCGGTCCAAAAATACTTATAAAACTAGTTATAGTACGAACGCACCTCATTTTCCACGTTTGACGAGCAATTTCCAACTTGTTATAATTTATGATGTTTACATGTAACAGCCCACGCCAGTAGCATGAATATAATCTCAAGCTAACCGTAAATCAATGATAACCGCAATTTTTTTTTTAATATTTCTTTTTTATAATTCAGTACATTTAAATATTTATTTTTCCGTAGTATATCTGTGGTTGACACCTAACTTGATGCAAGCATCCCCCGACTTACGTAAGTAATGCGTTCCGTAAAGTTTTACGTAACTTGAATTTTGCTCAAGTCGAATTTGTAAGTTGCTTTGGTAATATATATATATTAGACCGGAGTGAAAAACAAAAAGTTTTGCAAATCGAATCGTAATAGCGCGGTAAAGTTGCTACTCGTCAATACAAGCACAGTGAAAAAAAAAATTTCAAATCGGAGAATATATTCCGTTCGCGCATGGCGTCCAAAGTTTTCGAATTTGAACAAAAATTGTACAAATATACGAAAAATCGTAAAAAGGTGTAAACTTTTCCCGATCGAACAAATTTTTTTGTACATACCATGATCTTGAGATGTAGAATGGAGGAAAAAATAGCACACACTTCTCCTTTATCCCCTTCCAACCCGCTCAAGGGGGTGAAAATGGCCAATTTTCGTGGAAAAAAACCGAAATTACAGGAGATGTAAATATTGACGAATAAGTCTGATTTTTTTCGGATAAGGCAACCTTGAGGTTAAAAGTCGAAAACAATACCCCCCCCCCTCCTTCAAGAGATCGAAATTGTGCAGCTCTTGGCCCGTCCTTCTAAGGACGACTCAGGACTTACCACGGGAAGGTGGCTGCTCTGCGAGTCCCACCCACACCCTACCCAACCAACCAACCAAAATGTGGGTGTGGAGAATTATGCAGATGCAGATTCAAGTACTGCGAATTCTGATTTAGTGTCAAATTTTATCATGGCAGCACGAGAAGCGAGGGTGGCTCTTATAAAACCATCACGTCGCTCAACACTTTTGAGGAGGCCTGTGTTACCAGCTTGACACTGCGCTCTACAGCTTGCGTATGACATGGTATGACTGCCAGATTCAGAAGAAGAGTTAGCTTTTCCCCCTTGGAAATCAAGTCTGCAATGTCAGCTGAAGAAATGTTTACCAATAGAGGAGGACAGGTAATCTTGGTTTCAGACCAATTTATAATGTCATAATAATCCTCGACGTCAAAATTTATGGCCGGAACTTGAAAATTTCCGACGGATTTTCCCTTTGTGGGAGTGTCTTTGGATTTCAGTACCCGCCGAAGTCCCAGCTCTCGAACGTTTGCCTATCATCCACTACCATTGAAAGAAGAATGTTTTCTGGATGGGCAAAGAATGCATTTGTTTGGATGAACTTTGTTACCACTTCTTGGAGTTTTGCAGGTAAGCTTCTACATTTCTCGATGCATTCAAAAATATCTTTAGGTTCCTCAACTACTGAAGATCTTGTCTTAATTTCGAACCACAGTGGTACGTATACTGTCATAATGTACGTGACAATGTTGATGAGATTTTCGGATGGAATTTCCAATGAAATATTACAGTCTCAGGAACCTATTTGCTGTCGTTAACCACCGAGAATGAGATATTGGTCCCGGATCTCGATTTGCAAGGTCTGAGGAACAAGACCCAGCAGCAATGGTTGGTTGGTTGGTTGTATTTATGACGGCCAATTATCTGCACGAGGGATATAGGCCCAGGGGGGTGCCCTTCGTGGGGGTCTTTCTAAGGGAACCTAACCCGTATTAACGCTTGGAAATCCAAGGTTCGAAGAAAACCACGAAAACTCCTAACCATTAGGCCGACGGGCGCGATTGGGATCGGACCCAGCACCTCCCGTCTACCAGCTTCGAGAGCAGAACCTCTCAGCCACTGGTAGGGCCCAGCAGCAATGGAAACGGCAATGTCGTGCAGGTATCTCTGATCTTTACTCAGGATTTCTGGGTCAATGTGTGGGATGTGGCATTTAATTCTCTTAAAAGCAACTACGGGCAAAGACTCTACCAGCCAGCTGTTTGCCAAGAGAGCCACAAAAAGACTGAGGCCCTGTGGTTTTACCTTCAAATGTTTCTACAAGATGCCTCAAAGGTTGCTCCTTAAAATGCAGGAGGCAGATAATCCACTGTGTTGGTCTCTTTAAACGCATTTCTATATGTTTGATTGCTCCACTTTTCCAGCCAGTGTTTGTTGCTGTACCATCACATCCGACGACTAGAATTTTTAAAGTATCTATTCCGTTGTCTTCGAAATAGTCTACAATGGAGTTAGCAATGTCCTTTCCACTTTTTGAGATTGGTACTAGATGGCAAAGGTACTTAGAACCCGGTTCCTCAACAACTGTATTGTGGTCTTCTTTTTGTTCAGACTGATGTAGTTTACCTCCTTTGTCAACCAACACTAGAGTGTCATCGGCCCTGCCATCAAAGTACACACACATAAGGTCGTTCATTTGATGTTCCTGCTGCTCCAGATTGGTAAGAATTGCCCTTCACTTTTCTTTTTCTCGTCTAATTTTGCTTCTATCAACGATCAGAGATGTATTACTATCAGTAATAAGACCTACGTCTTTTAGCACGCTAGAGGTAATGGCAGCTGTTGTTTTGTCTGACAGACCAAAGCGATTACTTGTCAAAGCAGTAGCTGGAAGTGACATGCGCATTTGTGAAGAGCCTGGGCTCCTTGACAGAGCAGATAAAGAGCGTGTGGGCTGAAAATCTAAATCATCCTCATCCTCATTGACATCAACATTTGTCTCCTCTCTCTCAGGATCAGTGCTGCAACTAGGCAAGCTTTGCATTTGTGTGCTGAGCACATCAAGATGACGAGCCTTTCTTTGCAACCTTGATTTAAGTTTTTGTGTTTCCTTTTTAGGCACCGTCGGCCCTATTTTACCTAGTCTAAGGTGTCTTTGTGCGTAAAGAAACTTCAGTTCCAATGTAGGTATTTTCTTGTCCTTAGGGCAATCGCAAATGACAGCTATAGGATTAGGACAAATACACTTGTCAAAGTTTTTCCAGCAAGTGCATTCTAGTGCCATCTCGCATTTGCAAGCTGATATGTCAAATAATGTGTTATACGATTGATGAATGAAGTCATTGTACTTCTTCTGTTACCCAGCCGTGTGTTTGTCTCTTGGATATGATTTACGAAGAGCATAATAGCGATCGTGTAGTTGTTTCATCTTTTGAACGACTCTTGTGTGACAAACTGTAGGAATCGAAGCCTTCAAATACAGTGGCTCAATCTGTTGAGCTACAGTGTTTGCCACATAAAAAAAGCTCAACTTCCTTCCAGGTTTAAAGTCACCAGACTGCAATAACATGGCGTATTGCACTTCATTCCAACATTTGACAACGTCAGCATTGGAGGGAAATATTGCCGATGGCAGTAGTTTTGGTAAACCAAAAAATGAGCAGGGAGTATGAACACTTCGAGTGTGCGCCATAATGAAGATAGAGGAAGCTAAATTGTGATCAATGAGACCGTTATGCAATTCAAGCTACGGGATTCTAAACGAAGCCGATAAGAAAAATTTTCAGCATGAGCAGGTCTTCTTTTATAGGCGAGATATGTTCTTTTACAAGCGTGACAAGCGGAAACACGCAGCGACGTGAGGCAAAACTGACTGACGCACAACGATCGTTACCAGCTACGGGTACTGTGCTAGCTCCTCCCCCACTCCGTTTCTCGGAATTCCAGTGGCGCGCACGCGCAGCGAGCATTACAGTGCACCAAGAAGAAAGGCGCAGAGGAGATGGAGGGGTCGAGTGAACGGGCGGCAAACAAATCAAAACATAACGTTTGTCGCAAAAAGTCGCCCTCTCGACAGGGTTCAAAGGGGATAGAGGACCTCTTGAGGGTGGGGGGATAGTTTTCGACTTTTAGCCTCAAGGTTGCCTTATGTAAAAAAAAAAAAAAATCAGGTCGATTCGTCAATATTTACATCTCCTGTAATTTCGGTTTATTCCACGAAAATTGGCCATTTTCACCCCCTTGAGGGGGTTGGAAGGGGAAAAAGGAGGAGTGTGTGGTATTTTTTCCTCCATTCTACATCTCAAGGTCATAGTATGTACAAAAAAATGTGTTCGATCGGAAGAAGTTTACACCTTTTTAAGATTTTTCGTATATTTGTACAATTTTTGTTCAAATTCGAAACCTTTGAACGCGATGCGCGAACGGAAGATGTTCTCCGATTTCAAAAATTTTTTTTTCACTGTGCTTGTATTGATGAGTAGCAACTTTTCCGCACTATTACGATTCGTTTTGAAAAACTTTTTGTTTTTCACTCCGGTCTAATATATATATGTTACGAAACAATTTAATGGGTGTAGTTGAAATATCACATAGTGCTTATTACGTATTACTGGAGTCATACCACATTTTAATCAGCCGTTGGTGATGTTGTAAGCAATCCAACCACTTAGCACAAGCATTGCTAGCGGAGGTATCAACTCTGTGAAAATATAGCAGCTGTAGAGCGATGATAATATTGGTATAGTCCAATCAAACACTTATTATTTCATTATGAAAACAAGGCAGCGTGAGTGGCAAAAAAAGGCGTATGAAGAAATATGGGGTTTTCCCAATTAAACACATGGAAACGTAGTCATAGAACAACTGTTTGTTCCATCAGAACATACCAACACTGAACAATTCCCGCATATGAGAAATCAGAGCATTCCACTCGAGCATAAATTAATTACTCATGCTAAATAGATGTTAATTTACGAAATGAATATTCAACATGGCTAAGGACACCGGGTAACAGGTTATGTAAACAATCACAGCACAAAAATCTCTCGTTCTGAGCTCATGCTCTCGCTATTTATGAGAATGCGTGGAGGAATTCCGATTGAAATGAAAACTTCAAGCTAAACCAACGAAACTCACGAACGAGCATCGAAGTGAAACTGGGATCCGACACTCAGCCAATGGAGAGCGATCAAGAAACGTCACAGGAAAGAATCCCAGCACCGCTAATGGAATGATTTCGATGTGAAAAGGTTGTCTCCCAGCTGGCGGGAAAAGGATATGAAATATAATAAAAAAGTAAAAATGGCTTTGATAACCATTCGAAAAATAAGTAACTGCGTTCAGAACTTTACAGTTTGGTAGACGATAAAGATTAATGAAGGAATTAAAAGTTTAGATTACGTTTTGGAATAAATCTATTATTAAGATACGCGTTTTAAAAATAGAGGAATTTAGCTAGAAATAAATAATAGAGCGTATTAAAAAAAAGGAAATAATGAATATGTCGGTAATTTAGAATAATTTAAATGAATAGTAAAAGGTAAAATTTTTATATAACACACACACACACACACATATATATAAGCTCAAAAAGGTTAAAAGTAAAACTAAAACTAAAATAAAAAAATAAAAACAAAATCCATGCGATAAGCGCTACAGCTGAAAATAACCACACAGATTATATATATAGCACATTATGTATTAAATCCATTTGTCAGACGCAGAATCCTGCACCATAAATAAACTAAGTATAACCATAAAACATCCACGAAATTTAAACTGATATCACCTGAACAAGAAAAAAACAAGAAAAAACAACAAAAGGCTGTGGCCTCTTCAGCGGTGGGCATTTTAAAAAGCACAGCAATGTTTCAGACTAATTACAATTTACAACAAATTATTATTCAGTAGTGGCAGTGGGTTTTGGCCAGAGTGTCACAAAGCATAAATCAAATGCATGAAAACAATTGAAAGCATTTTACGGTTTTACAGGGACGGTATTACAAAGGACGGTTTTACAAGGATGTCTGCAATTGTGTGGCAACAGACATGGAACGTGCATGGACAGATTATGGATCACTGGAATTTGGTTATTGTTTTTTGTAGCTGTGTGGCTCGGATTTGGGTAAAATATTTTTATCGTTTCAGTATACATTACACATACATTCTGAATCAGTTGTATCTTCGAGATGCACTGTTTATTGTGGTGTCGGGTCCGGTGGGGGAGTGTTCGCGATATGCTTTCAATTGTTTTTATGCATTTGATTTATGCTTTGCGACACTCTGGCCGAAACCCACTGCCACTACTGAATAATAATTTGTTGTAAATTGTAATTAGTCTGAAATATTGCTGTGCTTTTTAAAATGCCCACCGCTAAAGAGGCCACAGCATTTTTTTTTCTTGGTTTTTACTTGTTCAGGTTATATCTGTTTAAATTTCTTGGATGTTTTATGGTTATTCTTAGTTTATTTATGATGCAGGATTCTGGGTCTGACAAATGCATTTAATACATATATGCTATATATATATATATTTGTGTGACGATTTGACGGCAGGCAGCAGGCATTGTCGAAAGATTATGGGGGGGGTTCCACTTATAAAAGTCACAGGCGTTCAGGTCGATATGGTGGTTGAGAATAAAAGGCTCGAAGATAATAAAAAACGCAATCGATTGAAAGCAATTCCACTTTATTGACATTCTCATAATTTGATCTTAGGCGGTAAATGCCCCACTTTACCGATGATAAAAAAAAAAAAAAATACTCGTTTCATCAAAATTAGCTTAAAAGCTATTCCATCTCTCTCTACGAACTCCTTTTCGCTTCATTATATTACCAGACACTTATTACCTTCGTAAATTCACTAAATCTCTCATTAAAAATTCCAATAACATCTCAATAAAAACGCTGCAAATCACTCCGAATACTCATTATCATAGACCAATGTAGTTTGCTTTTGAAGTGTCAATGCAGAATGAAGTCCCAGCTACCACAATTTCTCTCTCTCTACTACTACCTCTACACTACACACTCTCCGGTTGCCGCAATCAGTATTTATATTACCGCCAAAAGATTGTTCGAGAATATTCTTTACCCTAGCCCCGGATGTTTAAGTGTAACCAAACTTTAATCTGTGTTGTCGAGACTGCGCTAAAAATAACTTTTTCCCCTCGCCAGACGATAAAAGAAAATTAATTTATTTCTGCGTAAGTTTTAAACTTTGAAATATTCTATCTGGCACCAGGATATTTTAAATAAAAGAATAAATTGAAATAAGTAGGGCTTTTTAGGTGCGTTCGTAATTATATAAATACGTAACACCTATAGTCGTCGTTCAGTCCGTCTGTCTGTCCGTCTGTCCGTCCGTCTGTCTGTCCGTCCGCATATAACAGAGCAAAAACTACCCGACCGAATGATCTGAAATTTTTAATATATAATTGCTGCAAAATTTTGTCGAGCCATTTCCAATTTTATGAAAATCGGATGTATAGTTTAATTACAGGGACAGTCAAAAGTTTTTCTTTACATTACGGCCAATGGGAAAAATTATTGCAAGTGAATTTTAATGATGTTACAGACTTCCGAATGGTCTGAAATTTTTAATATATAATAGCTGCAAAATTTTGTCGAGCCATTTCAAATTTTATGAAAATCGGATGTATAGTTTAATTACAGAGACACCCAAAAGTTTTCCGTTACATTATGGCCAATGGGAAAAAAATATTGCAAATGCATTTTAATGATTTTACAGCCTTCCGAATGGTCTGAAATTTTAAATATATAATTGCTGCAAAATTTTGTCGAGCCATTTCAAATTTTATGAAAATCGGATGTATAGTTTAATTACAGGGACAGCCAAAATTTTTCCGTTACATTATGGCCAATGGTAAAAAATTATTGCAAATGCATTTTAATGATTTTACAGCCTTCCGAATGGTCTGAAATTTTAAATATATAATTGCTGCAAAATTTTGTTGAGCCATTTCCAATTTTATGAAAATCGGATTTATAGTTTAATTGCAGGGACACCCAAAAGTTTTCCGTTACATTATGGCCAATGGGAAAAAATTATTGCAAATGCATTTTAATGATTTTACAGCCTACCGAATGGTCTGAAATTTTAAATATATAATTGCTGCAAAATTTTGTCGAGCCATTTCAAATTTTATGAAAATCGAATGTATAGTTTAATTACAGGGACAGTCAAAAGTTTTCCGTTACATTACGGGGAATGGAGAAAAAATTATTGTAAGTGCATTTTAATGATGTTACAGACTATGCACTTATGAAGCGCAAAAAAATATACATTCAGTACAATATGGGGTGCAAAAAATAATCATAAAACTAGTTATAGTACGAACGCACCTCATTTGCCACGTTTGACGAGCAATTTCCAACTTGTTTTAAGACGGGATAATATTTTAGAAGTTAAATAAAGATTTTAGGGGAATATGATATACCGGGATTTAATAGTGGGATTTAATAGGAATTTAAATAATAAAAGTGTTATTAATGAAATATAAATAGTTAGAGCCATTTTTAGATTTACGCACTTTGGAATAAATATTATTATAAGGATTAGAATCATATAGCGATTAATAGACTAGGGTTTTAATTTAATAACACAATATAATATACAGAATATTACTGAAAAATGAAAGTTTATATAAAATACTTTAAACTTGGAGAAAAAAATTAAATTTTGTAATATATATATATATATATATATATCGCAAAACAGTATTTACTCGTATATAAACAATAAAAGTATGAATAAATATACAAACTTAAAGAATACTTTTTAAATACTTTCCGGAATAGGGGATTTGTGAATCTAACACTGGTGGATTTATAAAAATTTTGAATCTACACCAAACGAGTATAAAAATAAGAAATAATTAAAGAGGATTAATATAACCTTTTCTTCTTGAATTTCGGAAAGCAAGACAAATGGGAAGCACTCACAAAATAAAATAAGGCTTGATAAGCACAAACTGTATTTATTATGAATTAAATTACTACTATGAATAACTAACAATAAAGATTATGTTGTTTTGTTATAAATTTTCAAATTGAATCCCTAATTAAGTTGATGAATGGAACTTTTGAAAACTTACAGCTGAACACCTCACATCAAAGAACAGATCATAAAATTTTGAAAAATGCTTATATTTACCCCTCTGGGTCCTCTTGTTTATTTTAAGCAATTTTTCTAACTTAGCTCCTAATTAAGTTGGAGATATTAAATTGTGCATACTTATAGCAGAACAATTGCGATCACACGAAAAATCATAACATTTTCAAAAAACTTATATTATTTACCCCTCCGAGCTCTAACCTGTGTATTTTAACCATTTTTTCCCGAACTAAGACCCTAATTAAGTTGAAGACCAGAAAGTTTGGATATGCATAGCTGAACATCTCACATCAAACGGCAAATCATAAAATTTTAATAAAGTCTTATATTTACCCCTCTGGACTCTATGTTGTGTATTTTATGCAATTTCATTTGCATTTTAAGCAACTCAGCCATAATTAAGTTGAAGATGTGAAATTTTGCATACTTATAAGCAGAACACTTGCGATCCCACGAAAAATCATAAAATTTTCAAAAAGTATATTATTTACCCCTCCGGGCTCAAACTTCTGAATTTTTAGCAATTTTTGTAACCTCCACCCTTTTCCCCCGGGGTGCAATTTTCTAACTTTTGCCGATATTCCTTTGCTTTCATATTATGCACCATAGCCGCATATATTTTAGTTCTAATTTTTACCACCAAGGGCGCCTACCTATCTCAGGTGCTATGGGCCGGATCCCCTCGACTAATATAACTGCTGATAGTTTGTAAGACAAAGTTTCGTTCGGATAGATGTTTGTTTAGAATAGAGTGTGCTCCTAGTTGCGAAATTTAGAATTAACAGATTTTCTAATGAATAAAGTGTTTTGAAATTAATATTAAACGAAACCATCTGTTTGATCTGTGATCACTCTTAGCCACTTGTATAATATTACCTTTTACAAATGTTTAGTTCTGGTGAAAGAAGGAACTTAAATGAAGTATATTTTTAATATCACGCGCAATTTTATGCCTGTATATGTATATTGTTCTTCGCAGTTAAATTTGAATCTTGCCTTAAATAATATTCTACCAACTGAGCATAACTGGGAGTAAAGTTATGCACAGGAAAATCTAATGTGTATTAAAAAATGCACCTTTTGTTCAGGAAAGGAAAAAAAAACTGTTTGCTAGAGGGTACACTAATCAATCTAATATGTCCAAAATATCAGTTCATTCATATGAAATTTTACTCGTAAAAACTCCTCAGTCATTAAAAATAATATGTAGTTAAATTTCAGTTTAGAAAATATGTTAAATTTCAAACTTAATTTAAGGGATAAGGAAAAAATGTATTCAAGTTAAATATGATTTCATAACATTATTTTTAAATTATTTTTGTTTGTTAAAACATTTTACAATTAGTAGCTCATATGAAGTATTAGTTAATTACTTTTTTTAATTTCAGGCAAGTGGTCGAAATAAGATAAAGTATGTACTTCAGATTGTGTTTCTGAACTTTGTTTACTTTAATAAAGGAATAAATAAAATTTGGTATGCGATTACTTATAGATTATATTGTACAGTGTCATCGAAAAGTAATGCCTAAATTTTAAATAACTGTCACAAAAAAACTATGAAATGTAATTTATTAGTTTTAGTCTTATAATGTGCGGCAAAATAATAATTTTTTTCATACCTTAGTATGTTTCAATCTGAGCACCGCTGGGTGTGCACCAGGAGCAACTGTGTGCAATGTGAGCACCAGGAGCAGTTTGACCCGGATAAGTTCTCAGAAAAAGCCGCTGTACACTTATTATTGACTTATACTCCACATACCAAATCACGCACTGTGCTTTTTATTGCACGGTCAACATCGTACTGTGTTTTTTGTTGTACGGTCAACATCGTACTGAGCAGCTGCAATCTGATGCGTCGGCTGTCCTTGACGACTGCGCAACTAATCCGTGCATAATAGAGACACGCAAACGAATTTTGATGAACTAAAACCAAATTTGCGTTACCAGTTATCGTGTAGTGAAAGAATTACTCATTTAACTTAAAAGTTTTCGATGTTATGATTTTTTTTTAAATCTAGGCATTATTTTTCGATGACTCTGTATAAATATTTATAACAGTAGAAAGAATAATAAAAAATATTTTCCATACTCGATGAGAAAAAATTTAACTGTAAACTAAAATAAATAGTAAATCTCCCTGGAAAATTTAAATTTTATACTCATTTATCTAGGTTTGAGATAAACAACTTTAAAAAGAAATTAGCGTGGTAATTAAAAATTGCTCCTAAGCGGATATACTTTTTTTATATGTATAATAATATTCCTTTGTCAGTTTTCAGATAAACTGCATAAGTCTCAAGAGAACCATTAAAGATATATTTCTCTAAATAATTTCAAAATAATAATTAAAAAAAAAATCCGAATAATAAGAAAAAGTTATATTTATAAGTTTTCAACAACAAATATATTAAGATTTTCGTTTTTTTCTAAGGATAGTCCTTTATTTATTTTGCCTCTGTACTTCCATTTTGTAAAAAAACTCAGCGTTTTATGGAGATTTAAATCTTCAAAAATAAAATTTATTGAAAACTAATATAAATATAGAAAATTTAAATTTACAACACTAGATTAAATAAAAGACTTTATCTAATATTATAAAAGCAGAATTGCACGTAAATTGGTAAACTACCTAGCACTTTGCTTTATGTTTCGAATACTCGTAAACGATTATCTAAATTTTTGAAATTAATATTTGTCGATCATAAAAATAATTTATAGGTATGTGAGCTCATAGTGATGAAAACGTCAAGGAAACAGGCCGTTATTTAGGATGTAGAGGTTTTATTGCATGGGTTTCAAGAATAAGGTAAAAAGCAAAAATGAATCTCGCAAAACCTTTCCAAATCTTTAAATATTTTAAATCGAAAAACTCAGTTTGAGTCATCACAAACTGTCAGCCACAATAAATTACCTTAAATAACTTTGAAAAAACAAATTTTAGCTACAGAAATGGCAACATACAAAAAACACAAAATAGATCACTTCATGTTTTACATGTGCTGAAGGTACGTGTTGTTTACATTATCATCTACCACAATTTCGATGGCAAGGTCACCTGAATCTCAATCTATTTTTGGAGCTGTTTAAAATTCTAGGCATACACATGAAGTTCACTAAGCCAGTCCGACATTAGAAACGCAATGAAACAAGAAATTCTGGACTTACATCATGCTGCCATTTATTATTTTCCACAGTATATCACATGCGATATACTATCCTCTGTAAATGTAAATACTTGCCAATTTTGTAATCATATATATATGTATATATATACATACACTGCTCAAAACAATTAGGGGGGGGCAAGCAAAAAAGTGAATAGAACAGTGCAAGACAGCCATGTATGGTCATAAAATGGATAGTACACATGTATCAATGCGCAATACCGAAAAAAAGATGCAAAAATATTGTAAGGGAGCTTTTATTCTTTGAAAAGATGAAAAGAATATGAAAAGATGGTTTAGGGCAACAATTTGGTTTCATGTAAATGATTTTAAAAAAAGTATTGTTTAGAAATGATGCAAGATTTTTAATATGGCGTGTGGTCTCCTCGAACAGCTAAGACTGCTGCACACCTGTTTCCCATGGATGCGATGAGGTTATCGATAAGACTTTGGAGAATACTGTTCCACTGCTCAAGAATTGCAATCTTCAAGACCCGAACAGTAAAAAGAGGCCTCGGTCTCGCAGAAATGTGTCGTCTGAGTATGTACCAAACATGCTCGATTGGATTTAGTCCAGGAGAGCATGCCGGTCATTCCATATGCTGTATTGTTTTAGCTTCAAGCATGTTTTCCACAAGACGAACTGTATGAAGTCTGGCATTATCATGCATGGACAAAAGGAAAGCAGTGATTGCTGCAACATAAAATACGACATGAGGTCTCAGTATCTCGTCTGTATAACTTCGGACCGTCAAAATGCCATTCCGAATGATATGCAGGCACGTGCGTCCACCTATGCTGATTCCAACCAATAGAATCAATCCATCTCGTCTGTAATGTGATCTTTCACGAACGAATGTGGGATTATTTTGAGTGCCTCTTTCTCTCCAATCCAAAATACATCAGATGTCACATCCAGACTGAATCGGGACTCGTCCGTAAACAGAATTTGACTCCAACAACGTTGCTACCAAACTCGATGTTCAGTTCCCCACCTTCTTTAGACCGCACAACGGCTTGAGGTCAACGGAATACAGACCATTGCCTTACGTGCATAGAGACCACCCTGATGAAGCCTATTTCGGACTGTTTGGCTGGACACCCTTCGCCCTGTGGCCAAGAACAATTGTGTTTGCAGCTAAGTAGCATTGCCCGTTCCGTCTCGATTAGCTGTTAACAGGATATATCGGTCATCAGTTTCTGTGTTAGCACATTGTTGACCTTGCACGTGTCGATGACTACCATTACAAGTGTCTTGGAATTGATTCCACAGACTTTCATGGACACGTCTTGCGAATTCAAAAGCGTCCACTACACTTCGTTGTGTTTACCCAAATTTAACTGTCCCGATAACACGCCAAGCCACGGATTGCGGTAAATCATGTTGTTGTGACATTTTCAAACCACCTTTTCTCAAAACACAAGCTGAGCAATTGAATTTTACAGCTGAGGCAGTGAAACAGACGTTTCTGCAAAATCCCGATTTCTGCACTTATCTCCTTTTTCTAGTTTTTGACGTCATAAACGTTTATTTACCTGTGCAGTTTTCTTTATCTGTTTTCTATAACACTTTAAATTATGGATGTTTTATTTTACATTACTTATCGGTGTAAATATTTGCGTATTTTCGTTAACATCATGTACTCCCCTATTTGTTTTGAGCAGTATATATATTGCAATGATGAAATTGGGTGTTGCTACTTAAATTTTTCGAAATTTTGTCAACAAACTGCAATAATGCGCAGCATTGTTCTTCTTTACTTCAATCCAGTCCCATGCCATAAAGTTACTGTTATCCAAAATTCCATCCCGTTTTATTGAACTAATCTATCACTAGCGAATATATAGGCATTTTTTATTAAGGCGTCTCAGGACTCTAAAAACTGGAAAAAATTGAAAAAAAAGACCATTTTTAAACATATAATACCTTAGAATGTATATGATTTTAAAACGAAAGTTTTGTGGGATGAAAGATATAAGTGTGTTCTTTTATTTCATGGATTTAAAAAATTGCAAGATGCAGAATTAGCATTTGCAGGGTCTGCCAAACTGTCAGACATTTGACGAGTAGAAAATTCGTATAACAGATTACGCGCAGGATTACGAGATAAACTTTGCAACTAGAATGAATTTTTTTGCGCGTATCTGTACTTCAGATTATAACAATGACCCAGAGCCTAAATAAATTTGATTTAAATTTTTTTTATACTTTTAATACAAAGTTGTATTTAGCTAATGCAAAATTTTGAAACTTTCAACAGTATAATAACCTATAAATTATATTTTTTTGAACGATAAAAAGGCAATCTTAGGTTCAGTTTATACAGACTACCAGGAAACATATGTTTTGAAAATTTCAAGAAAAAATATTCAGAAGTTTTTGAGATATCGTGCGCGTTATGCCCAAAAATGTCATTTAGAGAAAAATGACCTCAAAGTTTCGAAAACGCCGCTTCAGTTATTAAGCGGGTAAAATTCTAAAAGCCATAAATACTGTTCTAATGAGAATTTGAAGGAAACATACATTTCAAAATGTTCAGAAAAGACAGTAGTTTAATATCGAAAAAAAATCAAAATTTCGAAAATTTTGAAGCTCTAAAGCGTCCTGAGAACTCTTAAGACTACATTGAAATTCATAATACCACATTGTATAGGTATATACATAGGCTTCAAGCATGCGTTCGGAGTCATACTATATATGTACATTTTATGTATACATATATATATATATACATAAAACTATTAAAATGCACATAATGCACATAATTTAAATTTTTTATAAATATAAAATTAATATTTTAATATTTAACAATTTGTAAATTAATATTTATTATTATATATTTTTAATTTAATCGAAAGCTATCATCGGAAAAAAGAATTATTCACACACACACACACACACACACACACACACACACACACACACACACACACACTCACATATAGGGTAGATGCACCAGTTTTGGCCACATTGGATCAATTTGTCCAATATTTAGCCTGTGAATTCCTGCTAACAAATAATATGCATTCTTACACTTTAAGCAAACTCTCTTTTATCATTTACAATATCATTTGTTTATTTTTTGCTAAAATGTGACTTGCAAAAAAAAAATAAATGTGTGAAACTGCAGTGTGTGCTTACATGTATTAAGATTTTTGCTTAGCTGACAAGTTTTCAGAATCTTTCAACATTAGGCACTTATAGGGTTCTATTTGTTCTGAAACAAATTTCTATTAGGTTTTATGAGGTTACCTTTCTCTCTACTGCAATTTTACATTTAAATTACTTATTTTAACAGTTTAATGGGGGGTGGCCAAAACTGGTGCATTAAATTTGCTATATGTACCAGTTATGGCCATGGGGGTGGCCAAAAAGGGTACAACATATGTTCCACTTTTGGCCACATGATTCATTATCATTATAGAGGGAATTTTAGCCATTTAATAAATTTAAGAACATCTCGATAAATCAAAATCAATTTAGTTTTGTTTTATATAGTAATGGCTTCAATAATAATAATAATAAAAAAGCAAGGCTAATGACAGTTCTATAAAAGAGATTTGTTATTCTCTGTCCAATAGATAATTCACTTTAGAAAGGACATTGTGCTAGTCACTAAAGAAAATATAGTATTGTGTTTATTTTTGATAAAGCAAAAGGGGAGGTGATATGTAATTTTTATGTATGATAAATAAACTAAAACATAAATTTTGAAAGATTTTACAACTTATAAATTAAAACGTTCAATAAAATTATAGCATGATTTAATTGCTTGTATTTTTCCTAAAGAAATGAAGACGTTCCATAATTTTTGCAATATTTCAGGCACACGGATTTAGAAATACTAAATATTGTGAAAATCTTTACTATAGAATCTAAATACAACTAAGAATGTATTTCACATTATTTAAAAAGAAGAGGATTCATTTTAACACGTTTAAAAGAGATTCTGTGCTCTTAAAAAATGGCCTAGAGAGGAACACTGCTCTAAGATAAGAAGTAAAATTAAGGCCATTCAAAATGTAATGCCAGCACTACAAGCTAGCAAAGTTTTGGAGTAACCCGTTCTTGCCTTACATCAGAAGTTTGTAGGACGGACACCACTTTCCTCTAATAATGTTGAATCTCAAGTAGTAGATCTAGGTACTAGGAATTGGAAGTTAAAAATCAATTAGAAAAGTGGATCTTAGATATTGTCAGAATACTATTTCCTATAAAAATAGAACAACTTTTAAGATTCTGTCCAGAAAATTGTAGCCGGTAAGATAGAAACTCCATTTCAAGATGGAAGACCAGGCATGAAATGGTATGATTCGCTTCTGAAATCACACCCTAAAATAACTTGCAAAGAAGCAGGGTACATAAATAAGGCATAAGCTAATATAAATCAAAAGATAATTTCAAGAAGTATAACTTTTTGATGAAAATCAAACCAAAATCAGAAAATGCTTTCAAGAAATATAACACTTTGATGAAGATTCAAGTGTTCTAAACAAGCCACAATCCATGAATAATTATAAAACTGATTAAATAGTTAATCTTTGTCCTATAGGCACTGTTGTCCCGTTTATTAATCAAATTTAAATATATTTTTATGTTTTTTAATTGGAACTTTCAGTTAAAATCAAAATAAGTATATTTTACTTGATGTTTTTATCAATTTATAAAGAAATTTGCAAAATTCTCTTAATACAGCAAACAAATATATGTGTGGTAAAATAGATGTTGCATAAAAATGCTTTATTTTTACTTATTATCAATTAAAACGTTTGTTAAACTACATGATATTGGAGTGGCCAAAACTGGTGCATAGAGATGGCCAAAACTGGTGTAGGGGTGGCCAAACCTGGTACAAATTGGAATAAATTACTTGATGAGTTATTACTCACAATCTAAAATATTCTGTAGAAAATCATTATAGCTAACAGAAAGACAATTAAATTTACTAAAGAATGATGTTATTATGATTTAATATGCTTAAATCGGTCAAGAACTGTAAAATTTCTATTTTGAATTTTCTCTAAAAGTGGCCAAAACTGGTGCATCTACCCTATATATATATATATATATATATATATACATTATTTTAAAAATTTCATTATCTGTATTCATTGCGGTTTCGTGTCAATATAAATTATATTTAGAGTATTTCTGAAAATCCAACCATAAATATGTTTAGCTAAAAAAAAAAAAAAAAAAAAAAAGAATGTGAAGATACACCGCTAGAATAATTCTTATTCAGAAAAGATTTTTAGAAATATACGAAATAGCTGTGGAATAAAAATGAAAACAACCCTTAATTTATAAAATATCAATTGGTCTTTTAAGTTATTTAATTTATTATAATACATTTAAATAACACTGTACTCAAAAGTAACAGTGCTAAATGAGTATTATACATTGTAATACAATAATTTGAATCCAATCATTGCTGTTTATAATCATTAATAAGTATACAAACGTCAACTATATGTGAGGTACATCTTTTTCACATTTTACTTCAATATGAATTCCATACAATGATACGTGACACATATAGGGATACTCATATTGATGATCTGCCGAATTTCCTTAACCCTGAACCTTGAGATTTCATTAGTGCTTGAATCTTTTTTTAACTCAATATTTTACGTAATTATAGAAAATGGTGTAAAATGAACGTAAGGAAAAAATATCTTTGAAAAAATATTTATTTAACTTATAAAAATCTAAGCGTCCCAATTTTGGGACACTGTGCACGTAAGGGTGGGGGGTTTCCTTAGTTGCTCCCTGTGCATAAAATCTATGTTATATGCCATTTACTTTGTTTCAAATGGTTATATATTATTTGGATTATCATTTGACAATATAAAATTCTTTATTATTACTATAAGGAGGGGGGGGGGCGGCTGGGCTCGGTTCAAGAACTAGATCCCCACTCCTCTCCACCCTTAGCCATTGGCATAGAAAAAGTTTATATCATAATGTTATGTTTTATACTAATTTATTATTTGACATCTTGAGTTACTAATATATGTACTAATATATGTATAAACTATATATACAATTGTTCATTACTAATATGTAAATATTTTTAAATAATAATTTCAATAATAATTATATGTCGTAGTTTCTCCGTTAAAATACATACACAAATCTAAGATTTACGCCATTTATTTTGTTACAAAATGGCTATTTATAATTCCGGTAACTATTTGGCTATAGATATGTCTTTGTATTTACTATGGGGGCTGGGCTCGCCTCTAGAATACTCTACACAAGAACGCCTCCCCTCCCTGAGCCATTGACATAGTAAAAAATTATAGAATAAAAATTTATAATAATCAAGAATTACTATTAGAGAATATATAGCGTATATACTCGCATATTAGTCGACCCTAACTTTCGATTGCTAATTCTGCAAAAAATCAAAAACTCGCGTGTAAGCCGACCCCATAACTTTTTATTTCAATTTTGCATAAAATCAAACCAAAGATTTCACTTACTAATGCAAACTAGTTGGATGTGCCAATCCCAAAACTTTCTTCTATCTTATACATCTTAATATTTCAAAACCTAGTTACACATGTTAATACTTCAATATTATTAGTTCAATACTATACCAACTTTGATTTTCATCTTAAATTTATCCTCAAGTCAATTAAACGGACTAAAAACGAGTTAATCTATATCATGATATTTGTTAAAATTATTAATTTTTCCTTATTCTGTCGTTATCAGCTGTTTGCGAATAGCCGGCATAGCAGGAAGCGAGTTCCCGCCGCTGCATGAGCCGCCGATGCACAATAGAACTACGAAAAATCAAGAAAAGTATACAAAAATCGCTAGCACGGAGCCCCTTTACCGCGCAATATTTCCAAATTCAAGGAGAACCTGTTGGGCAAAGCCAAAAACAAGCACAAACATTTTGGTTCAATTGTATGCATAATTTTATACGCTGTTCGATGGTAAAATAATGAAAATGGCACAGAGATCGGAATTATAGCGCCCCCTTCTTGCGGAATTTTTTAAAGTTCAAGGAGGACTTGTTTGCCATAGCCAGAAACATGCACAAAAAATTTGGTTCAATTATATGGAGAACTTCATACACTTTTCGATGGTACAATAATGAAAATGGTACAGACATCGCAATTATAGTGCCCCCTTCCGAAAGAATTTTTCCAAATTCAGGGAGGACCTTCGTGACATGACCAAAAATAAACACATAAAATTTGGTTCAATTCTATGCATAACTTCATACACTTTTCGGCGGTACAGTATTCAAAATGGCACAAAAATTGTACACAAATCGCTATTACAGCGCCCTCTACGAGCGATTTTTTTACAAATTAAGGGAGGACCTCCTTGCCATAGCCAAGAACTTAAATTTTTTTTGGTTCAATTCTATGCATAACTTCATACACTTTTTGATGGTGCAATATTCAAAATTGCACAAAAATCGCTATTACATCGCCCCCTAACGGCGAATTTTTTGCAAATTCATGGAGGACCTGCTTGCCATATCCAAAAATTTAAAATAAAAATTTGGTTTAATTCTATGCATAACTCCATACACTTTTGGATGGTACAATATTCAAAATCGCACATAAATTGTTATATCAGCGCCCCCTACCGGCGAATTTTTTTTCAAATTCCGGGAGGACCTGCTTGCCATAACCAAAAACTTATAATAAAATTTTGGTTCAATTCTATGCATAACTTCATACACTTTTGGACGGTACAATATTCAAAATCGCACAAAAATCGCTATTACAGTGCCCCCTACCGGCGAATTTTTTCCAAATTCAGGGAGGACCTGCTTGCCATAGCCAAAAACTTAAACTAAAATTTGGTTCAATTCTATGCATAACTTCATACACTTTTGGATGGTACAATATTCAAAATCGCACAAAAAACGCATTTACAGCGCCCTCTACCGGTGAATTTTTTCCAAATTCAGGGAGGACCTGCTTGTCATATCCAAAAACTTAAACTAAAAATTTGGTTTAATTCTATGCATAATTCCATACACTTTTTGATGGTACAATATTCAAAATCGCACAAAAATTGTTATATTAGCGCCCCCTACCGGCGAATGTTTTCCAAATTCCGGGAGGACCTGCTTGCCATAGCCGAAAACTTAAAATAAAAATTTGGTTTAATTCTATGCATAACTCCATACACTTTTGGACGGTACAATATTCAAAATCGCACAAAAATCGCTATTACAGCGCCCCCTACCGGCGAATTTTTCCAAATTCAGGGAGGACCTGCTTGCCATAGCCAAAAACTTATACTAAAAATTTGGTTCAATTCTATGCATAACTTCATACACTTTTCGATGGTACAATATTCAAAATCGCACAAAAAACGCATTTACAGCGCCCCCTACCGGCGATTTTTTTCAAAATTCAGGGAGGACCTGCTTGTCATATCCAAAAACTTAAACTAAAAATTTGGTTCAATTCTATGCATAACTCCATACACTTTTGGATGGTACAATATTCAAAATCGCACAAAAATTGTTATATCAGCGCCCCCTACCGGCGAATTTTTTCCAAATTCCGGGAGGACCTGCTTGCCATAGCCAAAAACTTATAATAAAATTTTGGTTTAATTCTATACATAACTTCATACACTTTTTGATGGTACAATGGCGACGGACAGACGGACACACAGACAGACAGACATTTTCTATAAACATGTTTTTTGGAATCTCTGACCCCTAAAACATGCAAATCCGTCGAAAACCGGAAGTCGAAAAAAATTTCGATTACAATACTTTCTTCTATTGAAGATAGAAGAAAGTAAAAAGTAGTAAGTAAACAACAAAAAAAAATCATTGATTTTTTTAAATAATAAATTATTATTATTGGTATATTTTATATATAATTTTATTATTTATACTCATAAAAAGCCAGAATTTTAAATATTCGAAGTATTCGAAATATTTTTTTTTTTTTTTTTTTTGACTTTTGTAATTGACTAGCATATAAGTCAACATCCCATTTTTCTTGCAGAAAATCGTCAGAAATTCCTTGAGTTATACGCGAGTATATATGGTACATATATTAGTAAACATATTAGTTACCTCAGGCTGTCAAATACTAAACTAGTACGAAACATAACGGTATGATATAAATTTTTACTAACCCATTATCTAAGGATGGGGAAGGGTGGATGTCTTGCTCTGACATATCAACTAGAACATATCAAAAAGAACTAGTCTGAAACTACTTAAAAATAATTGTATTTACTTTTCAAACTGGCCGCGAGCTCAGCCTTAAATAAATCTCTAAGATAGTTGTGCTGGTCCCCTATATCAAATTTTAATCCCAATAGTTCACATACTAAAAAAAGAAAAAATAATAATGTATACGTACCTTGTTGAACCAATAGTTGAAAAAAATGCTAAAATGAAATTATTACTTACGTATAACGAGAGCCTTCTTATCAAAACGGACTTGCTCAAAATCCGGGGTTCTCGGACCTCCAAGTGATCTCGAATCAATCCGGCCTTGGCGCGGAAGGATGACCGAGAGCTTGGCCGAGGTCGCCGTGGCGGTCCCTTTCCATCTTCGGAGAGAAGACTAAAGCGGGGGCCCAGATGGTTCCAGGTGGCCGATGGAGTTCTACGTCCAGCGACCGGACTACGTCCGAGGGCGCAACGTGAACCCTGGTTAGCTTGTCGCTGGCATGTCATCGTGTGGAGACGACTGCTTTGGGGACTGACGAGCAGTTACCGGCTTGACCGAGGTGAATGGGGCGAGTGCGGTCCAGCTTTTCTGAGCGAGCAAGTGGGTGGGGCTCGGAGCTGCCTTGATGTGAATTTTCAAGGCTGTCGAGCGGTGCGGTGTCTCAGAGGAGCTCGACTTAGCGTCGTGACCCTGTGCCTCGGAAAACAAAGGGCTTGCGAGTCGGGAACCAAGGTACCCTGTGTGGTCTTGAGTGCAAATGCCCATGGATCGTCGAAGCAGGTGGATGTGTTGGCGGCTTGTGAGCGAACAGAACACAGGCGGTCATCAAAGGGTCCGGTCGGACCAAAATTTTTGCTTTCTTCTCTTCGTTCAGCACCCGGAAATAGATTGTCCACTGGGTGGGCTGTCGTCCTTGGGTTTCCTTGGATGATGGTCCTAGGGGATTAGCGACCCCTTGTGGACGATCCGATCGGGTGTTGAACTTTTAATTTTCCTTTTTTTTATTTCTATCTACTAACTCTGTGTTGTGTGTGGAGTCCTCGGGATCTGGACATAGACTGAAGTGGGCCCTTGAACATCTGGCAGGGCTAGCCCCCCTCCGTGCCCAACGGGGTCCGATCAGATCCCGAAACCTTTTTGCTTAATTCTCTTGGGTCTCGTTCGGTGGTCTTAGGGCAGGACGACCGTACTGATGCGTCACTCGGTCCGGTGCCTTACGGGACTCTAACTTTCCTAATTTTTGTCTCTATCTACTAACCTACGATCCGAAGTTGACTAGGAGGTGGGAGTGTCCCTTGGGGGACGCGAAGCCTCTGGGTCCGAAGGGTCGCCTTTGGGTCCGGGCCCAGCCTTTGACTAGTGAGTTTCGCTATCTACACGCCCCTCAGGGTTTGTAGCTCACGGGTCCTCATGGGCACGGACTTGCTTTTGTAAATAGTTTATTTATTTAAAGTGTTATATTATGTTGTCTTCCTGTGGGTTTGGGTCTTCCTCGGTGGAGTCGAGGGGTGGACTGGGCATGTGCGTCGTGTGTGGTTCGTCCCCTACGCACGCTGTCTCGGTATTCTGCCTCGACTCCGCTTGGGACTTCCTGGGCTCTAAGGCCTATCATTACACCGAAGTAGACCTCGTCCGGGGTCGTGAGGTATTGCCCCTACTTCCGTTCTTGGTCCGATGGTGTAATGACGTGTTTATGTTTAGATTAAGTTTATTTTGTGTTATCTTTCCTTCTCCCTTGGCTCATGGCTAGCCATCACTCAGCCAACGAGTTGGCTGTGGGTTGGCTATGGGTTGAGTTTAACTTTCCTGTTTTTTTTTTTACTTTTACTAACCTATCATCCGCGGGCTGAAATCGCAGAGATAACCTTTATAGGAGTTTCTCAGTTTCGGCACGCGGTAAAGCAAGCTGGTGTGGAGTCCCCCTCGCTAGTTTCCGAGCACGGGCTCTTCCTATGAAGTGTCCCGCGATTAGGAATCGATGATGCGACGGTGGCTTTGCATCAGGTCGAACCTGTTTCGACCCCTCTTTCGAGTTATATTGAGCCGGGTTGCTTGGTCAGCGTTCGGACGTTGGTGTAAAGGGATTTTCGGGGGACCGTCATTGACCAACACGAGGTGTTGGTCCGTGGTTCCCTGAGTTGTGCAATGCTCCAGAGGAGACCAAAGCGGGACAATCCTGCTTGGGACCCTATCGGGGAATTCTGGTGCCGGTCTGAATGGCTGGCCCGTCCTCGTGGGTTATTCCCTTGCAGTGGGTGCCGTGGCGGTCCTTTTGGAGGGCACCGTGTGATAATCAGTAGTGATTAAGTGCACGTACATAGTTTGCTCAAAATCCAGAAGATGGTGTTCAAAGAAATCGTTATTTGGTATGAATTTAAAAAACTGGATTCGGACATTGAGACATTTACGAGAACACCCCCCCCCCCCCCCTTTAGTAATAACACATAATCTTTTTTAGCCAAATAATAAACCGAATGATATGTAAAAAAATTGTAACAAACTAAATGATACGGAACATTAACATAGATTTAATGCATAGACAGTAACGGAGAAAACCCTACCTTTCGTGCCAAGCGTCCCAGAAATAGGACGGTATATAAAAGTTCAGATTCGAACAAAAAAGTAGAAATCGAAAAAAATGCAAAAATACATACTTTAAAATAATGCGTCTTCTTATATATAATGCCAATTATAAAGTAATTGATAAAAAAATAAAAGAAGTAAATATCTTACCTTTTCTTACGTGCCATTTTTTTTAAAGAAAATCCAACTTTGCGCTACAACAAACATGTATTTCACATTTTTATTCTTAAAAAAGCGCTAACCATTTATGAATAAATATTAAAAACAATTATTAAGTTTGAAAACTTCTTGATAAATGTTCTTTTCATATGTAGCTTACGTAACATATTTCTTTTATTATACTTATATTAATAAATATGACAAAAATTGCATAAACAAATTAATTGAAATTTTATTATATAAAATCTTAATTCCACGAATTGGACTGAAAGAGCTATTGATAATAAATATTTCTTTTCCAGTTAGAGTTTTTTTTTATGAATACTGCAAAAAAATATTTAATTTTAAACTAAAATCTTTCATAGTACAAAAAAAAAAAAAAAAAAAAAAAAAAAAAAAAAAAAAAATTACATCATACTCAAAGCCAATTATTTAAAATATGATTTTTTTTTTTTAAAGAATATATGTTTCAAGTCACTTTTTCCCCATATTATGTAAAATTGAATCATTTTTGTAATGAAATATGAATAACTAAGTACTGATTATTAAATTATATAAGAATAACTAAAACTAAATGTAAAGTAAAGTTTGTAACAATTCTTTATGATAAGTTTATAAATTTTAATTTAATATAACATGCGAGTTAAAAATAATATCCGATTCTTTTAACATTGTTTTCATTCCATGATTAAATTAATAACCAGCCATACATTGTGAAGCCATTTAGATAAACGTTTAAATTAAATCTCGAGAGATAACATAAAAATATTTTATAAAAAATTGAAAAATCAGAAATTAAGTAGAGAAATATAGTATAATACTGCATTTACGCTAAATGAAATTTATAATCTTATATTTTATATCAAATGTGTCAGTTACTGTTGTAATCTGTTTTAATTTTATATAGTACTAATTAAAAAAAAAAGTAATTGAAAAATCATTCGATTCATTCAACATTGTCTTCATTCCATGATTAAATTATTAACCAGCCATACATTATGAATCCGTTTAGATAAAAGTTTAAATTAAATTTGGAGAGATAACATAAAAAGACTTTATAAAAAATAGAAAAAACAGAAATTAAGTAGAGAAATATAGTATAATACTGCATTTATTCTAAATGAGATTTATAATCTTATATTTTATATCAAATGTGGTAGTTGCTGTTGTAGTCTGTTTTAATTTTATTTAGTAGGGTAATTCCGGGATTTATGCCGCACATTTTTTTTAATTCGTGTATAAAGTTCCATGGTGGACATAAAATAAAATAATTATGCTGTGCTATTTAATGTTAAATATACAATGCGTGTACTGCGACAAAAAAAAAATTCAAAACAAATTATTAATATTTTTTAACGATTTTTTTTCTAAAACTGTGGCGCGGTTTACACTGCGGCGTTTATCATCATCATTATTATCATCTCAGATACCCGTACATTCAGGCTGAGACGTCGCACTTGTGCGGTAGTGCTGCGCTTGTAATGAGAACAGAATAAAGTTATAAATAAAAATATTAAAAAAAATATTGATATCTGGACTATAATTATGGATATAATAACAAAATGAAACTAAATGGGTTCAATGAAACTTATTAGTAGATTCAAATTAATAATTGTTGCCTACTTTCACTATTCATACTACTTTCACTTCAATCTACAGAAATGTGTCGAAAAAGTACAGTCTTTATGTAACTACATTTAAACACATGATGCAACGAAGCCAATTACACTTCCTCTTTTTTGGAGTAGTTTGCAAAGAAAGTACGCGTAATCCAATTTTTCATTATTATCATCTTGACTTGCATCTTTCTTGCCCTTCTTACTTTTTATTTTCCCCTTTTCTCCTTTGGTTTTAGTAAACTTGATAACATGCCTAACATGGCTAATCTGTGCAAAAAGAAAAGGAAAAGTTAATAACACTTAATCATACCGTACAAAAGAAACTGCGGCTTGGATGCCGGAATAGCAGTGCAGCATGTTTCACATTTTGCATGGTGCAGACGTCGGCCATCACAGTTACCTGCCATCACTAAGGGGAATGGCGTAATCATATACACAGTACTCTATACAAACTCTACACTTAGCTTTGACTTCGAAATCCTGCATGCATTTAGTAATTAGTATATGAAAAGTATTTAAACATAACGTGTTTGAAAGTTTAGACAGTGAAATCATACACTTACGTCTAGTACAAGTAAACATTGAAATGGTATTCACGCTATACACTGGTTAATATAATCTCATTGCGCACCTATAATGTGCGTTTGACGACCATCTGTCGATAATTACAAGATATAGAAGGGGTGTCGCATCTATCCCGTATGCGGCGATTCTCCCGGGGTTACCCTACTAATTTAAAAAAAATAAATTAAATCATCCGATTCTTTTAACATTGTTTTCATTCCTCGACTAAATTAATAACAGCTATTTATGAAACCGTTTAGATAAAAGTTTAAATTAAATTTTGAGAGATAACATAAAAATACTTTATACAAAATTGAAAAATCAGAAATTAAGTAGAGAAATATAGTATAATGCTTCATTTACTCGTATGCTAAATGAGATTTATAATCTTATATTTTATATCAAATGTGGTAGTTACTATTGTATTCTGTTTTAATTTTATCTAGTACTAATTTAAAAAAAAAAGTAATTGAAAAATCAGAAATTAAGTAGAGAAATATAATATAATACTGCATTTATGCTAAATGAGATTTAGAATCTTATATTTTGTATCAAATATGTAATTACTGTTGTAGTCTGTTTTAATTTTATCTACTACTAATTTTGTTAATATATTTTTACAAAATATATGACAGACATGAACGTTAGTCGAATGGTACCGCTAACATGTTTTCGTTTTTATTTGCAGCTTATTTATTCCGTAACTTTAGGTTTCACCAAGGCTTTACATCATGAACTAACACATGTACCATAACTTGTTTCAGATATTTTAAAATTCCACAGAAAAAGAAATATTAAGTTTTTTTTTATTGGGATGAATACGCTAAACTCTGAAATTACCCGTTATTATTTCAAAATATATGTTTTAATATTAGTAAACTATATTTTATATTGTGAAATTTTTCAACCTAACATCCAAATATTCATTAATGGTCAGTTGTTATGAAAAGAAGTTTCTACTACTTGCGCTGTATGACCGAAAGTATTATATATACCAATATAACTCCTTAATATTTTAAAAATATTCACATATCCATAATACTGTTTAATTTATTTAAATGTGAAGTTTTGTGAAAATGACAAACATTGAGTAAGCATTTTACTATATGTTTTTATAGAAACAATTATTTTTTCTTATGCTTTAAAATATATGTTTTACATTTTAAATTTCTTTCTTTCTTTTCTTTTTTTTTTCTTTATCAGTGACATAAATTTGTATCACAGTTAACATCGATTTCCTAGGATGGAAAACCTTTCCTAGTAACTATATATCTCTGAAGAGGCCATGCATTATTCATAATAATGGAGCAGTAATATCACACATGAGAGAACCCATATGCGATTCGGAAATACTATTAAGAATTTTTCCCCTTAAAGGTATTCTATTCCGAATATTTTAAAATACAAGTTAGGTTTAACGTTCATTTTTTATTTTGTATAAATTTTTACAGCTCCAATACTTTTGTGTCAAAATCAATCATAGCAGTAGTATTTGAATTCTCCGAATGACATAAATTAAGATTATGTAAATATGAAAATTAAGCAATATATAATGAGAGAATATAAGCTGAAATTTATGTTTGATTTAAATCTTTAAAGGACTGTGCATATATAACGTTATCAACTGCTAATTTTGGACACTCCCCCTTCCGATATCATACGTTATCATCCCTCGAATCCCTCCTCCCGCCCGTAATGATATCATTATGAATACCTAAAAAGTTTTTAATTTTTGGAATATATTTCTTCCATTTGCAGTGATATACAAAATATGGTTACAGTTATTTTTCAAATAATTTATTGAATCAAATCAATAGACATCAGTAAAATATCACTTATATATGAAATAACTTTATATCAAATAACATTTAAGAGAAATATTTACTATTTAAAAAATATTTTATAATAGCTTTTGTTACATAATGCATTCAACAGTAATAATGTATTTTTCACTTGCCCATCACGTATGGAGGAGAGGCATATAGAATTTCTTATCAGCAAAACAGGTGGACCATATTCTCACTCTTTTATTTATTAGTAAACACAAGTTTCGTTTCAAATATACTTCGCATACGGTTTCTGCGATTATATATGCATACACATATAAAGAAGAATAAGAATGACAAACGTTGGGGGTATTATACATTTTGAAATATACAGGGTGCAATATGTTATCTATCGCCAACCTTTAATTTCTCAACCGTTGGTCATAGACATATAGTTCCAGTTACAAAAACCTTTCAAATGAGAGAAATATTCATGTTGTTGCATTATTTAAAGTCAAAAATCAATTTGATAAAAATTACGAAAACTAACTTTTTATACGGTCCCCCAGTTCCTATAGTTATATTTAGTAAAAGTTTACACATATCATAACAGATATAACACAAAACGTTTGACATCTGTACTACGAAAATTGACACAGTTATTAAATTTCAAAGTTTGAAATTTTCGAACATGATTTTGTCTTTCATTGAGGGATCAGTTAAAAGACGAATTAAAGTAATTCGAGATCAAAATCAGGGTGCAGTGTCCTTTTTACGGCGAAACCACTTTTAGCCGGTATTGTGGGTACTTTTGAATGTTGTTCTACACATAAAACTCAGCTCAAATTTTTAGTTGAATTAACCCTATTTGGTCATTCCCCGATTTGGTGATACCGGCTAGAGGTGGTTTCGCCGTAAAAAGGACATTGCACCTGATTTTGATCTCGAATTACTTTAATTCATCTTTTAACTGATCCCTTAATGAAAGACAAAATCATGTGCAAAATCTCAAACTTTGAAATTTAATTACTGGGTCAATTTTTGTAGTACAGATGTCAAACTTTTGGTGTTATATTTGTTATGATATGAGTAAACGTTTACTAAATATAGCTATAGGGACTGGGTGACCGTATAAAAAGTTAGTTGTCGTAATTTTTATAAAATTGATTTTTTACTTTAAATAATGCCACAACATGAATATATACCTCGTTTGAAACGTTTTTGTAATTGGAAGTATATGTCCACGACCAACGGTTGAGAAATTTAAGGTCGGCGATAGATAACATATTGCACCCTGTATAATTTGATAATAATTTAGTGATTTTTTATAATTTTGTACTTTCATAAAAATAGATAACATACTAAAAAATATAACATATTATTTTCATGTAATTACCATGTTACAAATCGAAAAAAAAAAAACATTTTGTTTGGATCAAAAATGATATTGATATCGAAAGACAAAACCCCTTCCCCTAGAGATACCTTACGATATCATGTGCCAGACCCGCCCCCCACTCCCCCATAAAATGATAACGTTATATATGCACAGCCCCTAAAGGCTAGATTTAAAAATAAAACATGTTAGTTAATTTTTAATAAAATTCAAATTTAATAAATGTATGTTTAAGATTTAAGAAGCAAAATCATTCTTTATAAAATTATCTTTAATGTTTTTATAAGTAATTTGATGTGAAAGAAGTTCAGCATCATTTAAAAGCTGCCAAAAGATGTCATACTCAAATTTATGACTAACCCTCTAATTCCTATGATAGAATGCATTCTAGAAATTTCGTAATTCAGAGAATCTTAATTGATACCAGAAAAGATCAATGATAAAGTTTGCTTTATTTAAATCCAGAATGTATCTTTTTTAAATAAAGCAGATATTACTATTTTAAATTTCTGCTAGGAAATTCGAATATCCATATTAAAAATTCCTATGCATTCGAAACACATATGATAGCATTTATGCTACCATGAGCATTGGATTGTTAAAAATGTTATATCTTTACGTCTTCATGCTATTCAAGATATCAATCTCTTAAAGTTATTTCAGAATAATTTTTCAATTTATAGACCAGTGTAATTTGTAAATTACATTTTTCTTACATACTTAAAACTTGTAGGAAATTACTATAATTTGTAACATAGTAAAACAAAATTTATGAACGTTTGATAATTATCTGGAATTATTTTACGTATCTCTTATCCTTATATAAAAGCTAATTCTTAAAGCTTGAGTATTAGAGATATGATTATATTAGCGGAAATGTTTGGAATTTGGTCTTCGTTTTAAGAAAAGTCATTTATTTCAAAATGGTTTATATATATATGTGAAGTTGGAGTGATGAAATCAGAAAAGTAGCCGGTGTAAATTGGATGACTAAAGCACTAGACAGAAAACATTGGAAAAATCTGGGGGAGACCTACATCCAGCAGTTGATTGAAAATGGTTGTTGTTGATGATGATATATATATATATATATATATATATATATATATATTAAATTTAAATTTTTATTCAGTACATATACGGTATACTTCAAAAACTTTTGCTATGCTGTAACAAGTTAAACTTCAAAATATAAAACCAAAATTGATCGAAGTCTGATACACTGAACTTTATTAATTTTCAGATTTTCTCTATGCTAAAAACGTGTTTGTTGCTCTGATACGGGAAGTAAATTGATATTTTGCTTACGATGGCTAAACAGACAGGAACGACACTTTTAAAGTGGTATTCTACGCATAAAAAACATCCGAGACTAAGTCAAAGTTTTAGTCTAGCACATATTGTCACATAATTAGTAATTTAACAACTATATAAGTACGTGGGCTCTTTAAAAAAGAAATAAAATACAGTGGGGAAATTTTTTATTCATATAATTCAGTATATTATTTCTTCTTTTTTTCGTTTTTATTAATTTGAAATATAAATAGGTGAAATATAGATAAATTCACAATCATTTTTGGTTTGAAATTCTAGTAAAACTTTCAATTACCGTAATTTAATTAATTTAAACGAGATCGTGTTTTTTTTTTTTTTTTTGAAAAATATATTCTAGAACAAAGACAATATTTTCCCACCTCTCTGTGATTTGTATATGCCGCAATGCTATAAAAAATCGAAATAAAGGAAAAATATCATCAGTTTTATTACGAATGTATTACTCGTATATCAAGCACGATGACAGTTATTTCTGTGCGAAGTACCGCAAGTCACGGTGGTCATGTCTCATATGTGACAAAACTCCACTTCTAAGTGCTTTCACATAGTGACAAAAAGGATAACTTATTGGATTTATTTTAAATACAAAAGTTCTTGAAAACATGTTATTAATTGCACATTTCTCATTCTGGCATTTTTAAAAACTTTTGTGACCTCACTATGACGTCGTTGCACGTCAAGTACATCGCATAAGGTCTGTAATAATAATAATAATAATAATAATAATAATAATAATAATAATAATAATAAAAACAGCAAATCGTAAAGTTTTGTTGTGGCCAAAATGTCAATTTAAAAAATCTTTCAAAATGATAGGAATAATTTAAAACGTCTTAAAGAGTGGTCAGTTACAGGACTGTCACTGTTTTATATATCGAATAACATGAACTTTAAAAAGTCCTTCCGGCCAGTGCCGGGAGGAAGAGGTAGCTTTCATAATCCTTATTTAAAAATCTCGGTCGAGCTATTTGTATGTACTATGTACACACCAAGGTACATCCAAGTCGGTTCATAAATACGCCTGTTATTACGTGAGAAAAATCAGGACGTTTCAAAATGTCAGCCACGCTAGAAATTCAAAATGCTATAACTCAGCCATTTTTAAGATATAGACGAAACAAAAACTGCTCCCGAATCTTTTTATCAAGGTCAAACACATAAGAAGAAAATATTTTTTCAATTTTCAATTTTTGGTACCACATTTCAAATTTAAATTTTTCTTAAAAATTTAAATGGCCGTCTTTTTTAAACAAGATGGCGGGTGAAGCTGGCCAACGAACCCGGTCGAGACATTGGTCTGTACTATGTATAAACGAAGTTACATCCAAATCGGTTCATAAATACGCCTTTTATCGCGTGACAAAATTCAGGACGTTTCAAAAAGTCAGCCACGCTAGAAATTCAAAATGCTATAACTCAGCCATTTTTAAGATATAGACGAAACAAAAACTGCTCCGAAATCTTTGTATAAAGGTCAAATACATAAGAAAAAAATATTTTTCCATTTTCAATTTTTTGGTACCACATTTCAAATTTTAAAATTTAAAAAAAAATTTAAATGGCCGCCATTTTGAAACAAAATGGCGGATGAAGCTGGCCAACGAACTCGGTCGAGAGATTGGTATGTACTATGTACACACCGAATTACATCCAAATCGGTTCATAAATACGCCTTTTATCGCGTGACAAAATTCAGGACGTTTCAAAATGTCAGCCACGCTAGAAATTCAAAATGCTATAACTCAGCCATTTTTTAAGATATAGACGAAACAAAAACTGCTCCGGAATCTTTGTATAAAGGTCAAATACATAAGAAAAAAATATTTTTCCATTTTTAATTTTTTGGTACCACATTTCAAGTTTTAAATTTTTTGAAAATTTTTAAATGGCCGCCATTTTGAAACAAAACGGCGGATGAAGCTGGCCAACGAACTCGGTCGAGACATTGCTATGTACAATGTACACACCGAATTACATCGAAATCGGTTCATAATTACGGGAGTTACAGTGTGACATAGGTCAGATATATATATATATATATATATATATATATATATATATCAATTTTGAACGGAGGGTGGTTTCGGGGTCTGGGGGTCATGATCGATGAAAATATACCAAAATTTTTTGAAATCGCTTTCCTCCGAACGGCTGCAATAGGTAGCTTTTTTGTAAAGAAAGCTACCTAATATATCAAGTTTAGTCAAAATGTGACTGAAATTTTGATTAAATCATAATTTCAGCATATATGCCAATCGAAAGACTTTTTTATTTTATTTTGAGTGAGTTTTTAATTTTTTTTAATTATAAATTACTCCTACTACCGGAGTTCAGTACAAAAAAGTCCTTCCGGCCAGTGCCGGGAGGAAGAGGTAGCTTTCATAATCCTTATTTTAACTTAATGCCAACTTATATCATGCAAACACACGAAGATCAATTTAGTGGAAACCGAATATAGGAGATTCAATACTAATTTTTATCAATATAATGAATGAGAATTTCGCGAAATTAGTCAGCTTTATCCAAGCTGCTTTTCTTTAAAGTAACTTATATTTGGCTGCCAAATTCGGCAATTTCTTAAAGTGCCTGTCATTTTAAGACAACTTGGTGGATGAGGCTAAGCAGTGAACTTGGTCGAGACCTTAGTAATTGCTGTGCACATGCTCACTCACATCGGAATCGGTTAATATATAGGAGTGCTGTCGCATGCAAAAAATCAGATTTTTCAAAATGTCACCCACAATAGAAATTGAAACTGCTATATCTGAGCCATTTTTTAAGGTAAAGACAAACAAAAAATGCTCCTGAATCCTTATATCAAGATCAAATACTTAAGAAAGAAACCTTTTTCAATTTCTAATTTTTTTGCACCTCACTTTAAATAAATATATATTTTTTAATTTAATGGCCGCCATTTTGAAACAAGATCGCTGATGAATCTGGCCAGCGAACTTGGTCGAGGTGTTGATGTAACTATCCACATGCCTTCTTACATCGAAATAGGTGAATACGTGTGTTATCGCGTGACAAATACAGGATCGTTTCAAAATGTTAGCCATGCTAGAAATTCAAAGTGCTATAAATCAACCATTTTTTAAGATATCAACAAAAGAACAAATTTTCAGAAACAAAAACTGCTCCGGAATCTTTGTATCAAGGCCAAACACATAAAAAAAAATCTTTTTCATTTTCCAATTTTTTAATACCTCATTTTGAATTTTAAATTTAATTTTTTTTAAATGGCAACCCTTTTGAAACAAGATGGCGAATGAAGCTGGCAAACGAACTCGGTCGAGACATTGGTATGTACTATGTACAGACCAAGTTACATCCAAATAGGTTCATAAATACGTCTGTTATCGCGTGACAAAAATCAGGTCGTTTTAAAATGTCAGTCACAAGAGAAATTCAAAATGCTATTACTCAGCCATTTTTTTTTTTAGATATAGACGAAAGAAAAACTGTTCCGGAATCTTTGTATTAAGGTCAAACACATACAAAAAAAATCTTTTTCATTTTCCAATTTTTTGGTATCTCATTTAAATTTTTTTATTATTTTTTTTATATTTTTAAATGGCCGCCATTTTGAAACAAGATGGCGGAGGAAGCTGGCCAACGAAATCGGTCGAGATATTTGTATGTACTATGTACACACCAAGGTACATCCAAGTCGGTTCATAAATACGCCTGTTATTACGTGAGAAAAATCAGGACGTTTCAAAATGTCAGCCACGCTAGAAATTCAAAATGCTATAACTCAGCCATTTCTTAAGATATAGACGAAACAAAAACTGCTCCCGAATCTTTTTATCAAGGTCAAACACATAAGAAGAAAATATTTTTTCAATTTTCAATTGTTGGTACCACATTTCAAATTTAAATTTTTCTTAAAAATTTAAATGGCCGCCACTTTTAAACAAGATGGCGGGTGAAGCTGGCCAACGAACCCGGTCGAGACATTGGTATGTACTATGTATAAACGAAGTTACATCCAAATCGGTTCATAAATACGCCTTTTATCGCGTGACAAAATTCAGGACGTTTCAAAATGTCAGCCACGCTAGAAATTCAAAATGCTATAACTCAGCCATTTTTTAAGATATAGACGAAACAAAAACTGCTCCGAAATCTTTGTATAAAGGTCAAATACATAAGGAAAAAATATTTTTCCATTTTCAATTTTTTAGTACCACATTTCAAATTTTAAATTTTTTTAAAAATTTTAAATGGCCGCCATTTTGAAACAAAATGGCGGATGAAGCTGGCCAACGAACTCGGTCGAGAGATTGGTATGTACTATGTACACACCGAATTACATCCAAATCGGTTCATAAATACGCCTTTTATCGCGTGACAAAATTCAGGACGTTTCAAAATGTCAGCCACGCTAGAAATTCAAAATGCTATAACTCAGCCATTTTTTAAGATATAGACGAAACAAAAACTGCTCCGGAATCTTTGTATAAAGGTCAAATACATAAGAAAAAAATATTTTTCCATTTTTAATTTTTTGGTACCACATTTCAAGTTTTAAATTTTTTTAAAAAATTTAAATGGCCGCCATTTTGAAACAAAACGGCGGATGAAGCTGGCCAACGAACTCGGTCGAGACATTTGTATGTACTATGTACACACCGAATTACATCGAAATCGGTTCATAATTACGGGAGTTACAGTGTGACATAGGTCAGATATATATATATATATATATCAATTTTGAACGGAGGGTGGTTTCGGGGTCTGGGGGTCATGATCGATGAAAATATACCAAAATTTTTTGAAATCGCTTTCCTCCGAACGGCTGCAATAGGTAGCTTTTTTGCAAAGAAAGCTACCTAATATAGTAAAACAATAAAATTAAAATGATAAAATACAGTTAGCGGACTGCCCAGGGATAATTTAAAAAGTTAACAGATTTTTAGGTAGCTTTCTTTACAAAAAGCTACCTATTGCAGCCGTTCGGAGGAAAGCAATTTCAAAAAATTTTGGTATATTTTCATCGATCATGACCAAATATATATATATATATATATATATATGACATATGTCACACTGTAACTCTCGTATCTATGAACCGATTTGTATGTAATTCGGTGTGTACATAGTACATACCAATGTCTCGACCGAGTTCGTTGGCCAGCTTCATCCGCCATTTTGTTTCAAAATGGCGGCCATTTAAAAATTTAAAAAAAAATTAAAATTTGAAATGTGGTACCAAAAAATTGAAAATGGAAAAATATTTTTTTCTTATGTATTTGACCTTTATACAAAGACTCCGTAGCAGTTTTTGTTTTGTCTATATCTTAAAAAAATGGCTGAGTTATAACATTTTGAATTTCTAGCGAAGCTGACATTTTGAAACGTTCTGGATTTTGTCACGCGATAAAAAGCGTATTTATGAACCGATTTGGATGTAACTTCGTTTATACCTAGTACAGACCAATGTCTCGACCGAGTTCGTTGGCCTTCTTCATCCGCCATTTTGTTTAAAAATGGCGGCCATTTAAAATTTTAAGAAAAATTTAAATTTGAAATGTGGTACCAAAAAATTGAAAATTGAAAAAATAATTCTTTCTTATGTGTTTGACCTCGATAAAAAGATTCGAGAGCAGTTTTGTTTCGTCTATACCTTAAAAAATGGCTGAGTTATAGCATTTTGATTTTCTAGTGTGCCTGACATTTTGAAACGCCCTGTTTTTTGCCACATGATAACAGACGTATTTATGAACCGATTTGAGTGTACCTTGGTGTGTACATAGTACATACAAATAACTCAACCGAGTTCGTTGGCCAGCTTCATCCGCCATCTTGTTTCAAAATGGCGGCCATTTAAAAAAATTAAAAAAAAAATAAATTTAAAATGAGATACCAAAAAATTGGAAATTGAAAAAGAGTTTTTTCGCATGTGTTTGACCTTAATACAAAGATTCCCGAACATGTTTTGTTTCGTCTATATCTAAAAAAATGGCTGAGTTATAACATTTTGAATTTCTATTGTGGCTGACATTTTAAAACGACCTGATTTTTGTCACGCGATAACAGGCGTATTTATGAACCGATTTGAATGTAACTTGGTCTGTACATAGTACATACCAATGTCTCGACCGAGTTCGTTGGCCAGCTTCATTCGCCATCTTGTTTCAAAAGGGTTGCCATTTAAAAAAAAAATGTAATTTGAAATTTAAAATGGGGTATTAAAAAATTGGAAAATAAAAAAGATTTTTTTTTATGTGTTTGGCCTTGATACAAGGATTCTGGAGCAGTTTTTTTTTTTGAAAATTTGTTCTTTTGTTTATATCTTAAAAAATGGTTGAATTATAGCACTTTGAATTTCTATCATGGCTAACACTTTGAAACGATCTTGTATTTGTCTCGCGATACCACACGTATTCACCTATTTCGATGGAAGAAGGCATGTGGATAGTATACATCAATATCTCGACCAAGTTCGCTGGCCAGATTCATCAGCCATCTTGTTTCAAAATGGCGGCCATTAAATTAAAAAAAATATATATTTAAAGTGAGGTGCAAAAAAATTAGAAATTGTAAATGGTTTCTTTCTTAAGTATTTGACCTTGATATAAGGATTCAGGAGCATTTTTTGTTTGTCTTTATCTTAAAAAATGGCTCAGATATAGCAGTTTCAATTTCTAACGTGGGTGACATTTTGAAAAATCTGATTTTTTGCCTGCGACAGCACTCGTATATATCAACCGATTCCGATGTGAGTGAGCACGTGCACAGTAATTACTAAGGTCTCGACCAAGTTCACTGGTTAGCCTCATCCACCATGTTGTCTTAAAATCGCAGGCACTTTAAGAAATCGCCGAATTTGGCAGCCAAATATTAGTTACTTTAAATAAAAGCAGCTTGGATAAAGCTGACTAATTTCACGAAATTCTCATTCATAATGATTTAGTATTGATAAAAATTAGTATTGAATCTCCTACATTCGGTTTCCACTTAATTGAGCTTCGTGTGTTTGAATAATATAAGTTGGCTTTTTTAAAATAAGGAATATGAAAGCTACCTCTTCCTCCCGGCACTGGCCGGAAGGACTTTTCTAGCTTGAGACCGTTATGTTAGATTAAATAAACCCAAATTATACGAATTATAGGATTGCATGGCATGAAAAGTTGTTAATTTGGCGAACTTAAATATTCTAATTGTTTGATTGCGAGCACATTTTTGAATTAGTAATATGCGCCTTATTTGAGGTCAGGTATACGGGAAATATTACTATTTCAAAAAATTGTAGCATTCAAGCAATTTTAAGTAAAAAAGAACAATAACTAATTCTCGAAATAAATGCGTTGATGCAGAATCGTTTACCGTAACAAAAGTTCTTTATATTTACATGTAAACATTATTAAAAATAAAATGATAGTACTATGTAACTAATTAAAATTAATAGAAAAAAATCAGCTGTAATATGCAAACGTATCTTGAAATACAATGATCTACGTTCAAAAAAATATTTTAATCTTTCATTTCTTTTTAAAAAAAAGTCAGAAAATCCATTCGCTTGCGCTGAAGGAAAAAAAAAGAATTATCTATTGCAAAGATTTTAAAATGTTCATTTATTCATATTTCATTTGAAGTATGCCTTTTTTTAACTGGATTTTTTTTTCTTTAGCCACAAATAAATTAAAATTGAAATATCTTGAAATTTCAAAAGGGCGTAACAGCGTATAATCTTCAAAAAGTTTAGAAAAAAAAAACTTACCGTGAATAAACAACATCATTTGAGCATTTTAAGAACATCTGCATAAGAAAGCCTATAATTACATGAGTTATGGCAAAAAAGTGTCTGTTATTTCCATGCAGGCAATGTATAAAAAAATATTTTAAAGTGGTTTATCACAGAAATGATAAGCATGTCTTCATTAAATTATGAGAAATATAACTATAAAGTTAGTTAATGTATTTAAATGAAATATTTGGCAATTTATTATCTTAAGACTGAACCTAAATTTCTATATATTTTAGAAAAAAATGTCTTAAATAAGTTGAACGGAATGCATTTTTTTTATGTGTGGTTTTTGTTTGTGTCTGGATTATAAACAAAGTTTTTCCAACTCTTAAGATATGGATATAATCTGTAGCTCATACATTTTATATAAAAATGTAAAGTATTTTAATAGAAACATGGTGAGCATTTATTTTTAAAAAACGCTTTTCATTAAACCAATTAAATTATTATAAATGCACTTTGAAGTATTATACATTATTTTGTATTATTTAAATAGTTTTTACAGTAACAACTGACCTAACTTTCTCAAATTAATGGATTTATGGGAAAGTTTTGTGCGTTTTATTAAAAAAAAAATGCTCAGAATGTTAATATAGTGTTCTGTAATACACTTGCTTTCAAACATAATATATGTATTTTTTTAAAGAAAAAGGCAGTTTATATTAAAATGTGTTTAAATTAAATCCTTGTCATTTTCAGAAATCTACCCATATTTTGACATAGCAAAATCAAGCTTTTAGAAATGCTCATAAAGTTTTAATTTTTGTAAATACTTACCTTGCCTCATAAATACTAATTGTCTGAGCGAAACGAAGGCTAATACACAGCGCAATAATTGTTTACGGGCAAAAACAGCTTCGATGGATATTAAAACCTTTCGTAAAATCTTTCGTCAAGCATAACTCAAAAAATATTTGTCGGATTTCGGTTCTGATTTTAACTGAAAGTGCCTATGAGGGTAACCTACTGAATGCACCTACTATGAAAAATAAGTTCCAATTTGTTTAAAAATTATATATAAAAAAAACTGATAAAAAAGCAAAATTATCTACATACGTCACGGAAATTTAGTGTATGTTATTTTCACCGGCTGGATGTTTTTGTAGGAAACCGAATTACAGCCCATGGAGCAAAGAAAATATGCACGCACTAATATTAAAGTGCAATAAAACATATTTAAATTTAATTAAACAGGAATAGGAATGTGGAATTTTTTTTTTTCTATTTCAAAGAAAAAAGCAATAACAACTTTTTTTTATCGCCAAAAGCAACATTTATATTTTGCCTGTGAAAATTTGAAACAGTTAATTTATGTTTGAATAAACAATTTTGATTTGTGGACACATTTATTGTTAATTATTTTTTTTTCCTTTTTAGTAGTTTAAATGAGATTTGGCTACTTGTTAGTTATCGCGTCGGCCAATTTCGACCAAATTATCATATAAATAGGCAAACCACCTGTCAAATTATATAAATTGACATATTTTTTATTTTAAATAACGAAAGAACAAATCAATTAATATAACATTAACAAAAATATAAATAAAGCGTCTTCTGACGCTAGTATCATATACGCACCAGAGTACTTAACTGACGCCAAAGTGTCGTTATTTTGCTTGATATGGTAACCTAGATGTTCTTGTTTATTTATTAATAAATTATTTATTTACTTTTTTTTAAATTATATAAATTGTTTTGTTCTATAGCTATTATTTAAACTTTTTTAAAATTTACTATTAATAACTTTTTAAAAATACATGTATAACTGGTATCCGAAAACGAGGTTTTCTCCAAATTGGCGTCAGAAAAAAATTGCGTCTTCGTGGTGCGTATATGACATCTGTGCCAAAAAGTTTTATATTTATTTGTAAAAAACTAGGGGGCTCTGACCCCTACAAGCTACGCTGGCCAACCCTCGTTCAGACACCCCAGATTCTAAAAGCACGCTAATTTGATCGGCTTTAAAAAGATTGAATTATAATTTAAAAAAACAGTCGTGTGTTTCCATTAGTTTTCCTTTCATTGGTGATTTTCAAGACCAAATCGGCTGCTGTTAAGAGATACAATGGCTATTTTCGTCTTCGATTAAAAACAAAATAGTTAAAAATATGAAAATAAGCTAATGTAAAATGAATTATGTAAACAGTGTCATTGTCTCCCGCTATTTTTTAAGAATGCTATAAGAAGGTTCTTTTAAATAAGTCATTTTAAATGTATCGTTTTAAATCTGACGTAATTTTTACAAAGTTTCCTTTCTCTTATTAATATTCACGTGACAATACTTTTGTTGTTAAAAAAGAATTATTATTTTCCCTGTCATAGAATTCACAACAATAGTTGAAAAGATTATCTTAAAATATGAAATAAATGTATCGCGCAAATATATTTTAAATTTTAAACTGCTTTCATATTATTTGTCCATTTTAAATCTGTCGCAATTTCCTCCATTTACGATTTTTAATGCATAATAATGAATTTTTTATTTTAACATTTTCTTTCTCTTTCAAAATTCAAGTGTTCTTAAGACGTAATTTTCAATATTTTCCTGCTTTTAAAATGTAATCATTTAATTCTCATTTGAAAGGGTTTTTTTCTGTTTATAATAGCCACGTGTAAATACATTTTTAACTTGAAGGAAATATTATTCTTTGCACTGCTTTAAAAATTGGCAACAGTTTAAAATATGTATATATATTTTTTTTAATATGTAAAAAATATCTCTCGAAATGCTGAAAATTAGAATTTAAAATGGAAATAAATCCTCAAAGAATTAATCAAATTAAAAAAGTAAACGCAGTGGGAATTTCTATTGTTTAAAATGATCTAAAAGTGATTAAATTCCTATGTATAGTTTTTTCTCTTAGAAAACTTTTTTAATGGTATGATTTTGACCAACTTCAACATTAAAAATCTCTTAAAATAATTATTCTATTTGAAAACTATCTGCATTATCGTATTTATCAAACATTTCTCTATTATACTACCGACTTTTATATTTTTGTGTGCAACAGTTTTATATATATATATATATATATATATATATATATATATATATATATATATATATATATATATATTAACGAAGAAAGACCATGATTAAGCATTCAAATGGATGCCAATCTAATGGGAATATCTACGCAGATTTTCATTGGTGCACTTCCAAATCGTTACTTTATATATATATATATAGAAGGATAAGCATAAACGTTCATCGGGTTTGTAATAAATTGTCTGGTTTGTATCTTTTGGTAACAAATCTCATTTTCTGGAGCCAAAACTTCACAAAGCTTAAAAAAAAAAAAAAAAAAAAAAAAAAAAAAAAAAAAAAAACCCTCCAAGGCAAAGTAATGTTGTTAAAGTACAGTGAAATTAGTTAAAAACGTGTATTTTAAATTAATTGAATGAAAGGTGTATATTTTAAATGAAATGAACGCAAGATGAATATGGTATGGAAAAGAATATTGGCAATTTATCACCTGCGCTTGACTAACTTGAAAGTATCAATATTGCAATTGATAGGGGAGACCTTGGCTAGTAGGCGCAATTTTTAGTTATTGATTATTATTGTTGTTGTTTTTCTTTTTTTTTTGTTTAAATGTTTTAGCAAACTGTAACTGCACTTTTAAAGAACAGACATTTGGCTATAAATACCCGCAGTTTTGAGTTTGTATCTTTTGTAGTTTATGCTTAGCGGAAGCCTAAAGTAAAAGGAAAATTGTGCGCCAACCTACCCCATCAAGGGGTAAGTTGCCTATACCTATGGTGTAGGTCTGCACACGATTCATAAAAATTTTAATGAAAGTCAAAATAAGACACACAGTTAAGAGAAATCAATTTCATTACTACAAGTAAGTTTAAACAGAGGCGTTATCACCGTACAGTGTAAATTCAAAATTATACAGGCATAAAAATAATGAATAAAGCATTAACATTGAGTAACTTCTATCCTACTTGATATCATCATCAGAGTTACAGTTGTCACAAATAAAAAATCGAGTGTCTCCGTTTGGGCAAGCCTCGTGTGCCCAAAATCATTCATTGCAACCGCTTTTCTCGGTGTTTGCTGTAGTTCAAGCTACCAGCACACCTCAGACACCGATCCAACTTGCTCCGTGTTCAATGCGCCTACTAGCCCCATAATAAATTTCTTCACAAAAAGACACGTAACCATCTAATCATAAATAATCCAAGTAAATCTCATATGGGGTAGATACACTTAATCATACACTAAAAAAATCTGCACAAGTTAAATCGCAGTTATTAAGATAAGTATTAGAAATTAGAAAAAGAATGAAGCAACAAAAAAATACTTATGAGTGCGAAAAACAGAAAAATCGTAATAAATGTCCACTGCACGTAGGTAACGCTGCAAAACTACAATGAGGATTGTAAAACGCAAGAAAAAAGGTACTCTGTGACTGGTTGCCAATCTATCAACAAACAGGCGATTTATGAGGACTGCTCCTACTTACCCCTGTAGCCAACTAGCCCCGATCTCCCCTACATGCTATTCAAAATGAAACAATTGTGTTATAACCACTCTTCGTGCAAGAAAAATGGCCAATAATTCGTATTCAGATACACAGGCAAGATTGACGTCAAACAAGAGTAATACTAACAGCAACATTGTTATAACTTTATGGGAGTTATAATCGATAAGTAATAATGGCTTTAAGCAAACAACCGCACAAGCTGTTTTTTTATATATTTCGAGTGAAGCTCGATCATCAAGGTGCTAATTATTCATAAAAGCAACCGTTACATAAACGAAAGTTTAAAATTTAAATGTAAATATATGCAATCTCGCATTCCTTCCCTACCCCCCCCCCCCGAAAAAATTGTTACAGCAATGAAATTTAATTGGAGCTAAACAAAGCTTTTTAAAATACGACATTTGTTGAAAACCAGATTACGGAATATTCCTATAATATTTGAATTAATCATGGTACATTTTTTTTTAGCCCGGTTCAAATTTAGCGAAGAGTATTTTATTTTATTTTATTTTTGTCAAAAACCGCCTTTTTTCCGCACGTTCAACTTGTGTTGATGTTGAAATAAATGTTTTGACTTATGCTATTATCTTAACCATTTAGAAATGGTTGTTGTTTCGGTCGAGGATGGGGCTAAATGATGCTCGCATTTTATTTTTTTTAACGAAATTCAACGATGTTCTTTACTTTTAGAAGAAGTTTTATTTGAATAGGTAATAGAAAGGCATGAAATCGTTAAAAATTCTTTGAATAGGTAATCAAAAGGCATAAAATCGTTAAAAATTGAAAAAAGTTACAAAATGGGTAGGCGCAAATTATCAGATATGGAAAAATCCAAAGCCAAAGAGCGATGCTGAAATGAAAATCGACTTGCAAAGCAAAAATCGAGGTCTTCAACTCACTATGTAGGCCATAAAAATCGAGGTCTTCGACTGATTATGTAGCCCATGAAAATCGAGGTCTAAAACTAATTATGCAAGTTAATTATGCATAAAATCGTTAAAAATTGAAAAAAGTTACAAAATGGGTGGGCGCAGATTAACAGATATGGAAAAATCCAAAGCCAAAGAGCGATGCTGAAATGAAAATCGACTTGCAAAGCAAAAATCGAGGTTTTCAACTCGCTATGTAGGCCATAAAAATCAAGGTCTTCAACTGATTATGTAGCCCATGAAATTCTAGGTCTAAAACTAATTATGCAGCCCATGAAAATCGATTACAGAGTAAAAGACGAATGCGAAAATTAAAACAATCTAATATTTAATCGATTTATAGTAAAAGGTCATGTCTCGATGGGCTCCAATCCACTAGCAACGGCGTTTTACAATAGGTTGATTCTATCCGGGAAAAATTGAGCTCAAATTAGGTAATTTGTCGCATTCTGTGGATGATTCGGTGGAACTGCTTTCGATTTGTAAACTGTTTTTCTTCTCGAAACGGGACTGGAGAGTTTATCGATGAAGGTTTTGGTCGTTAGAAGTTTTATCTTTGCGATCTGTTAATGAAGAGGATGCGACGGAATTTGGTGGACGAAATAAATTCCAAATGATCGTTGTAATATATTAAATTACATTTTTTTGTTCCTTTTTATTTATTTACTTATTAGAAATTTTAATTAAATGAGTCAAATCTTGTTTTTAAATGTATTTAATATGTGTATTTTAAATTAAAAGATTGCATTACGAAAGATGGTGATAAGAACAATATTTGACGATTTATCACCTGCGCTCACCTAAATGCTTTATTACCATGTATTTAATACCCTTTATGGAATTTCATTGTTGTATGGACTTTGCTTTTTTAAAAAAGCTTGACGCAATTCCAGTTTAAGAAAATAAGATTTTTTGCCAAATGATGTAAATGACCATGAAAATAAAACTGAAGAAGTATTATACTGATTTAGGTATATATTTAATAAAAATGCATCTGCTAACACGTATTAGATAAGGGCATAGATGTCATACACACCCCATATTGGCATGATTTTTTTTCCAAAGTTCAAAGCACCACTAATTTTAAATTTTAAGCATAGCGGTTTCGGTAGCATTTAGCATACCGTGCTCAGTGCTGAGGACGCTATGGTATATGCTACCGAAACCGGCATGCTTAAAATTTAAAATTACTGGTGCTTTGACCGTTGATATTTTTACATTCTCTTATATTGCACCAAGCTCCATCTTAATAATTATTTTACATTTATTTACATGATTTTCATAATGCGTTTGTTTGTTACACTTTACTCCGAAATTTATCCTTTTCGAAGATAAAGTGATATGAATATAAGTAAATACTTATATTCATTAGAATCAGTTCATTTAATAATAATAGAGAAAAATGTATGTTTTGTAAAAAAGAAAAAAAAATATTTTATAAAATATTCTGAAAATAATGAAAAATTACATATTATATATATTCTTTTATAATCCCAATATTCATATACTGGCATCTAATATTTGTTATATTATTATTAAATGACATGTTGCTAATTACATTATAAAAGTGAAAGTGATAGTTTTACAGTTTTGGAGTTAAGTGTACTGTTGTAAAGACTTCGTTATTAACGTCGCTAAGTGAAGGTACAGTGTAAGATTTTTAATGCTTCTTATCCCGTAACTGTGAATCGCAAGATTTCTCGTCATGTCTCGGTTAGGATTCTATTATATCGATAAAAAAGGATAATCTGCTCTGATTAGTCACAAGATTGTTTAATATTAAGTACATAGTGATAAAGATAAAATTATTTTAAAAACCAGAAGAGTGCAACTGTAATTTTGAAAAAAAAAAAAAAGTTAATTAAAATATAAAATCACGCACCTGTCATAAAATCAAGTACAAAGAAGGAAGCAAAAGAATGGAACAGATGCAATCCATAAATTCATTTTTAAGTACAGGGGTGGAACAATATTTACTGGCCTGAGTGTGTATAAAATATTTGTAATACGACGGTTGATGTGGAATATGGAAACCTAATGTCTTAGATGCTTATATGCCTAATTTCAGACCTGTAGCTGCTGTATTAACTTTTTTTTTTTCGTTTTTGGTGTGATAGGTCGCATCTAGCTTAAAAGAGAGGTTGGGGGTTATGACGTGGTTCAGTGGACTGGTTCACTTAAATGCAAGAAACTCCAACCATTCATTACAGGAACTAGTAAATTTTATTTAACATTTTTAAGTGAGTTACAAAAAGAATATTACTCATAAGTATCAACAGTGAGAGAGAGAAAATTCTTATATAACAAGTATGCCTAAGCGTTACCCAAGACCACTTGGTCTTACATTCTCGCAGGTCGAGATAAAAGGGAGTGATTTCATAAGAAGCATATAACACTTGGCGCTACAACATCGCTAAATTCAAACATTAGCACCGTGAACGAACAGCAGGCAAAGGAGTTATTTTTGCGAGCCAAATAATTACCCCAAAATCTAGCAACCCCGATAAAAACAATGAAAAAACGCGTGATGCAAAGTGGTTGCCAGGCCAGAATAACCAATAACGGCTCTCCATATGTATTTACTATAGACGCCATAAAACCTGACAGTGTTTATCTAAAATAAATAATTACGTTAAATGATTGATACTTATAATTGCGAAATGCCGAGAGAGGCTTAAGCTTTAAAACAACTGACAAATAAATTTAACGTAGGGGAGATGGGGGCACATGTGAACAGGGGGCACATGTGAACATCGCAAATTTTCAATAGTTGTTATAAGTTTTTTTATTTGAAAAAAATTACTAAAGATGACAGCACCTGTAGACATATGGTAAAAATTTTTTGAAACTTTTTGACATTTTGTTTGTCCTCTGTAGCCAAAACACTCTTTTTAGATCTCAAAAGTAAAATCTTAGTTCCAAGTTGATAAGCGTATAACTTTATTTATTTATTCATTTATTTGAATTTGAGTGTTTTAATATATACTATGAATACTAATAAATATTTTTAATAAAGTTCTTTTTCTTCTAAAATTGGGAAATGTTAATGATTTATCAATTTAACAGAAGCAGCAATGTGGGGCACTTGTGAACAGACAAGTTGGGGCAGATATGAACAGTACACAAGTGTACCAATAATCATTCTGTGATTCTTTTCCTTTCAGTTAACTTAATGATAAATAATGTCAGTTCCATTATCTATAATTTTCCTGAAATAGAAGATATTTTCCTCACATGACGTTGATTTTGCATTGAAACTTCATCAAACACATTTTTCAGCAAATACATAAAGAGCAACAAGCTCGTTTACATTCAATTGTAATTTAAATAAATTTAATGTTTTCTAAGGTGCAATAAGTGTTATATATTATTTTACTAATCAGTTTACAACAATATTTTTTATGCATTGTTAACACAAAAGTATTACCTTGAACAACTTTGCCAATTTTTCTATTACATTTGTTCTAAACTTGCAATGATGCTTACTTCCATATCTAAAACAGTTATGCATATGATGCTTTGAATGGAGATAGATATGAGTAATATTTTAAGAAAGTAAAATTTTTAAACTGATAACCACCCTAAAATCCCTATTCTAACCCCTCCCTCTTTCAAAAGCAGAAGAAGCTAGGGGAGGGGGGGGGGAGTTATCGTCGAGATTTTTTTTTTTTTTATAATCATTAAGAAACCCTTCTTCATCTATAATTTTCAAGTAAATAAGGCAAATACAGCAGTGGGAATCTTTCGTATTTCGGCAGATTTCAGATAAATAGTATGTAAACGCCCCCTCCCTAAAATTTTTCCCAAACAAAATCCCCAAAGCAAAATTTAAAAGTTTTAATTTCTTTTTTAAAATTCCTTCCTTATTTTTTTTCAGCAATACTTAATGAATCATCTAAGCCTCCACCCCCAAAATCTACTTATTTTCATTTATAATCTTTTGTATAAACTTACCTCCCAGAAACTAGAGAAATATATATATATACATATATATATTTCTTTATGGTGAATTTCACAGGTAATTAACTAATAATTACGATGACAAATGAATAACAGAATAAAAAGCATGTCAAAGGATATTTTTTCCTTGTGTTCACATGTGCCCCGCGTTCGTTCACAACTACCCCGCTGATGGGGCACATGTGAACAATTTTTCGAATTTATAAAACTAGTAAAAAATGTAAGAAGAACTATACAGGTGATATTTAAAAAAATACCATGTATAAAAGAAAGTTCTATTTACTATATTGAGTAGGTTTTGTTTATAGAAATTAATCCATTCATGAGAAAAAGCTATATTTATGGGAACTGTTCACATGTGCCCCCATCTCCCCTACATGAAAAGTGATTTACAGAGGCTTCTAAAATAACTATCTTTTTACATTTTTTGATATTTGATTTCAACGGCTGTTTACTTAAGTGAAAAATGAGACAGAATTATTTCTATCGTGGGCGAAGCAAAAGAGAAACAAAAACAAAATAACATACATTGAAATATCAAAGGCAGGTGCTTTTGACTCTTCTGTTTTATTTTGTATAAAAGCTCAAATGTTATTGAAAAAATAAATTGCATATGCAAGAAACGGTTACAAATCATAAATTGAAAATCACTGCATTAAATTAAAAAGGTTATTGAAAGAAAGAAAAAAAACGAACAGATAAAATTCGATATGGATTTTAAGCAAATAATTAAATTATAAATTTTAACATAACGAAGGGAGAAAACAACACGTTTCAAAAGCCAAAATAAATGATTTAAATTAATTTTAAAGAAAATATGATATGTGAGAGAACTCTGTCACAGGGGTGACAGTGAATGAGACGTAGCTACTGTCGTTTGGACTCGGAATCACAGTGAATCAGCCATGTCTCTTCAACTGTTATTAATCACAGAGGTACTTTATGCCCGGCCCCATAAGCTCCAAACAAGCCTTTTCCTCCAAACCCCCTTTCCAAGCTGGTTGCCACCTCTCACGCCTAAAACGAAAAAAAAAATGTTACTAAAACATCTCCCGTTTTGAAATTGAGCATATAGGCATCTACGACATAAGGCTTCAATATTCCACATCAAATATTTTATACACATTCGGGACAATAATTATTGAACTACCGTTGTTTTTATTTGTTAATAAACATCCTTAATTGATACATATCATTTTATACTTTATTATATTTTATATTTATAATTATATTTTTTTTATATATTTCAAAATAACAATAATATGATTTACCAAAGTTTATCCAAAATCACAGCATAGCAAGGAAAAAATCCCAAGGACAAATATTCCTAAATTAATGACAGGATTTCAACATTATTATTCCAAATATTATGTCCTTTCAAATTTTAATAGAAACACGCATAGTAACACTTTAAAAAAATTAAGGATATCCACTAGGTGGGGCCGAAAAAAGTTTTTTTTTTCTTTTTGATTCTGTATACAGCGGAAAACTTCTAGGGTAGCTTAGTAAAATGCAATAACAAAATAAATAAATTTTTACATTTTGCGGTAGCGCATCGGGTCTAAAATTTCATAAGAAAACACGATTTTGATAATTTGTCTAATAAATGAAAATAAATCAAATAACTTATATAACAAGAAGCTATAGACATATTTTAGTAGAAAAGAGTATAGGAGCATAAATAAATGGAAAATAAATACATTTCGCAACGCAATGGCAGCGGATTATGTTTTTTTTTTTAAGGCATTTTTTTAAAATGACAAATTTTCATTGAAATAGAAACTACTTTTCTGATTGTACCTTTACCTTACCTGATTACCTGTATCTTATTGTACCTGGGTGAAATTTCACTTTGTAATAAAATATAGTCCTTTACTTGTCTTTACTGTCTTTTGGATGTTTGAAATAAGATTTGTTTGAAAAACTTGGCATTGGAGATCTCTAGAAAAATGCCGTTCTTATAAAATCATCTCTCGACCGAAGACTTTTTGTGATGCCTTGGCTACCCCCTTCATGCACAGTTCCACTGTTTGGGTGTGACATGGGAATTGGTCAAATTTCCACTGGGCCGCTGTTTCACCTGATTCGACCTTAGACCAAATCTCTTCGTTGGTAACTCTCCTCAGAAAAAGGTGGTGGTGAAAGTGTAGTAGAGTTCCAGTGAATCATTTCGATGTAGTCTGTAGCTAGAAAAATGATTTTGGATGTTTGAAAACACCTGATTGACTTTCTTTTAGAAGCTAAGTTTCTAGCCTTTATAATTCTTCTGAAACATAACTCTCGTATATGATCCCTTTTATCTACTATCATACTCAAAAGCAAATTTTCTGGATTGGCAACTCTCAATTGTTGGGTCAATGACCTTCAGCAAGTTTTCAGAGAGGAATTTTGACGATTTTATAACTTTCAATAAATGTTCTGGTCCATTTGAGAAGTATTTACTTTTTTTGTACTTAACTATACAGGTACATAAGACTTTGGGAGAAAATAAACTATAATATTGTGTTTGTCTGTTGGATTTTCAATACTTAAATACAACTGGAGAATTCTGTTCTCCGTCGTTACCCACCTTGAGTGGAAAGTGTGCCAGGCTCAGAACAGATAAATCTTCAGGACAGCTGCCTGCTTTTATAGTACAACTAATGTTCAGTAGGTACTGCTGCTCTTTGCTTAAAATTTGCAGGCCGGTTCTGGAAATTCACACTCAACACTGAGAAAAATTACCACTGGGAGTTTCTCACATTTCCTGAGCTGCATGCCAATCGGACTAATGATTTTGGCCCAGTCGTTTCAGCATCTAAAATTTGAAACAAATGCCAGAATGACAACTCATTGAAATGTAAGATGCCTACACCACCAACTCTCCCCACTGTAGTGGTCTTTTAACTTCTTCAATGTGAATAACACTTGTTTTCCACCCCGCATTATTAACAGTGCCATCACATCCAATCACATTTTTTTTGTTTCCTTTACGTCCACACTTCCAATTTTACCAATACTATGCATTCTTTGGAAGTACAACAATTTTAGTTTAATGATTGGTATACTTTTTCCTTTTCCACAGTTACAAATAATAGAGACAGGGCACTCACAAACTTCGGGGACCATTTTTACAATTGCAGTCTAATGTTATTTTCACTTACACGCAGAGACATCAAACAGTAACAAAGATTTTATTTTTTTTAAATCTTCAACTCTCTTTTTCAACTTTTACTTTCCCTTATCACGCTTAAAAACTACATAAGATTACGATAACTGTCATGATATGCATTTATTAACTGAACAATTCTGTAAGGTGTTACTGTCAGTATTAAAGCTTTATCAAACACAAATTTAACTTTTGGCGTCACAATAATCGAAACGTGAGAAAAATTAACTGACCTGTTGTTTCATTTCAAGGATAAGTTGTAATTTTTATGGAAGCCCCACTTGTGAACGTTTTCATAAGTTGGAAGTTCTTTTGGGTGGCCAAATAACGGGCAGTTAAATTCACTGCGAATAATTTCCTTGGAAACAGCCATAACACAGCGATTAATATAATCAATAAATCGAATCGCTTATTAAGCGGTCACTAATTAAATCAGTCTTTAAGTATCGCAATTGAAATGCACAAAAAGAACACACTGCTAATCATTGCCGACAAAATTCTAGTGAACAACTCACAGAAACCGCTGTGTCATAAAGCATACGAATGCGTATGGCACAGTGCATTGTGAAGCGTCAGTACAAATAGTATTGATGGGCTCCAATTCGCAGCAGGGCTCCTCGCTCTGAACTGCTGCCAGAGTAGGACTCATAATACAGCTTGAATGCGTCAATTTAAGGATATTTTAATTGCTTTGTGTTACCCTAAATGAAGTAATTTTGTTTCTTTTTTTATTATAATGTGTTTTTTTATCTTTTTTTTTAAAGCTTTTCCATCATAGCAGTTTTTCATCTTTTTCGTTTATAGCTTTAAAAAATAGAAAGAAAACTACTGCTTATTCAATAAATTTCAAATATTCAAGTGCGATGCGCTACCGCCAAACATAAAAGAAAATATTTAATTTGTTTTTGCATTTTACTAAGCTAGCCCAAAGCCAAATTTTCCGCGATATAGCGAATCAAAAAACAACAAAAAAAAAGTTTTTTCGGCCCACCCTAATATCCACAAAGAACAAAAAATGAGACGTCGCTCTCCAAAACTTGTAATGTACTAGAGTATAAGCAGGTCAATCGGAGAATCATGGCAGTTACGGAATTTGAGTCTCTTATTGCCAAGGAAGTTAAATAGGAGAATCAGTGCAGTTTATAACTTTATAATAACAATGGCTCTTGATTTTAGGTAGGTTTCTATAAAATACCCTCTATTACATTCTCCCCTATCTCGGAATTACTGAAAAAAATTGCAGATCTACACTAATCATGACCCCTAGAACCCAAAGCCGCCCTCAATAAAAAACTTTATCTATCTATCTATCTCTCTCTATATATCATTTTTTTCTGGACACGATAACTTCTACAATTATGCACAAATCTCTTCCAAACTGATACATAAAATCAAGGGGCATAAAATCTCGGTCATGTTCGTTAATGGACAAAATCGGACTAAGGGGATGGAAATAGGGAGAGGTTTTGCGAAAAACGAAAAAACGCAATAACTTCTTAATTTTTGTACATATCAAATCAGTTGAAAGTTTTTATTACGTCTAAAAATAGGGACAAAACTTTATGCATCACACATTTTTGATAAAATTAAAAATGGGCTCAAGGAGCGGAAAAAATAGGGCTTTTGGGAGAAAAAAATCATAACTTCGTCAATTCTCAAGATATCAAATCTAATTAATTTTATTATAAATTTCCTTAATATTATCTACAACTTTTATATTCACAAGTTTTTGATAGGATCATTTCGTACCGCAAAAAAATAAAATAAAATCAAAAACAAAAAAAGGGGGGGGGGTTGAAGAAGAAAAAAATCCATAACTCCGTCAGTTTAGTAGATATAAAATCCCCATGAATTTATCATATATCTTCTTAATATTGTTTACAACATTTATATAGAGAAGTTTTTGATAGGACCAATTCTTACAGCAAAAATAAATTAAAAATACATAGCGGTTGAAGAAAAAAATCGCCTTATTAAGTGTGTATTCAAATCAAAAGTGCTTGTTTTCTTACTCATTTTTAAATTCATTTTTGCTCTCAAACGCATCCAATTGGTAGATTCTCTTATTCAGAAACTATATAATGTACCGTAAAGATTGATTTTTTGATAAAGGCAGGATATATTTAAAAAAATAATGTCAAAGTAGGTATTTTGAACAGAATTTCTCGAAGCGATTGTGTAGAAACAAAAAATATTGTCCTACTGAGAAAATAATTCTTCATAAATCAAGTTTTTATTAATTGAACGAAAAATAAAAACACAAGTCGCTTATAAATCGCTTCAAAAATCACGTCAGCAAGTTTCATATATTTTCTATTAAAAATGAGTCTGAAAATGTGTCAGAATATTTCGAGTTTTTGAGCATGGAAAAGTATATTTTTTTAATACCTCCTTAACATGATTCTGATAAAACCAGCTATTATATATAAATGAAATAAAAACTCGTCAAAAGCGGCCAGATGCAATTCTTAAAGAGGATAAATCTCTAATCATGATTTAGTTTTTGTTAGTGAAATTAGTATACTTAACTTCGAAATCTACCTCCGCCTGTAAGCCGGGACGGCAAGGATTTTTTTAGAGTGAGTATCGACAGGCAATATAATCAAAAATATATTATGGTGATTTCGGCTGTATAGCATCTCTGAAAATTTCCATTTGAAATTAAAGAATCCGAATGTGTGATTGATGTGAAGTGAAGGTATTTGGTACAACTTCAGAGAAGTGTAATTTAGAATAAATTAGTAAATTTAGACAGGTCTCAGTAAATTTAGACCAAAATGTGGACCAAAACTGACCCAGGTGGTCGATAGCTAAGAAATTCATAATGAGCTAAAATTTTCAGGATTAGCTCCTAGATATATATAGAATAGATCCTGAAAAGTCTTAAAAAATTCGATGTCGGATTCCATCCAAAATGTCGGATCAACTGTGGTCGCCAAATAATTGCGTCTTGTTGGATGTTTTTCTGCATATTTACCTCAAAAGTAAATGTTTTTTGCTTCTAAAGAAACCAATGCAGTCATCAAATATGCTAATTTGAATATGAGCTTAGGTTTATAAAATAAAGAAATTTTAAATGTACGGTAATACGATTTATTTAAACTGAAATTATTTAAAAAAAATAAAAAATGTTTTTTTTTTCCTTTTGAGTTTTCACCTACATTTTCACACACAGGCATTTTTTCAACAAAAAATGCAGATAAGAATAAGAATAAAAGTTAGTGAATTAAGGAATTTCCTACGCATGTTCTCCATACAGACGTGGGAGGGGGTTGGAGAGGAATGTGAGTTTGCTGACGCTGGCTCTGCTCACAGTTTATTGTTTCGGCCTAAGCTTGACTGTGCGTGGTCATATTCGCTTCTGTTTTTATGTGTGTAAAATTTGAGACTAAGGACAATGTCACACGGGCGTCGTTTTGCCTGATTTTTTGCTTACGTATTATCCATTCACAATGCTGTCTTTTTGCCTGCTTTTTTGCTTACGTATTATCCATTCACAATGCTATAGCATTGTGAATGGATAATACGTAAGCAAAAAAGCAGGCAAAAAGACACCCATCTGACATTGGCCTAATGATCAATGAGCGGTTTTTTCTTTTTTTTTTTTTAGAGTAAAGATGTGTGTGTGTGTGGTACTTGGGAGTAGAAGCTATATAGTAGTATGACGAAGAGATGGGTAATATGTTGAAGAGTAGTATGACGTTAGTGTAAAAGATGAGAGTGTGTTTCAAAACTGAAACTGTTAATTCTTTTAAGGGGACACAGTACCTTTTAAACCACTTTTTCAATTTTGAATAATACTGTAATATAATGTAATATCTGTAGTGACATTATATTTAATACTATAAAGCAAATATAATTTCACATAATTTAAAAAAAAAAAAACTTGTAGAACAGCCTATTTAACTAAGATTTAAATAATATATATATATATATATATATATATATATATATATATATATATATATATATATATATATTAAATCTCTACTATTTTTTTAAATATGAATATTTTTGCTTCAATTTTTTTTTCGTAATACTAAAAACATACTACATAAAATTGGCCATGGAATTAACATTAGAGGTTATAGTTATCTTTTTAAAGAATTTCAATTATTTTTCCTTGATTTTTTACTATACAAAAGAGAAAAAGATTGATATTAAATGTAATATCCCATACATCTAAAAATCCGTGCACAGTTTTATGTAGTATAATCTAAGGAATATCGAAAAAAATGAAGCAAAAATATTCATGTTTAAAAAAGTAGTAGGATTTTTTTTTTTAATTTAAATTAAATAGGCTGTTCTACAAGATTTTTTTTTTGAAATTATATGAAATTATATTTGCTTTATAGTACCTAATATCTGTAGTGACATTATATTTAAGTATATTAAAGTATTATTCAAAATCGAAAAAGTAGTTTAAAAGGTACTGTGTCCTCTTTTAACACTGCTCCCCATATCGGATTATCTTTTGAGGGCAGGTGTTTTCTTTAATGATTAAATGTCCTGCATTAGGTGTATCCCTTTCACGCATTGGTTGGTTGGTTGGTTGTATTGGGCTTTGTAGAGCAAAATCTCTTTAGGGACATGCAGCGCCAAACATTCACTAGGTAAGTTGCACAAAAAATGAGATAATGAGCGAGTAAACCCCATGGAATTCATTCTCAGAGAAATGGTTTTGTATAATCTTGCTCCCATAAATGTTTCTGCTAGCCCACTAAATTTTGTTACCCTGTCATAAAAACTCTATTGAGAATAAACTCAAAACTGGTGCCAAAGTTACCTGCAGATAAAATTTTATAACTTTGTTGACAGTCGATATGTTGATTGATATATGAAAATTGATATACGAAATCCGAATAAACTTTATTGTAATGAGGGCAGAAATTACTTTAGTTTTATAGATCAAAAAAGGAATGTCAAAAAATTGCAGTAGATCGCGAAGAAACGTAAAAATCGAATTAAAAATTACAAAAAGTTCAAAAATCACGATTGTCAAAATTTACTATAATTTGATAAAAGTTTCAAATCTAATTCCTTTGACCTGCGAGCTCTGTTAAAATTTATGTTTGAAAAAGTTGTAAGCATTGTATCATGTTACTTTTATTCATAATTTAATTTATTTGGATTCCCTTAAATATAATTAATATAATCCCTTAAGTTAATATTAGTTTTTGTTGCATTAAAATATCTCAATTTGTTGATTTTCTGTAAGCAAGTAATCCCTATTGTTTTGCAGTGGAAGTTTATGGGAATTTGGCGAAATATTAGAGATATAGCTAAGCTGGCGTCATTTTTGGCGACTAATTTTGGTCGTCAAATTTGGCGATATATCTCCAAGTTGGCGACAAACTTGGCTGCATTTGGCGATAGAACTTCGTCCCCACCTACCGTAACCCCCTTATAAGCATGGCGATGCATTAAATGCTATTCAACAATCATATAAAAAATTCGCTGAAAATTCAAAAATGGATGTACGAATTCCGAATAAACGTTTTTTGAAAAGAGAACAAAATTACTATATTGGGTTAAAAGAAAGAAACCGTATTTGTTTCACTGATGTGGAAAAATCAACTCAAAACTTTTAAAAAGTGCTAAAAATCGCATAAAAAATTAAATAAAAAAATTTCTAATCAAAAAATCGAAAATCGGGCTTCGAGGTGCATAACGTTATATATAGACGTACCTTTTCCTCAAATTTTGTAGCTGTACGCGCAGCGGTCACTTCAGAACACCGTCGACACACTCACACGCTCACACATAAACTTATTTCCTTATTATTATAGATATAAAAAAATATTTTGTATATACAGGCGGACTTTTACGAAAAATTTATTAAAAAAATATCAGACCACAACACCGGTGTGGCCACACCCAGGCCCAATGGCGACAAATTTGATCGTCGCAACAAAGCGATTCTAGAGAAATTTATTGGATGCTATAAACATGACCATCTTTAGGAAAATATATATGTCCTGTAAACAGTGCCAGCAAAAAAAAATCTTGACAGTCATTGAAATTCTTTAAAAGAGTCCTCATTTCAAACCACTACAAGAACTAAACGAAACTAGTATGTTGTGACCATCACAAAACTTTCTTCTATATAAATCACATCAATTAAATCATTTAAATAGTACAAGAAATTACATCAATTTAGCACCAAATCATACCAAAATATATCTGAATTTGAAGTTTTATGTAAATTATTGCATTAGTTCTTGATATAGAGCTATAGCGGAAATTCTGAAAAATGTAGCATAGCAGTGCCACCTGTTGAGCGATTCACACCAAAACATAAACAGAACTATTTGATATCCAGGTATACCTGAATCTGAAGTTCGTTGAAAATCCAAGCATTAGTTCTTAAGATTGAGGAAATTGATTGCAGAAAACGCAAAAAAATAGCATAGCAGCGCCACCTGTTGAGTGATTTACCCCAAAATGTGTAAATGTCAATTCATGTCAAGGACTAACTGATTCTAAAGTTTCATGACAATTCGTGCATTAGTTCTTGAGATACACCTATAGTGGAAATTCTGAAAAATGCAGCATAGCAGCGACACCTGTTGAGCGATTTGCACTAAAACATAAACAGCAGTACTGTATATCAAGGTATACCTGAATATGAAGTTTGTTGAAAATCTAAGCATTTATTGATGAGATAGAGCTATTGTGGAAATCGTAAAAATGCAGTATAGCAGTACCACCTGTTAAACGATTTACACCAAAATGTATAAAACTTCAATTCATGTCAAGGACTAACTGAATCTGAAGTTTGATGAAAATCCGCGCATTAGATCTGGAGATTGAGTTATTGCGGAAATCGTAAAAAATTCTGCATAGCAGCACCACCTTTTGAGCGATTTACACCAAAATCTAATCAGCACCAATTTATATCAGGAACTAGCTTAATGTAAATTTTTATCAAATTCCGTGCATTAATTCTTGAGATAGAGCGCCCACAAAATTTGTGTCACATACATATAGACAGACAGATAGACTCGCAGACTCACAGACAGATATTTTGTAAAAATATGTTTTTCGGAATCTCTGACCCCTAAAACGTGTAAATCCGTGGAAAACCTAAAGTCGAAAATTTTCACGAATTCAACACTTTCTTCTTGTAAAGATAGAAGAAAGTGAAAAGGAGGACGCTCAGTCATCTCAAGCTGCAATGTCCACCACTGCACTTGACCAACTCCTGATAGAAATTGTCGTCCGCCTCTTCTATTTAAAGCAGGAAAGAGTAAAATAAGACATCTGAACATTAAGTTGTGGTTTGGGTGTCAAGATTAATTTTGCTGTCCCTGCATTTATGGCCTTTGGCCTCTGGAAAAGTTGAATATTTTGTTAGAGAGGTGCAGATAATATATTTTTTAATCTATACTAGGGGGCTCGGCCCCCTACGAGCTACGCTCGCCAACCCTGCTCAGACACCGCATTTTCTAAAAGCACGCTAATTTAATTGGCTTTAAAAAGATTTTAAAAGAGTGAATTATAAATTAAAAAACAGTGGCGATCTCCCTATAAACGGGTTTTTATTCATTTCTCTTTGATTGGGGAATTTTAAGAAAAAATCAGGTGCTGTTAAAAGATACAATGGCTGTTTTGGTCTTTGATTAAATAAAATCATTAAACATTTCAAAATAAGCTGATATAAAATGAATTAAGTAAACAGAGTCTTTGTGACCCGGTGTTTTTTAACAAAGTGAAAAGAAAGTTCTTTCTGACGTAATTTTCACCAAACTTCTCTTTCTCTTTTTAATATTCACGTGAAAATACTTTTGTTAGAAATGAAATATTATTTGCGAAATATTTAATATTATTTTATTAATATAAATAATATTAGAAATGAAATATTATATATATTGCAGCAAAAAATAGTGGAAAAGATCATCTCGAAATATCAAATAAATCTCTCGCGCAATTTTTAAATTTAAACTGTTTTGCAATATTATTTTTTGTTCATTTTACATAATAAGTGTAGACGTGAATGTGACGTAATTTCTCCTATTTAAGACTTCTAACGAATGTTAATGAACTTATTATTTTACAATATCCCTTCTCTGTTAAACTTCACGTGTAAATATAGTTCTTATGAAGTAATTTTCAATAAGTTTCCTGCTTTTTATACGCAATTATTTAATTTTAATTTGAAAGTATCTTTTCTGTTTATAGTAGTCACGTGTAAAAATACTTTTAATTTGAAGCAAACATTATTGTTTCCGTTGTTTATACAGTTGGCAACAGGTTAAATTAGTACAATTTTCTAAAATAAGTAAAAATTATCTCTCGAAATGCTAAAAATTTGAATTTAAAATAGAAATGAAACCTCGAAAAATGAGTCAATTAAAAAAAATTAATGAATTCTGCACACCGGGAAATTATAACGTATAAAATGATCTTAAAATTATTAAATTTCGATGTATAGTTTTTGCTCCTATAAAACTTTTTTAGTGGAACGACTTTTTCCAAATTTAGCATTAAATATCTCTTAAAATAATTCTTCGGTTTGAAAACTGTCTCCATCAGCGTGTTTATCAAACATTTCTATATACTACTACCGATTTTCATATTTTTTTAATGCATTAGTGTTCTTAATATTAACGAAGAAAGACCTCCGGTCACAAAAAATTCAAAACCGGCGGCGGCGGTGACAGCGGTACTTACTTTTTTTTTAGAATAGAGAGATGTTATCAAATGTTACAAATGTAGCATTTTTGTTATTACTGGAAGATGTGTAAGCCAATAGAGGGTGATTGTACTTTTAGCCTGCTCATTGAAATCATAGTGGTGTCTGTTAGTAAAAAATTATTATCAAATTATTAATTTTGCTGTCCCTGTATTTATGAACATTGGCCTCTGGAAAAGTTGAATATTTTGTTAGAGAGGTGCAGATAATATTTTTTTTTATCTACTAGGGGGCTCAGCCCCCTACGAGCTACGCTCGCCAACCCCCGTCCAGACACCGCAGACTCTAAATGCACACTAATTTGATCGGCTTTAAAAATATTTCAAAAGATTGAATTATAATTCAAGAAACAGTGTCAATCTGCCTATAAAAAGATTTCTATTTTTTCTCTTTGATTGGGGGGAATTTTAACGCCAAATCCGCTGCGGCACTACTTGATTTTCCCGTCGACCAATTTCGCCAAATTATATAAATCGCCAAACCACTCGCCAAATTATACAAATTGACATACTTTTTATTTTAAATAACGAAATAACAAATAATTAGTACAACATTAATAAAAATATAAATAAAACGTCGAAACAAAAATAACTTGATGACGTAGACACGTGTAACAACATTTCAAAATAAGCTAATATAAAAGGAATTAAGTAATCAGTCTTTGTCTCCTGGTATTTTTTAACAAAGCGAAAAGAAAGTTCTTTTAAATGAGACATTTTAAATTAATCGTTTTTAATATGATGTAATTTTGACCAAGCTATTCTTTCTCTTTTAAATATTCACGTGAAAATACTTTTGTTAGAAATGAAATATTATTTGCACTTTCCTAACAAAAATAGTTGAAAATATCCTCTCAAAATATCAAATAAATGTCTAGCGCAATTTCTAAATTTAAACTGTTTTGCAATATTTTGTGTTCATTTTTTGTAATAACTGTAATGTGACGTAAATATGACGTAAATTCTCCTATTTAAGACTGCTAATGCACGTTAATGAATTTAATTTTACAATATCTTTTATCTTTTAAAATTCACGTGTATACTTTTTATGACGTTCCTGCTTTTTGTACATAATTATTTAATTATAATTCCAAATGTTTTTTTTTTGTGTTTATAATAGTCACGTGTAAATAAATTTTTAATTTATTTACACGTATAAAGATTTTTTTTGAAGCAAACAATTTTGTTTACGCTGTTTATACAGTTGGCAACAGGTTAAATTAGTACAATTTTCTAAAATAAGTAAAATATATCTCTCGAAATGCTGAAAATTTGAATTTTAAATTGAAATAAAACCTCAAAAAATGAGTCAAATTAAAAAAATAAATACAGTCTGCACACCGGGAACTTCAAACGTATAAAATGATCTAAAAATGATTAAATTCCCATGAACAGTTTTTACTCCTATAAAACTTTTTTAGTGGAATAATTTTGTCCAACTTTAGCATTAAATATCTCTTAAAATAATTCATCGATTTGAAAACTGTCTGCATCAGTGTTCAGTGAACATATCATTTTTCGCAATTATGATTTATGAGAATCCATTTACTGAATAATCACTTCAACTAAAATGATTTTAGAGTTAATTATTGCTATAACTGTTTTTTAAGAAAACCCTTATTGATATTTCTTGAAATAATAATCTAAAAGCATTTATCCATCATAAATCAACATTTCATTTCCTGTTGTAACACAAATATCTACTTAACATAAACAATCCAACAGTTTAATCATTATTGTGAAATACATTCCTTTTGTAATTATAGCAATTTTAAAACTTTAAAGCATCTGAAATAGTGTTATACTTATAAACATTACCTTCATTCCCTTATTGAAATATCTTTGTTTATCATATCAAGATACTTTTCTATTCAGACATTTTCTCACTTGTTTAAAAATAATTATTGTGATTTATATGTATTGGTCAAGGACACTTCCTGGTTTTCAGTGCACCTCTACATTAGAAGAAGCAGTTGAAGTGCAACCTTCAGATTAAACGCACGCAGCATTAATACTTTAGCTGCGATATTTTTTAATTACGCAACCGGGCATCCCAAAAAGCCTGGCTCTTGTCAACATTAACATACCGCATTCTTGTACCTGCAGGAAGATGTAAATCTATGTTTGTTTCAATATAATGTTATTTTAATCTCTAGTATATTTATTAACTGTTGACACAACATATACAATTCATCGAACAATAAAAGCTGGAGGCACCGGCGAGATTTTGGATACTTTTTTCAAGTTTGGAATAAGTGTACGCTCATCATATCTTACTGCAGTTTGTTAAATTAAATTTTCACCAGTCTTATGTGGAATTGCAACAGACGGCGGAGCACCTCGCATCACATTTATTACAGATAAGTACATTTTATCTTATTATTTTTATCGGTTTGGCTTTTGTTTTTTACGCTATTCACCTCATTATTTGAATAATGAGTACCGACTTGGAAGCCGCAAAAAAGGCTGCTGAAGAATTGAAAAAAGCAGCTATAAATTTACGTGGCAGAGCTAAATCTGCTCTAACAAGGATAAACAACTTCATTAACTCTGAGCAAACGTTTCAAAAGAATGATTTGTACAATAAATTAGAAAAATTAGAGACAGTTTACTCAGACTTTGATAAATATGATGCTCAATTACCAGCTGAAGCATATGAAATTGAGGAATTTGAAAAGAAAAATGAAACCAAAGCCAAACTGCAAACGGAACTTGACAAAGTTACCGTAAATGTGCATACACAATCTCAATTGATAAATGATCAGATTCCAGTTGTTAGTTCTACTATTTCTAACAATTTTAAATTGCCTAGGCGCAATATAGAGCAATTTAATGGTCATTTTAAAAACTGGCTGTCATTTAAAGATTTATATTTATCATTAGTTCATAATAACGACAGCATAATTAATATACAGAAGTTTCAGTATTTAAGAGGGTTACTAGGGGAAGAGCCAGCCTCTATAATAAAACATATACCTATTTCTGAAAACAGTTATTCAGAAGCATGGGAAAAATTGCTGTCGAGATATGATAAGAAAAAACAAATTGTTTCCACTTTAGTTAAAACATTCTTGGACATTCCCCCTATTACTCAAGTGAATGCATTTAGCTTACGCTGTTTATCAGATATATCAGATGAAGTAATTAGAGGCATTAAATCAATCGATGAAAAGGCATCTGGCCGTGACTTATGTCTAATTCATATTTTATTACAAAAGGTTGATTCTAAAACAAGGGAGGAATGGGGAAAATTGACCTCAAGCGAAGACTTTCCGTCTTTCAATCAATTTATTCAGTTTATAAATGATAGATGTTCATCTTTAGAGTTGTATAAAAGTGAAAATAAAGGTTCGCATAAACAAGAGAAACAATATAACGTCAATATATTTTATTCCAGAGTCATTAGCAAATGTTTACTTTGTAAATTGAATCACTCACTTTACAAGTGTGCTAAATTTAAGGATTTAAGCACCAGGGATAGGAGACAGTTTGTTAAGAAATTCAAGTTATACAGTAATTGCTTGTCTGACAAGCACACTACCTGGAAATGCAATTCCTCTTACTCTTGTCACAATTGAAAGCTGAAACATCATACTAGTTTATGCGAAAACAAACTGCAAAATTACGCGATATCAACTTCTCGTTCAAATGAAAAACAGAGCCGCAAAAACAAACCTGATTCAGAGGCCGGTTCATTTCCGGATGAGAATAAAAAGGAAATTTCTCCTTCCATAAAGGCAGTTCAAACATCCTTCGCACTTTTGCCCACTGATAGTGTATATATTAATGATTGCATGGGTCAAAAGCACACTTTAAGAATCATGTGTGATAGTGGATCAGAGTCTACGTTTGTTTCTGAATCCTGCATGAAAATGTTAGGAATTAAAAGGAAAAATGCTAGGTTCCCCGTAAAAGCTATGTCTAATTCAAAGATCGCAGTAACTAAGAGTTACGTAATGTTTGATCTTACATCAATTTATAATGCTGGCACCAAGTTGTCTGTTAAGGCATTTATTTTAGATGATTTAACTGCTCCGTTACCTGCGGAAAAATACATGAGAAGCATTTTTCGCATTTAAAGAATATAAACGTAACGGATCCACATTTCGAGACACCAAGTAAAATAGACATCATTCTAGGATCTGATTATTTCTTTTCTATTTTGCTTCCTGGTCAAGTAACAGATACGCAGAGCAATTTAATTGCTCAAAATTCAATTTTTGGCTTTCTGGTATCAAGGAAAATGCCACATAGTAGTACATCTCCAAATTCGATACATAATTTACACATTTATGAAGTTAATATTGATAAAGAGTTAAAGCGTTTTTGGGAAGTAGAAGAAGTATTTAATAAGGATACTCAAATGTTGTCACCTGAAGAGCAATTTGTTGAATCACATTTTCAGGAAAATTATTCAATTAATTCCGAGGGTCGTTTTGTGGTTAAGTTACCTTTTATTCAATCTAAATCAGAATTAGGTAATTCTAAACCTGCCGCAATTTCTCGCTTGCTTGCTATGGAAAATAAATTTAGAGAAAAACTAGAATTTGAAAATCAGTACAAAGAGTTTATGTACGAATATGAAGAATTAGATCACATGGAATTAGTTGCAAAAAATGGCATTAATAATTATGAAAACGAACACCACTTTCTACCTCATCATGCGGTTATTAAATCTTCTAGTATCACTACTAAATTAAGAGTAGTTTTTGACGCTTCATGCAAAACTTCAAGTGGTGTTTCCTTGAATTCCATTTTGGGTGTAGGCTCTAAGTTACAACGGGACATTTTCGAAATCTTACTTAATTTTCGATTTCCAAAAATAGTCTTTTCTGTGGACATAGAAAAAATATACCGCCAGATTTTGGTTGCCGAAAAGGATGAAATTTATCAGCAAATAGTTTGGAGGTCTAATCCTAATGAGGAAATAAAAAATTACAAACTAAAAACTGTCACATATGGTTTAGCGCCAGCATCTTTTCTGGCAACTAGATGTATAAAACAAATCGCTCAGGATTATACAAAAAATCCTTGCATTTCGCGCATGTTAGAAGAGGATATGTACATGGATGATTTATTATCTGGTACGAACACTGTTAGGGAAGAAATAGAAACTTGCAAAGAAATTACAGATTGTTTAGATGCGCATGGTTTCCACTTGAGGAAGTGGAATTTGAATTCGCAGGCATTTCTTAATGAATTTATAGATTCTTCTAGCACTGAATCAAATTTTGAAATAATTCCTAGTGACAACGGAAGCTCCAAGGTTCTAGGCTTAAGCTGGAACTCTTCATCAGAGGGTTTTATTTTCATAACTGCATTAACACTCACTTCACCTCTTACAAAGAGACACATTTTAGCTGAGTCTGCACGGATTTTCGACCCACTAGGTCTAATTTCGCCCTGTACTGTAACTGTAAAGTTATTTTATCAGAAACTTTGGCTTACAAAAGGGGACTGGGACTCTATTATTCCGCAATATCTTACAGACGAATTGCTACAGTTTCAAATTTCCTTTAACGGACTAAATCAATTGTCTGTTCCTAGATGTGTCACGATTTCATCCGGTAACCCATTTGAATTACACGGATTTTCTGATGCCTCAACATTGGCATATGCTGCCGCAATTTATTGCCGACAAAGTTATAAGGGGAAAATCAGCTCCTTTCTCTTAGTTTCTAAAATTAATGTTGCTCCAATCAAACAGATTTCAGTGCCAAAATTAGAGCTTTGCGGTGCGCACCTAATATCTAAGCTGTTCCGTTCCGTCATGGAAACATTAAAGAGTTACAAGTTCGATATTTTCGCCTGGACGGACTTAAAAGTCGTCCTTTCTTGGTTATCTGCACATCCGCGTAAATGGAAGACTTTTGTCGCGAATAGAACATCTCAAATCACCGAAATTCTGCCTACTAAGCACTGGAGACATGTCACATCCAAAGAGAACCCCGCAGATATCGCTTCACGCGGTATTGATTCAAAATGTCTTCCAGGTTGCGATTTGTGATGGAAGGGGCCAAGTTGGCTGGTTTTGGACCCATCCAATTGGCCCAAAGACGACTCAAATGCTGAGGAATTTGATGATCAAATCAAAGCCAAACAAAGGTCTGGTCCAATTTTTTCCTTTCACCCTCGCACATCAAATGATCTACTTGATAATTTGTTTCAAAAGCACTCTTCGCTTGCAAAAATTATTCGCATTTTGGAATATTGCCAAAGATTTATCAAAATCTGCAAGAAGTCTAACAAAACAGAAATTTCTTCACGACATCTTACTTATAAAGAAACAAAAGCAGCCGAAGGAAATATTGTTCGCTGGATTCAGAATTCTTACTTTCAGGATGGATTTAAATGTATCCAAGAACAGGAAGCTTTTCCAAGGAAAAGTGCGTTACAATCCCTCCACCCATTTATTGATGATAAGGGTCTGTTACGGGTGGGAGGACGCTAACAAAATTCACAATTATCATTTAATCACAAACATCCGTTAATCTTGCCCTCCCAGCATAAAATGGCTGAGTTATTATTACAGCAACATCCCATTGCCCATTTACATGCTGGGCCTTCACTGCTATCCTACATCATAAGAAAATCTTATTGGATAGTTTGTGGAAAAAAAGATCATTAACAAATGCATCCATAGATGCTTGAAATGCTACAGATATAAAAGGTCCATTGCAACCCGTCAACTAATGGGGAATTTGCCAAAGCATCGAGTAACCCTGGAACGCCCATTTTTCTCCAGCGGTGTTGATTACGCAGGCCCTATATGTATTAAATTTAGTAAGGGTCGGGGTGCAAAAACAACTAAGGGCTATATAGCTTTGTTTATTTGTTTGGATGCAAAAGCTGTGCATATTGAAGCTGTGAGTGATATGACAGCTGAAGCATTTATCGCCGCCCTTCGAAGTTTTAGTGCAAGGTGAGGCGCCCCACGGCATCTTTATAGCGACAATGGCACCAATTTTGTCGGTGCATCCAGAAAGTGTGACAAAATTTATGACTTGTAGCGTTCATTTACAGATAATTAAATAATGTCACATTATCAAGCTGAAAACTCTCTAGAATGGCATTTCATCTCTCCTTCTGCCCCTCATTGTGGCGGGATTTGGGAGGCTGCCATAAAATCGACAATGTATCACATCAAGCGAGTCATAGGAGAGACATTTCTCACTTTCGAAGAGCTAGCCACGTTACTCGTCCAGATAGAATCCTTGCTAAACTCGCGGCCGCTTATACATTTAAACGATAATAATGCTGATTCAATAAATGTTCTCACTCCCTCACATTTTCTTACAGGGGATGTTTTGCATTCCATACCCGATGAGTCAGCAACCCCGACAACGAATCTAAAGAAACGATGGGAACTGATCCGAAACATGAAAGCTGGATTTGCTAAACGGTGGACCAGAGAATACTTGGCCTCGCTGCAACCCAGAGTTAAGTGGAAGACCGGCATGCCTAACATCGAGGTGGGTCAGATAGTGTTACTCATGGACGCAAATCAACCGCCTGGAACTTGTCCGTTGGGTCGCATTAGAGAGGTCCACCCAGGCAGTGATGGATTCAACAGTGTGGTAACTGTGCAACGCGGGTCTTCATTAGTCAAGCGTCCAATCAACAAAATAGCATTACTCCCTCGGTATCAGGACTAAGGCCCTGATAGGGGGGGGGGGGAGCATGTTTAGTGAACATATCATTTTTCGCAATTATGATTTATAAGAACCCATTTACTGAATAATCACTTCAACTAAAATCACTTTACAGTTATTTATTGCTATAACTGTTATTTAAGAAAACCCTTATTGATATTTCTTGAAATAATAATCTAAAAGCATTTATCCATCATAAATCAATATTTCATTTCCTGTTGTTACACAAATATCTACTTAACATAAACAATCCAACAGTTTAATCATTATTGTGAAATACATTCATTTTGTAATTATAGCAATTTTAAAACTTTAAAGCATCTGAAATAGTGTTATACTTATAAACATTACCTTCATTTCCTTATTGAAATAACTTTGTTTATCATATCAAGATACTTTTCTATTCAGAAATTTTTCTCAGTCGTTTAAAAATAATTATTGTGATTTATTGGTATTGGTCAAGGACACTTCCTGGTTTTCAGTGCACCTCTACATTAGAAGAAGCAGTTGAAGTGCAACCTTCAGATTAAACGCACGCAGCATTTAACTCTTTAGCTGCGATATTTTTTAATTACGCAACCGGGCATCTCAAAAAGCCTGGCTCTTGTCAACATTAGCATACCACATTCTTGTACCTGCAGGAAGATGTAAATCTATGTTTCTTTCAATATAATTTTATTTTAATCTCTAGTATATTTATTAACTGTTGACACAACATATACAATTCATCGAACAATCAGCGTGTTTATCAAACATTTCTGTATAATACTACCAATTTTCATATTTTTTTATGCATTAGTTTTCTTAATATTAACGAAGAAAGACCTCCGGTCACAAAAATATCAAAGCCGGCGGCGGCGGCGTCGACAGCGGTAGTTACTTTTTTTTAGAATAGAGAAATGTGTTATCAAATGTTACAAACGTAGCATTTTTGTTATTACTGGAAGATGTATAAGCCAATAGAGGGTGATTTTAATTTTAGCCTGCCCATTGAATCATAGTGTATTGAAATCACTGTTAGTAAAAAATTATATATAGTGTCAGGGTTTGCTTCTGAGTATGTGAAGTTTTTTTTTTACTCTAAATTACTTGAATCTGATTTTATTTTCGCAGAATGTAGAGATTTGTTTGTAATATCAGGATAATGAGGTGGAGTTTTCTAAATGCCTGACCAGTATAAATCTGGTTTGCTCCGAAAGAATATATGAGGACGTGAGTTTCAAAACTCGCCTTATCCAAAAAATCAAATATTGGGAAATCGCCAAAAAAACTCTGGCTGCGTCCATTGTTTTTCATTGTAAACCAAGATTTCACAATGCGAGAAACGCACGATAAAATTAGCTTTTTTGCAGAATATAGTGTTTAAATTCACCAATAGAATAGATTGACAGAGAAAACTCGATTAAAAAAATGATAAAGCGAGTTTTGAAACTCACGTCCTCATATATTTATTCATCGCCACAACTCCCTACTCAGGATGATGTGTCAGTAAGAGATATTTAAATTTTATATAACTAGTTGAGTCTAAAAAAAGTATTTATATTTCTAAATATGTTAGAAATGGACTACTGTGATCCATTAGTACTTAATGAAATGAACAATGTAATATGATAATTAAATTATAAAATTGAAAAATTAATGACCGCATATCACATGAAAATAAACCTAATTTGAACAGTTTAATAAACAAGTCAAAATTAAATTTGAAAATTCAAAATACTAGACTGCGTAAAAAGCAAACAAATTATTTCTCATCAATGTGAAACTATTTTTTATATTATTTACCTATTTTTTTTATTTACTTGTATTGATGATTTTTAAGTTGTGTTTTCTTGTTAGTTCTTATCTATAAACAATGTTTTGACGAGGTCTATGAAGGTTGGAGTTGCAGTAAAGCTAGAGATCCTACCTAAACAACTTCCAGGTTGTGTAATATTTAAACGGAGCTTGTGACTGTAAAATAGTCAAGGAAACATCGTCTTCACTTTGAAAGACCTATCCAATGATATGCCACGCAATAGGGTGCGTAAAATGTTTTTATCGTTTCTACCGCCATTTTGTATTTTACGGCCACCATTTTGAATTTATAAAAACAAAACCTATCCCATAACCATCGAACGGTTAAGTCAAATAGATAAAGACCTCATTCATTAAAATCCATCCAGCCGTTGGGATGTTACGAGGGTATAAAGAAATCCACTTATCCAGGTACCCGCCAAACACATAACCCTTCTTGGTAGTCGGGTAAAAAATGCCGAACTTAGTTTTATGGAAATGTAAAAATCCATTATAATTGCCTCATAATAATGTTTAACTTTAAGTGCTGTGTTTCATTTTTGTAAATAAATAATCTAGTTTTAATTAATTTTCTTTTTGTAACAATTTCATCAGAGTTATATGTGTGTAACCGATTTTAGGTTAAATTAATCTAATTTATTTCTTTAGGTAATTTTCAATTTACTTTTACCTGCCAATTTTAATTTAGTTATTTCAATAAATATTTTATGTTAATTATAATTATAAGTATCTACCGCGGAAAGTTTAAAAGCAATAGGTGCATCGAAACTACACAACGCACTATTTTGATTAAATTAAAATTTATCCATTCAATTTTTAACGTGAGCGTTTGTTTTAATAAATTTAAAGCTCGCGTTACCCTATTACTAGAACGGTATTTATTATAACGGTATTATCACGATTTTTTATTATTTTTATAAGTAAATTAATTGAACCAATGCGGCTTGATGATGGCTTTTGGTAAAATACACTGCTCAAAAGAATTAAAGGATATTGCAGTTTTAGGTGGATTTTGTATCTGGTAAACTGTTTAGCTGATTGATACATGGTCGAAAGACATAGTAGGTTATATGAGAATAAATTACACATGTTTGGCAGAAAAAATGCATTTTATTGCGCATTTGTGTACTAAAGGAAAAAAAAACACAATTTGTGCATATGAGAAAAAAAAGAATAAGAAAAGGTGTTTTCTTCAAAGAAAATCATTTTCAGTAGGGGGTATGGTTTCCACGGGCGGCCAGCAACGTTGAACACCTTTGAGGCATGGACTCAATGAGGCTATTAATGACGAGTTGGGGTATTCCGCCCCACTCTTCCAGAAGAGCTCTTTCCAGTTCTTGGAGAGTTTGTGGGGGTTGTTGGCGGCCAGAAACTCGTCTTCCTAGAGCGTTCCAAACGTGCTCGATTGGATTCATATCTGGAGAACACGCTGGCCATTCCATTCGAACGATTCCTTCCTCGAAAAGGAAATCCTCCACCAGGTTTGAACGATGTGGCCTGCAGTTATCGTCCATTAAAATGGAGTTATCTCCGATTGCTGCAGCGTAAGGGACTACAATAGGTCTGAGGATCTCATCCCTATATCGGCGACCAGTCAGAGCTCCATCTCGAATGATGTAGAGGTCAGTGCGTCCGTCAATGGAGATGCCGCCATACACCAACACTCCTCCACCGCCAAATCTGACACTTTCGTGCACGAACGCAGGATTATTCCTACTGCCACGGTCCCTCCAGATAAAAATACGCCTATTATTTGGATGCACAGAAAAACGGGACTCGTCAGAAAACAGAATATTGCTCCATTCATTTCTCCTCCAGTTGACATGCTCGGTTGCCCACTCCCTGCGGTCGCGACGATGCCTTGATGTTAATCTAACACATACCATCGGTCGGCGAGCATACAGACCTACAGCATGGAGCCGGTTTCGAACAGTCTGATTTGAAATCGTGGTGCCTGTAGCCGAGCGAAGGTGTTGTTGGAGAAGAGTAGCGTTCATGGTTCGGTGTCTCCGAGCTGTTAACGCTAAATACCGATCTTCATTGGGCGTTGTTGCCCGTCTACGACCTTGCCCTGGTCTTCGGCCTGCGCATCCACTCTCCAAAAAACGGTTCCAGATCCTGGAAATGACACTTTGTGAAACTCCAATGGCTTGCGCTACTTCGGCTTGAGTTTGCCCCCCTTCTAACCAACCAACAATTCTCAAAGCTTCTGAATCTGTCAAATGACTTCGCTGAGACATCGTACTCATCGAAACAAAGCAATCACTGAATGCCGATCATCCTTGTCTTCATTCTCTTTTATCCAGTTGAAAGTCAAATTTCCTTCGCTGCCGCTGAAGCGACGTTTTTGACGTCGAACTCAAAATTTGCATACTCCACAGTTTGAAAACCAGAAAAATTTGCATTTGTGATTCTCTTCTTCTATTTTCGGCAAAAAAAATTCGTTTATATCTTTATTTTATATAAAACTTCAAATATCCTTTAATTGTTTTGAGCAGTGTATGAAAGAATAAATAAAAAATCTAGCTATGAAAAAGGTGCTCATTTACGTCCAGCAAAATGTTTAGGTTTAGACAAATAAATATATATTTTTATCTTAAAAGTAAAAAGCAGCCTTTCTCATAATTACTCTATTTTTGTCATCATATCATTTTGATTATTACACTATATGTTGAATCATTACAGAATCATTATAAAAATTACCCAATCCGTTAAAAAACTGGTGTACATGATATAGTTCTAAATTTTAAAATCTCAATAACCTACTTTTGTTTTATCATTTTTCAGAATGTGCCAAACAGCATTCGCATTCTGATCACGTCTATGGTTGAATAAAACTCCATTTGATAGCTTTGAAATAAATCGTGATTAACAGTATTTATTGCCCTAGGAATGTGCATTTTATGAGAAAATATATTTTAGAATGAGATTACATCATTTTGGATTATTTTCAGCATATAAAACCCTGATTAAGTTTATTACTCAGCTGCCAAGAAGGGTTATGTGTTTCACGCGTGTCTGGGTATGTGGATTTCTTTATACACTCGATACACCCCAACGGCTGGATGGATATAAATGAATGAGGTCTCTATAGATTCGTCTTAATCGTGGGATGGTTATAGGTTAGGTTTTGTTTTTATAAATTCCAAATTACGGCCTTAAAATATAAAATGCCGTAGAGACGAAAAATTTTTTTACGCACCATACTGAGTGGCATATCATTGGACAGGTCTTTCAAAATGAAGACGGTGTTTCATTGACCATTTTACAGTCAGAAGCTCCGTTTAAATATTACACAAGCTAAAAGCTGTGTAGGTAGGATTCTAGCTTTACTGAAACTCTAACATTCATAGTCATCTATAGAGGCCTCATCAAACTGTGTTTATAGATAGGAACTAACAATTAAATACAATTTAAAAGCCATTAATACAAGTAAATAAAAAAATATATGTAATAAATTATAAAACAGTTTCACATTGGTGCGAAGTAATTAATTAGTTCGCTTTTTACGCAGTCGGGTGTTTTGATTTCTTAAATTTAATTTTTACTTCTTTTCAAAAATGAAATGTAATAATGATGACTACTATTTTGCATAAGTACATCAGTGAAATTGTATTATTTAAAGTTAACATGTACATTTTTTTTCTCTACTTACACTTATGTGGTTACTTGATATTAACAAATAAATATTTATAATTTGTCGCGAATTCGTCTGTAACAATTTGCACTTCATTTTTTTTTTCTTTCTTCTTTCTTTACAAGAAGTAAGCATTGCATTCATGAAAATTTTCGAATTCCGGTTTTCAACGGATTTACACGTTTCAGGTGTCAGAGAACCCGAAAATCATGTTTTTACAAAATGTCTGTCTGTCTGTGTGTTTGTGACACAAATTTTGTTGGCTCTCAATCTCAAGAAGTAATGAACGGAATTTAGTAAAACTTTAGAGTCAGCTAGTATCTGATATTTATTTTTCGGTGTAAAGTGTTCAGCAGGTGGCGCTGCTATGCTGCATTTAACAATAGCTATTCACGGTTTCAGAATAGCTGTATCTCAAGAACTAATGTACGGATTTCAACAAATTTCAGATTCAACTACATTTTGACAAAAGTTGTTGTTGATTAGATTTTGGTGTAAATCACCGAACCGGTGGTACTGATATGCTTCACTTCTCAACAAACATAAAAATGTATGAGATAGAAGAATGTTTTGAAATCGCCACATCCGACTTTTTTTTTTCCAGTTAAGTCATAGAGTGTCATAACACACTCTAAAAATCCCTGAGTTTATAGAAATTTTAAATATTTTTGATGAATTATAAAAAAAAACCTCCATGATCGCTAAAACATCACAGAGTTTTTAAAAAATTCAGCATTATGTAATTGGTGATATTTTTATATTGAAAAAATTATAGCACGAATGCATGAAGTTGAATTTTTTATACCGCTGCACTGGATTTTATTTCCAATTTTAACCTCTTCGGTCCCTGTGTGCCAATAAGGTGACCTCTGTTCTTTTCCTTATAAAAACTAAAATGTCCGATTTTTATACATTTCCACATCACTTCTTAATAGCTGAATGTTTTTTGTTTTCAATTCAAACCAATAAACGGCAGCATCTGAGCTGATTCCCACATAAAATAAATGTTATTTTCATCTGAGTGTGCAAAATGCTTAAAAATACCCAAAATATAGTATGACCAAGTACGTGAGAAATTTTCATGAGTATTTAACTGAAATCTTTTTCAATAAAAAAAAATTGAGGATTTGTAGATTATGAACCTGTTTAAAGCTCTTAAATTTGTAATTGCGTTAATTTAGGTTAATGGTTATTAAATTAAAGTTTTTAAGGGATTTATAGTTTTAGATACATATTTTTTAAACTAAATTACAAAGTGCCTAAACGATCAATTACAGAAAATGTATTTTTTCTGTCATGTACGATGTCATTTTGTTTGGAAAAAACACTGAATAAGCATTTGTATTATTATTTTAGCTTTGGAATTGAAGAGGAGAAGCAATAGATAGCACTGAGATCAAAAAGCGGAGTTAAAAAAATATACCGCAACGTGGTGCCAATCACGGGAGTTAAAAATGTGGAGTAAATAGTGTTCGATTATTCAACTCTACGAGTGTAAAGCCCGCAGAACGTACCTACACATACTGAAAAAAACATTTAGGTCTCATAAATTTATAATAAAAAAGCGTTCCACAAAAATCGAATAAACAATTAAAAATTAGTACTTGATTTGCGAAATGATTTTATAATTACGTAATTTGATTTTCATCGATTAACTTAGATTTTATTGTATAATATTGAGACTTTTTTTTCGCTACATTGCATTTCAGATAACTCGTGAAAAGATTCAGTATTTTTGATAAAATTTCTTAAAAATTGTTACATTCCAAGGAATTGAAGATTACTTTGAAATGTAAGGGTTTTTTATTTAAAAGTTTCATTTAATCATTTAGGAGAAATATTTATGTTTTAACATGTGTTATAAAGATTCTTAATAAAGATAGTGTATAATAAATAATAAAGATAGTGTAAAGATAATAAAGATAGTGTTTTCTATATTAATATAGACGACTTAAAAATTTTAAACAATTTTATAGATTTAGAATAATTTCAAGAATGATTAGAACAATCAAACAGAAAAAAAAAAGAAAATTCATTTACCCTTTTTTCTGGGAGAACAATTTCAAGAAAGAAATATTAAATAATTATACATTTATTTCTTGTAATTAGAAACCAGCAAATGATGCTGAAAATAAAAGAAATAGGTTTTTTGCGGAGTTTAAAATATAATTTTAACGTTCAAAACAGAGTTTTAAAATGCTGAATTTTCTAGGATTGATATTCAAATGAATATATTTTTTTATTGTAAAAAAATGCTTTAAAGAATTAAAATGTTTTAAACTTTATTTGCGGAGTTCAGACTGAACAAATCAGGAAAGTAGAATGTTTTGGAAATTCAATTTAGATGATTTAATCATTTTTACTGTCACAATAAATAAAAATGTGTATAGAAAGTCTTTATAAAAATAAAAGATTTAGAGAATAAAATCTTCGTCTAATTCGACATACAAGACTGTTACTTTAATAGAAAAAAACAAAAAACTGGCTCGAATCTGATTTTTTTTAAATTTCACATATTAACAAAATTAATAGTAAGTTTCTTAATGAACAATTAGTACAACATGCTTAAAAAACCAAACAACCATTACAAAATTCAGTACACAGATTTTTCGTAGGATTTCTTAGAGCACTAGTTGCCAACGTGGGGCGTACGCGCCACTAGAGGGTTATTTCATTTTTTAAGGATGCGATTACAATTTGTACTAAGCCCAATCTCTGCGATATTTTTTACCGTATTTCTAAAAAACAAAGTTATGGACTAAAATTAAATTTTATATGCAAAAAATTGAAAAAGAAGAAATCTTTGAATTTTCAGAAAAAAAAACAAAACAAAAAAAAAAACAAAACAATGAAAAGTTGAAAATAGACACAGTACCAGAATAATTATATGAAAAATACTTAAAAAAATTTTAGACATTAAATATTATTTATTTAAATAGTTCTACAATTTTTAGATAGCTTTCATTACAAAAAGCTACCTATTGCAGCCGCTCGGAGGAAAACGATTCCGAAAAATATTTGTATATTTTCACCGATCATGACCCCTAGACCTCGAAACCACCCTCCGTTCAAAATTTATATATATATATATATATATATATATATATATGTATATGTATATATATCTGACCTTTGTCATACTGTAACTCTCGTATTTATGAACCGATTTGAATAAAATTTCGTGTGTACATAGTACATACCAATGTCTCGACCGAGTTCGTTGGCCAGCATTATCTGCCATCTTGTTTCAAAATGGCGGCCATTTAAAAAAATTTTAAAAATTTTAAATTTAAAATGAGGCACAAAAATATTAGACATTGAAAAGATTTTTTTCTTATGTGTTTGGGCTTGATACAAAGATTCTGGAGCATTTTTAGCTTCGTCTATATCTTAAAAAAGTCCTTCCGGCCAGTGCCGGAAGGAAGAGGTAGCTTTCATTTTCCTTATTTTAAAAAAGCAAGCTTATATTATTAAACACACGAAGCTGAATTTAGTGGAAACCGATTATAGGAGATTCAATACTAATTTTTGTCAATACTAAATCATTATGAATTAGAATTTCGCGAAATTAGTCAGCTTTATCCAAGCTGCTTTTATTTAAAGTAATTTATAGTCGGTTGCCAAATTCGGCGATATCTTGAAGTTCCTGCCATTTTAAGACAACATGGTGGAGAGACTAACGAGTGAACTTGGTCGAGACCTTAGTAATTCCTGTGCACATGCTCACTCACATCGGAATCGGTTGATATATACAAGTGCTGTCGCAGGCAAAAAATCATATTTTTAAAAATGTCACCCACATTAGAAATTCAAACTGCTGTATGTGAGCCATTTTTTTTTATTTCACATATTAACAAAATTAATAGTAAGTTTCTTAATGAACAATTAGTACAACATGCTTAAAAAACCAAACAACCATTACAAAATTCAGTACACAGATTTTTCGTAGGATTTCTTAGAGCACTAGTTGCCAACGTGGGGCGTACGCGCCACTAGAGGGTTATTTCATTTTTTAAGGGGGCGATTACAATTTGTACTAAGCCCAATCTCTGCGATATTTTTTACCGTATTTCTAAAAAACAAAGTTACGGACTAAAATTAAATTTTATATGCAAAAAATTGAAAAAGAAGAAATCTTTGAATTTTCAGAAAAAAAAAAACAAAAAAAATAAACCAATGAAAAGTTGAAAATAGACTCAGTACCAGAATAATTATATGAAAAATCCTTAAAAAATTTTAGACATTAAATATTATTTATTTAAATAGTTCTACAATTTTTAGATAGCTTTCATTACAAAAAGCTACCTATTGCAGCCACTCGGAGGAAAACGATTCCGAAAAATATTTGTATATTTTCACCGATTATGACTCCTAGACCTCGAAACCACCCTCCGTTCAAAATTTATATATATATATATATCTGACCTTTGTCATACTGTAACTCTCGTATTTATGAACCGATTTGGATAAAATTTCGTGTGTACATAGTACATACCAATGTCTCGACCGAGTTCGTTCGCCAGCTTCATCTGCCATCTTGTTTCAAAATGGCGGCCATTTAAAAATTTAAAAAAAAATAAAATTTAAAATGAGGCACAAAAAAATAGACATTGAAAAGATTTTTTTTCTTATGTGTTTGGGCTTGATACAAAGATTCTGGAGCATTTTTAACTTCGTCTATATCTTTAAAAAGTCCTTCCGGCACTGGCCGGAAGGAAGAGGTAGCTTTCATATTCCTTATTTTAAAAAAGCAAGCTTATATTATTAAACACACGAAGCTGAATTTAGTGGAAACCGATTATAGGAGATTCAATACTAAGTTTGGTCAATACTAAATCATTATGAATGAGAATTTCGCGAAATTAGTCAGCTTTATCCAAGCTGCTTTTATTTAAAGTAATTTATAGTCGGTTGCCAAATTCGGCGATATCTTGAAGTTCCTGCCATTTTAAGACAACATGATGGAGAGACTAACAAGTGAACTTGGTCGAGACCTTAGTAATTCCTGGGCACATGCTCACTCACATTGGAATCGGTTGATATATACAAGTGCTGTCGCAGGCAAAAAATCATATTTTTAAAAATGTCACCCACATTAGAAATTCAAACTGCTATATCTGAGCCATTTTTTAAGATAAAGACAAAACAAAAAATGCTGCGGAATCCTTATATCATGGACAAATACTTTGAATTTCTAATTTTTTGCACCTCACTTTAAATATAATTTTTTTTTTTAATTTAATGGTCTTCATTTTGAAACAAGATGGCTGATGAAGCTGGGCAGCGAACTTGGACGAAACATTACGATATACTATCCACATGCCTTCTTAGATCGAAATAGGTTAATAAATACGCGTGTTATCATGTGACAAACATCAGATCGTTTCAAAATGTCAGCCATGCTAGAAATTCAAAGTGCTACAATTCAACCATTTTCTAAGATATATACGAAAAAAAACTGCTCCGGAATCTTTGTATCAAGGTCAAACACATAAAAAAAACTTTTTCATTTTTCAATTTTTTGATAAATTATTTAAAATTTAAAATTTATTTTTTTTTAAATGGCAGCCCTTTTGAAACAAAATGGCGAAAGAAGCTGGCCAACGAACTCGGTGGAGACATTAGTATGTACTATGTACACATCAAGTTAATCCAAATCGGTTCATAAATACGCCTGTTATCGCGTGACAAAATTCAGGTCATTTCAAAATGTCAGCCACAATAGAAATTCAAAATGCTATAACTCAACCATTTGTTTAGATATAGACCAAACCAAAACTGTTCCGGAATCTTTATATTAAGGTCAATCACATATAAAAAAAATATTTTTCATTTTCCAATTTTTTGGTACCTTATTTTAAATTTTAGTTTTTTTAAATTTTTTTAAATGTCCGCCATTTTGAAACAAGATGGCGGATGAAGCTGGCGAACGAACTCGGTGGAGACATTGGTACGTATTATGTACACACCAAGTTACATCCAAATCGGTTCATAAATACGCCTGTTATCGCGTGACAAAAATCAGGTAATTTCAAAATGTCAGCCACAATAGAAATTCAAAATGCTATAACTCAACCATTTGTTTAGATATAGACAAAACGAAAACTGTTGCGGAATCTTTATATTAAGGTCAAACACATATAAAAAAATATTTTTCATTTTCCAATTTTTTGGTACCTTATTTTAAATTTTAGATTTTAATTTTTTTTAAAATGGCCGCCATTTTGAAACAATTGGCGGATGAAGCTGGCGAACGAACTCGGTCGAGACATTGGTACGTATTATGTATACACCAAGGTACATCCAAATCGGTTCACAATATCCCTGTTATCGCGTGACAAAAATCAGGTCGTTTCAAAATGTCAGCCACGCAAGAAATTCAAAGTGCTATAACTCAGCCATTTTTTAAGATATAGACGAAACAAAAACTGCTCCGGAATCTTTGTATCAAGGACAAACATATAAGAAAAAAATATTTTTCAATTTTCAATTTTTTGATACCACATTTCAAATTTTAAATTTTTTTTAAAAATTTAAATGGCCGCCATTTTGAAACAAGATGGCGGATGAAGCTGGCCAACGAACTCGGTCGAGACATTGGTACGTAATATGTATACACCAAGGTACATCCAAATCGGTTCATAAATACGCCTGTTATCACGTGACAAACATCAGGTCGTTTCAAAATGTCAGCTAAGCTAGAAATTCAAAGTGTTATAACTCAGCCATTGTTTAAGATATAGAAGAAACAAAAAATGCTCAGGAATCTTTGTATCAAGATCAAACACATAAGAAAAAAATATTTTTCAATTTTCAATTTTTTGATACCACATTTCAAATTTTAAATTAAAAAAAAAATTAAATGGCCGCCATTTTGAAACAAGATTTCGGATAAAGCTGGCCAACGAACTCGGTCGAGACATTGGTATGCACTATGTATACACGAAATTTCATCCAAATCGGTTCATGAATACGAGAGTTACAATGTGACAAAGATCATATATATATATATATATATATATATATCAATTTTGAACGGAGGGTGGTTTCGGGGTCTGGGGGTCATGATCGATGAAAATATACCAAAATATTTTGAAATCGCTTTCCTCTGAACGGCTGCAATGGGTAGCTGTTTGTAATGAAAGTTACCTAAAATGGCTGAGTTATAGCACTTTGAATTTCTAGCATGTCTGACATTTTGAAATGATCTGACATTTGTCACATAATAAATAATACACGTATTTATGAACCGATTTGGATTTGACAAGGAATGTGCATAGTACATAGCAATGTCTCGACTGAGTTCGTTGGCCAGCCTCATCCGCCATCTTGTTTCAAAATTGCGACCATTTAAAAATTAAAAAAAATTAAAATGAGGCACAAATATTAGACATTGAAAAATATTTTTTCTTATGTGTTTGGGCTTTATACAAAGATCCTGAAGCATTTTTAGTTTCGTATATACCTTAAAAAATGGCTGAGTTATAACACTTTGAATTTCTAGCATGACTGACATTTTGAAACAATCTGATTTTTGTCACGCGATAATACACGTATTTATGAACCGATTTGGATGTGACAAACAATGTGCATAGTACATAGCAATGTCTCGACCGAGTTCGTTGACCAGCCTCATCCGCCATCTTGTTTCAAAATGGCGGCCTATTAAAAATAAAAAATAAATTAAATTTAAAATGAGGCACAAAAAAATTAGACATTGAAAAATATTTTTTCTTATGTGTTTGGGCTTGGTACAAAGATTTAGGAGCATTTTTAGTTTCGTCTATATCTTAAAAAATGGCTGAGTTATAGCAAGTTGAACTTCTAGCACGACTGACATTTTAAAACGATCTGATTCTTATCACGCGATAATACACATATTTATGAACCGATTTGGATATGACAAGTAATGTGCATAGTACATAGCAATGTCTCGACCGAGTTCGTCGGCCAGCCTCATCCGCCATTTTGTTTCAAAATGGCGGCCATTTAAATATTAAAAAATAAATAAAATTTAAAAGTGTGTACAAAATAATTCGAAATTGAAAAAGATTTTTTCTTTATGTGTTTGAGCTTGATACAAAGATTCCGGAGCATTTTTAGTTTCGTCTATATCTTAAAAAATGGCTGAGTTATAGAACTTTGAATTTCTAGCATGGCTGACGTTCTGAAACGATCTGATCTTTGTCATGCAATAATATGCGTTTTTATGAACCGATTTGGATGTGACAAGGCATTGCATAGTACATAGCAATGTCTCGATCGAGTTCGTTGGCCAGCTTCATACGCCATCTTGTTTCAAAATGTCGGCCGTTTAAAATTTAAAAGAAAGTTTAAAATTTAAAATTAAGTACAAAAAAATTATAAATTGAAAAATATTTTTACCTTTATGTGTTTAAGCTTGATACGAAGATTCCGGAACAGTTTTTGTTTCGTCTATATCTTAAAAAACGGTTGAGTTATAGCCCTTTGAAATTCTAGTGTGGCTGACATTTTGAAACGATCTGATATTTGTCGCGCGGTAACACGCGTATTTATGAACGGATTTGGATATAACTTGGTGTGTACATAGCACATACCAATGTCTCGACCGAGTATGTTGGCCAACATCATCCGCCATCTTGTGTGAAAATGGCGGCTATTAGTTTTTTTTATCTTAATTTAAAATGAGGTACAAAAAAATTAGAAATTGAAAAATATTTTTTTCTTATGTGTTTGACCTTGATACAAATATTTCGGAGCATTTTTCGTTTCGTCTATATCTTAAAAAATGGCTGAGTTATAGCACTTTGAATTTCTAGCATAACTGATATTTTAAAACGATCTGATTTTTGTCACGCGATAACACGCGATTTTTAGAACCGGTTACGATGTGACAAGGCATGTGCATAGTACATAGCAATCTCTCGGCCGAGCTCGTTTGCTAACTTCATCCGCCACCTTGTTTCAAAATGGCGGCCATTTAAATTAAAAAAAAAAATTAAAATAAGGTGCAAAAAAATTAGAAATTGAAAAAGATTTTTTTTTATGTGTTTCAGCTTGTTACAAAGATTCCGGATTATGTTTTGTTTTGCCTTTATCTAAAAAAATGCTGAGATATAGCAGTTTGAATTTCGAATGTGTGTGACATTTTGAAAAATCTGATTTTTTGACTGCAACAGCAATCGTATATATATCAACCGATTTAGATATGAGTGAGCATGTGCACAGGAATTACTAAGGTCTCGACCAAGTTCATTGGTGAGCTTTGTTGCACCCATTATGTTGTTTTAAAATGGAGGGCTATCACCGATAATTCGTGTTAATATAATTATTAATATAATTCGGGATATCACCGAATTTGGCGACAAACTATAAATCACTTTAATAAAATTAGCTTTGATAACGCTGACTAATTTCGCGAATATCTTATTCATATTCAATATTGACAAAAATTAGTATTTAATCTTCTATAATCGGGTTCCTCTAATTTGAGCTTCGTGTGTTTGAATAATATAAGCTGGCTTTTAAAAATAAGGAATATGAAAGCTACCACTTCCTCCAGTTCACTGGCCTGAAGGACTTTTCAGATTTCTATTGATTTTTATTTTTGCAAGTTGTTTATTTTTTACTATTTATTAAACAATTATTTTCATTCGTTCTCTTATATGTCACGTGACGAAAAGTTTATACGTGAAACTATTTAACTGTGTATCTTAAATTTATTTTCTTAAACACATTTAAGCTAAAAAAATATATGTAATAGCTGAATGAGATATTATAATTTTGATAAAATTCACGTATAAGAAATATGAATGAAAAAAGGAATGAGCCGTTGATTTTGAAATGTGAGAAAGTCTACTTTTCGAAAAACACCATCATTTGTTAAAGACTAACCTTATTGCAAACTATCAAATAAATTATTTTTTTAGCTAATCCACATTACATATCTTTTAATATCAGTATAATGTCTTCGTAGTTGTTTAATTTGATCAACGATATTCCGAATTCGTTAATTTTTAAAGTGATCATCTGGCATAAACATAAAATGATCATGGCCCACTTTCAAAATTAACGGCTGAAATGATAAATTTCTTATAGCTCTATTGCTTGCCAGGCCTCTTACATTGTAAATAAATATATATCATAGGATATTATGTATGTATATTAAATGTATATTACATGTATATTATGTATGTATATTAAATTTGAAAATAGAACAATACACGTGAGTTATGTTGTGAAAGAAATGTTTTTTGTTCTTGTGTCAAATCATATTTGTGTTATTTATTAAGAAATCTTAGTATTCCAACATATTTCAATAGCTCATAATGAGTAATTAAAATTTCTCTTAAACTGCATAAAACTCTAAGACTAAGACTAGACGACAGTTTTATTTTACACTGAAATAAGTTGGCTTTAAACATTTTATGGAATAAAGGAGAATACGTGTGGCCTCATTGCTATTATTTTTTGTATAGTTATTATGTTAAAAACATATTTGTGGCAAAAAATTCTTGATAAGGTAAAAAGAATGCAAATTAAATTGATATTCTTAAAACTCATTTGAGCTCTCTCCATAGGAAATGTATTCCCCTTTTTATAAATAATAAAAAATTACGTTATGGACTATAGGGGGGGGTGGGGGCATCGTCATTATAGAAAAACTTCTGTTGTCCGTAGTCGATAATAAGTTGGGAACCACTGCTTCATATATTTTCCTTTATAGATATTACGCGTTCTGATCAAAACTGTAAATGTATAAGACACCTTGAATATGTGTATGTGTACGCGGAAAATTTGTTTTGAGAAAAATGCTTTCGGAAATACATTATAGTATATTTTCATTACTTACATTTTTAAGAAGTATAATATGCACTTTTTACAAAGCTTACGCAAATGTATTAATATTTATAAACTTTAGTAATACATTTTAGTGGAAGTACAAAATGTGAAAACATTTGCATGCTTGCATTTAACTTATGCACCAGTTTTTACCTTGCAGGCTATCAAAGCTTGAGAGCTAATGTGCCTGCAGGTTCGGTATGTACGTACGTATGTATGTACGTAAGGCAATAACTCGTGATAGTCATATCCAATTTACTTCAAATTTTGGATATAGGTTCATTCTGATAAGGCGCTTCTCGGATTAGATTTAAGGAAGCACTGGTTAAGTATAAAATGGGTAACGGAGGGCTAATCCCTCTTATTTTAGCGAAATGGGTTTTTCATGCAGAATTAAATGAATTGCTTCAAATTTGGTATAACGCTTTATTCTGATAAAGCGCTTCCCTGATTACATTGGGAGGTTCATGGTTAAGTATGAATGAATGACATGGTGGAGCGAATTCCCCACTTAAGTTAGCTAAATGTTTTTTTCGATATCTTAATTTTCGAGGGGTATTATTCTATGAAATAAGAGTACAATATACAATTAGTATGATGAGCCTGTGACATCAATGCCATCAGTTTAACTGGGTACTTTTCGTTTTATTAGTAGTTTTTATCATTAGTTATTATTATTATGACAAAATATTACACTATATTTTAATATTTTTTAATATTATAAATTTTCTTCCTAAATAAATATTATTTTAAGATTTTCAATTCTTTTCCATTTAATGTTTTTTGTATATGAAGTTCGTTTCTTACTCGCGTGCTTACTTTAGCAATTTTTTAAAAGTAGCATCATCAATCATCCACAGGCACTTTAAAAAAATGTTTATTTTAAGGGAAACGTGTTTAACAAATTTCCTTTCACATCATCGTCAATGAAATAAAACTTTAAGTGAGAAGTATTTTTTTACACGAAAATTAAACACATGACTCAAGTTTCTGATAAAATGCTTTTTTCACGAAAACATATGGTAAGTGTCTAAACATGAAAAGCTTTTTAAGATTTTTTTTTTCTAATACTTCTGATTTAATCTAATTATATGTTACTTTACGAAAAAATCTTGTGTCCACGTGTGTATCTGTGATTGTACGGAAAGAAAAGTCTAATAAACGGCTCCAACGATTTTGAATATATTTTATAACCTACCGTTTTGTGGTACAAGGGGACAAGGGGCTAGTTAAAATTCTATTAGTGAGTCATTTGGGGTTACTATAGGTCAATACATTTCAATGAAAACGAAGGTTGGTGCAGTAATTAAGTTGTTCAACAGTTGGCAGCAAACGAAATCGCAAAGTTTGTAACATTTCGTCAAATTTAGTGATATTCGGTTAAATATGGGCGACACTGGTCAGATTTAGTGGGGAAATTGACTTTCGATATTACCAATTCCAAAACAGATGCTTGCTGCAAAACTGAAAGAATAACACTAAGTTTAGCGATATTTGGCGACGTTTGTTGGAGGAATTGGCTTGAAGAATGTCAAGTAATTTTCAAGAAATTAAAAATAGTAGCGGTGAAACATAATCCAACCAATCAGAGTCAAAACTGAAAATGTAATTTGAAAGCATGCTATTTTGTTGTAAATATTTAAGTAATGGAAAATATGGAAGTTCTACATATTTCGAGTATTCCGTTATTCCAGTATTTTAACGATGTTTTATCTAAGCAATGCTGATATAAAATAAAATGATTTATAGCAATAATACTGCGGCGATTTATTGTTATATCGAACTGAAAACATATAATAATATGATAAAATATCTGTAAAAGTTTGTTGTAAAAGTAATATGTTTCCCTTAAGGTTATTATTTTCATTGAGCATTTATTTTAAAACAACTATGGTGTGTGAAGTCCAAGGCAGGTCCTGATAGACTGATACTAAAATTTTCAATTTTTGGATAATTCGACGAGAAGTGTATCGAAAATTCATCAAACGGCCCACTTAAAAGACAATTTTTACCCTTCCAGATAGTCTTGAACGACGCCCAGTGGAGTATTTGACCTCAAATCCTGGTCAAAAATATTTTTTGATATAAATATAGTCCGATTTGCTTGAAATTCTTAGATGCTATTGGGTATCACTGTGGCATGTTTGGTATTGTAAATGACGTCTACAGCCTTTACGGTTCATTTACAGAGACACTCAAAAGAATTCCCTTACATTATGGTCTATGGGGAAAAATTGTTTGCTCTGTATTTTAATGATATCACACTTTTAAACGTGCTGAAATTTATATTCATCACTAAGGTGTACTAAAGCACTTATTGTAGAATAGGGTGTGCATAGGATATAGCGTTTATTTACAGGGACACTCAAAGAAATATCGCTGAAGAATAAATTTAACTATTGAAGTCTATGACCAATAATTGCTGGAAGTGCATTTGTAGTTATGATAGGCGTTTTAAAATAGAACAATTTTTTTTTAAATATTACTTGGTGTGGATACATTCTATAGATCATATACAGGGCTGCACAAAGTTCTCAAGTACATTTCCGTTTATTCACGGAAATGGCTGAATTGACATTTGTAACTGTGATATGCGTTTCACTAGTGATGGGCGATTCTCGAAAATTCGACAATCGAGAAAAATCGTCATCGTAAAAAATAACAATCGATACAGCCATCGATTAATTCCTAGAATGTACAATCGAGATGTTTTACAATCGATTATAACGAGAGAAGCTAAAAACAATTGTTGGAAAATTTAGCTATTATTCTGGCCGAAACTTTCATAGTAGTGATAGGGTTTGCTCGATAATTCTGCTATCGCAATTATTTTCTCCTGATTTAGGCTTAAGGGGTTACTTCAGTCAAGTGAAAAGACCTGCTCGCTAATGCTAATCTTATGGAAGAAATTTATAAAGATATCTCATTTGAATTTCAGTATTTTAAAATGATTTTCTTTTCATTGGAATAAATTCCCCTTTCTTCTTTATGAAACTGCCATGTCCAAATCGCGTAACTATGGCGCATTTGATGAATCAAATAATCTTTCTACTTTTTAGATAACTCCAAAAAGTTTGATACAGTTTAAAGTTCCCCTAAATGTCAAATACTGTGGAATTTCTCCATTGATCGAAAACAAAAGTTTCTTTCGAAAAACGTAAGGATAGTAAGATAAAGATACCTGCCAAGAAAGAACCTGCCTAACACGGAAACTGTTTTCCAGTACCTAGCGATTCCAACATGACTCTTTAAGTCTGTATCGAAATCCAAAGTAGCTACTTTATGACACATTTAAAAACTCATTTTTTATTTTAGGCGCATTAGCTAGAATCGATTAGCATTTCCCTGTTTTCGATAAAGGAAAAAGGTTTGATATAAATTAAAGTTCCCTAAATGTCTAAAGTGTATCAAATGCTGTGGAATTTCTCCGTTTATCGAAAACAAGACATCTTTATCGAAAAACGTAAGGATAACCAGACATATATAACTACTGAGAGGGAACCTGCCTAACACGGAAATTGTTTTCCAGTGCCTAGCGATTCCAACATGATTCTTCAAGTCTGTATCGAAATCCAAAGTAGCTAGTTTCTATGACACATTTACTAGCTCATTTTTTATTTTAGGCGCATTAGCTAGAATCGATTAGCATTTTCTTCTTTTCGATAAAGGCAGAAGGTTTGATACAAGTTAAAGCTCCTTAAATGTCTAAAATGTGTCTAATGCTGTTGAATTTGTCGATTTATCGAAAACAAAGGAGTGTTATCGTAAAATAGAAAAGAAAACAGACAAATATATCCGCTAATAGGGAATTCTATAACTAAAATAAAACTTCAATGGACTTCATTTTTGGTGTTTTGGATAATTTTAATTTTCCAATCCTTACCAACGTGGTATTAGATGATCGGTCTGGAAAAGGTAGAAGAAACGCCCCCCCCTTCCCCCAAAAAGGGGGCATTAGGCCCCAAATTGACAGTAGGGCAGACCAAGGATGAAAGTTAACTTCATGTAAGAGAGGACTAAGGGAAGTTGAGAATGATAAAAAAAACTAAACCATTGAATAAGAAAAAAATTGAAGAAAAAGAAAAATGGTAAAAGAACAAGTGAAGCGTGTGATTAGAGCCAGACAAATGAAGAGGGGCCCGATGGGCCACAGCTGGTCCAGAATGAGTGCCCAAGTTGTCAGAATGGGTCAAGAACTTGGAGAATAGTATCTACAATGAAGTAAAACAATGAGACAAAACATTATGAAAAACAGATGAAAAATACCAATAGCCTGAGGCTAAAAGTAAAATGTTTCACTGGGCTGCGTCCCCTGGTGGTAGTAAAAATAAAATTCATACGAGAAGATAGAGGAGAGTGAAAAGACTTTATTTTGTGAATTTTATAATTTTTGGACAAACAGTATGCTAAAGTTTTGAAGAAACAAAACTTTAAAGCGCCCTCTTGAGGCGAAGAAGGGAGTTAAAATTAAGAAACATATGTCCATATTTTTTATTCGATTTTAGACATAATTTGATTTTAGTCTTATAATTTTCCTATGAGTGCAAGATACCGTACCAGAGTACGAAAAATACCGTCGCTAAGTATATTCCTTTAGAGTATTTTAAGCCCAGGGGCCTAAAATTAACGGTGGATTGACAAAAGAAAGGTAGATTTAGAAAGGTTATGAGATTACCCTTATTTTAATATATTACATGAGTGGGGGAAAATAATTTTGAAAAATCCTCTCTCCTGAGGCGACACTTAAAATCTTGAAAACACATAATTTGCAGTGCAGTTTTGTTTTAACAGTAGCATTCTAATATTAAGAGATATGGGACAGCTATGAGGGCTAAAATAAGAGAAACATTGAAAATCAAGACAAACTGGTGCCGCCAAATTCACTAGAAAACTTCTATATCAACAACTGAAACCCGAACTGATAACTTAAACCACTATGCCTCCTAACCCATATCGGTTAATAACAAAAGCGAATGGAAAAGACCATGTACTCCTTTGGGAAATCATGACTTACACCAGAAGCGCGGTAAGTTTGACTCTTCTGAAAGCTTCCTTTCTCTCGTCCTCTCTCTGGCATTTCGAGATATATTTTCTGCTGCTGCGAACTGCTCGTTTATCTCGAGGAGATGGCAAACCCGAGGGCAAGCCTCTCGCTTACTTCGAGATATCTCATTGATTGTAACTCATTGCTTCCCATTGCCATTCTCGTTTCTCGCTCTCGGTCTCTGTTCAACATTTCATATGACATTGTCGAGATTGAGAAATCAGTTTTCGTCCTTCCTCGAAATGTTACTCTCGATGATTGTCATTTCACGCTCGGCCAAGAAGGGCCGAGATGAGATATCGAGGGGCGAGCTGGACAGAGCTGACAGGCATGGCAATGAGCTGTGAAATGAAGCTTTAATTTTCAATGTTTTTCTTATTTTAGCCCTACCAAGCTGTCACATACCCGGAACCCTCCGATAAATATTATTTATTAAATATAAAAATTTCAAAGAGGAAGGTGGGTCGGGTGAATTCAGAGGACGTGAGAGTGGGCGGGGAGCAATTAAAAAAATTTACCGAACTCTTCCTGTGACATATTATCGAAAAGTCCTTTGACAACTCTTTCATATTATGAACCTTTCTTCCCCTGAAGGTGAAATTCGGGGGATGGGGAGGGGGCGAACAAATTTTTAAAACCGTAGCCGATTTCTATAGTATATTTAAATATAATTTTAGATGTGGTTTTTTTGTGCAGTCTTCCGGTAAATATTATTTATTGAACATAAAAATTTTAAAGTGGGGGCTGCGTAAATTCCGGGGCGAAAGAGTGGACCCAAGGGCGGGGGGGGGGGGGGATCAATTTTCAAACTTTTTTTCGACCCGTGATGTGATATGTTTTCGGAAAGCTCTCGAATGACTCTTTCATATTATGAGACTTTCTTCCTCCCCTTCCCAATTTGGCCCCCCACCGCGGGGGGGTAGTTTTTTCCGTTTTTATCATTTTAGATCGGATTTTTTTATGGAGCCCTCCGATAAATATTATTTATAATATATGAAATTTCAGGACACTTTTCTAAATTTAGTCAAGACCCCTCATGTGACATATCTTTGGAAAGGTTTGTGACTACTTATTGATGTTATGCACTTCCGGTGGCCGTCCCCCCACTTTGCCCCCCCCCGCGGGGTACACTTTTCCAAATATAGCCAAGACCCCTCATGTGAGATATCGTTGGAAAGGTCAGTGACTACTTATTGATGTTATGCACCTCCGGTGACAGTCCCCCACTTTGCCCCCCCCAGGGGGGCATTTTTCCAAATTTAGCAAAGACCCTTCATGTGAGATATCGTTGGAAAGGTCTGTGACTACTCATTGATGTTATGCACCTATGGTGTCCGTCCCCCACTTTGCCCCCCCAGGGGCACTTTTCCCAAATTTAGCCAAGACCCCTCATGTGAGATATCGTTGGAAAGTTCCGTGACTACTTATTGATGTTATGCACCTACGGTGTTCGTCCCCCCCCACATTTCCCACCAGGGGGGCACTTTTCAAAATTTAGCCAAGACTTCTCATGTGAGATATTGTCGGAAAGGTCTGTGACTACTTATTGATGTTATGCTCCTCCGGTGACATTCCCCCCCCCCCCACTTTGCCCCCACCACGGGGGACACTTTTTCAAATTTAGCCAAGATCCCTCATGTGAGATATTGTTGGAAAGGTCTGTGACTACTTATTGATGTTATGCTCCTCCGGTGTCCGTCCCCCCACTTTGCCCCCCCGGGAGACACTTTTCCAAAAATATAGCCAAGACCCCACAAGTGAGATATCGTTGGAAAGGTTTGTGACTACTTATTGATGTTATGCTCCTCCGGTGTCCGTCCCCCCACTTTGCCCGCCCCGGGAGACACTTTTTTCAAATTTAGCCAAGACCCCACATGTGAGATATTATTGGTAAGGTCTGTGACTATTTATTGATGTTCTGCACTTCCGGTGACCGCCCCCACTTTTCCCCCCACGGGGGACACTTTTCTAAATTTAGCCGAGACCCCTCATGTGACATTGTTGGAAAGGCCCATGACCACTTACTCATGTTATCCATCTCCCGCACCCCTCCCCCCTCTTTGCCCCCACGGGAAGGGCATTTTTATAAATTCAGATCCAGACCACTCATGTGGCATATGGTTCGAAAGGCCTAAAGACCTGTGACGACTTATTCATATTATGCAGCTACTGTGCCCCTCCGCTCACTTTGACCCCTCCCCCAAGACATCTGGTCCGAGGTTCGTTCGTTTCGAGATTATATTTTTTTACAAGATTTTGTAGTGCGTGCACACCACGCCTGCTATACGGTGTCGTATATAGCGGGTAACCTGTTCGTGATTTCATATTACAAGATTACGTATAACTTAGGGGCCCCGATTAAAGGAGGAGCCTACTAGCGGGCGAAGTCACCTACTCTTTATTAACGCCGACTCATTCCAGTTCACCCGCAGACGATTCTTGATAAATGTATGACGTATATAATATATGATGTATAAAAGCAATTGGCAAACTGGAGTCATCGAGAAAAAATTTACGCAATCGAAAAGTATCGAGATGTCCATACAATCGAGAAAATCGAGAAAAACATCTCGTTATCGCCCATCACTACGTTTCACTGAACTAACTTTTAGCATACTATGAAGTATACATACAAATCCATAGATTAGATTAATATTTTATATCTTAAAAGCTGACGAAGTGTAAGTAAGATTTTAACACTTCACTTATTAATAAATATACATTTTATAAATATTTTGAAAATTGATAAAAAAAAAGAGTCATCATTTAAGAAGAGCACAAAGAAAACAGATATTAAAATATTAATTTACTAAGCAGATATTTTAAAAAGAAGAATAAATCACATGTCCATTGACTTAACATTACCAAAGGGAGTTTGGAAGTTGAGCGACTTGTAACCTTAACTATTCACTGTTTTTAAGGGGAAAGTAATTGTTGATAGGTTTGTCTTATTTACTATTAATGTTTAATAAAATGTATTTAATTTTACTATATATAAAACTTATTATTTACATTTAGTAATGCTTATTACATTTAAATTACATTTAATAATAATTATTGCATTTAATTTATGTTTAATAATGTTATATTGAATAGTATGTCCAGTAAAGTGGAGTATATATAGTATAGATTGCTAGTTTTTGAATGTATTTAATATATTACCAGAATAAAAATGATTCTTCAGAACTCTTCTTAATCTTCTTCATCACGCTCTTCTTGTCTTTTATCGGGACTACCATCAGACCTTGCTGGAAGAAGAAGTTTATGGTCTCACTACTGTATGGCTTGCTCTTTTTAGTTGATAAACGGAGTTATCAGAAAATATGAAGTTGCTTATTTTCACGTACATTATAAAAGGATTTTTAATTAAATTTTCTTGGAGCTGTTTGTCAGTTTGGTAAATAAAATTAGGTATCCCTTGTTAAGGACACCGCCCTCGAAAAGGTTAATTCCCTCCTTTCTCTCCTTATGTTACACAAATGAGCCCCAAGAACTAATTAGAGAACCCTTTTTCAATAAATAAGTATTTACAATTGGAAGGTGATCGGATATTTCCATCAACAAATATCGAGTTGCGTGCGTATGTACGTACCTACACATGAACACATGTACGTACGTACACACATATGGGATGAGACTCTATTTAGGAATCATAACTCACTTCTGAAACGAACAGTGACATTCATTAAGACGAAGACAAAACAAAAATACAGTTAAAAAGCACTCTTTTCATGTATTCAGCACCGTCGAATATTTCTAAGATTCTCTTACGTCGTTTAAATCTTATTTCGCCGAAAAATGTTCTGTTCCTTTTAAAAAACCTGCGTCGTCGAACTCATTTTCCGTTCTATTTACTTTTTCTGCATTTTCACTTCACGCAGCTTCGTTGATTTTTTAATCTCGAAGCCGAATACAGCATCGGAGACATTCACTCTGATTCAAGTGTTCTTACGAAATTCCCACATGCGGCCTTCCTGACATCTAGAGCTGCCGCAGCGACATGTGCTAAAATAGAATCTGAAAAAGAAACAAAAACAAAAACCAGTAACTGTTCTTAGTGGGAAAAGAAGAAGAAAAAAAATAATATGCACGTCAGAAAGATCAGTCAGTCTATTTGAAGTGGCCTAACATCATATGGAAATTTCTTTAAAAATATTGACTTATAAAATTTTCATAACACACAAAAAGGAAAGATTTAAAAAAATGTTTTTTTTTTTTTTTTGGTCAGGCCAAGGTTTCATGTATTCAGCACAGGAGCTAGTATTTATCGGTCCTTCGGTTGATGAGATTTTCGATACGTCGTTGGTGTCGTTAGACTTCACTTTGATTACTTTATACGGACCTACGAATTTAGATTTCAACTTTAAACCTTGTCCTTGCTGGGTTCTCTTAATTGCTACAATGTCACCAAGCTTGTACTTCCGGGGTTTCTTACGTCGTAAATTATAGTGCTTGCGATTTTCTTGTTGAATTTCCAGAATATTCTTCTTGGCTTCTTTACGGAACTCTTCTCTGTCTTTCATGGATTGTTCTTCGACTGCACTGTTTAAGAGGTCAATAATTTGTACATCTTCTTTCTGTTTCATTTTTGTACCAAATAATATTTCAAACGGTGTTTTCTTAATGATTCGTTGGTAAGTTGAATTAATGACTTGTTGAACTTTAGGAACATGTTTAAACCATTTGGTCGGTTCGTCTTTGGACATTTTAGAGATTACAGAAATTATGGAAGAACTGAGTAGATCTACCTGACCATTGGCACGGGGAAGGCCAGTTGTAACTGTCTCGTGCTTTATATTTTCCTCTTGACAATAATCAGCAAATTCTTTGCCTGTGAAAGCAGGACCTTTATCGCTAATGATGGTGGAAGGATTGCCAAAAGTGTAACTTTGTTGTCGTAGTTTTGATATAACTTCGGTAGCAGAAGTGGTTTTACAGGGATACAACAAGACGAATTTAGTAAATGCGTCTATTAAAGATGAAATATGTTTATAATTCTTGTGAGTTGTTTCAAGAGGGCCTAAATGATCAATGCGGTAGGTTTGGAGAGGAGTCTCTTCTTTAGGTAAGGGATTTAAGTCACCTTCTTGTTTTCCTCGTTTGCGATTATACAAAAGGCACGTTACACAATTTGCTATAATTTTATCAATTTTATTTGACATATTAGGGATGAGAAATTCTTCGTTAAGGAGTTCTTCACAGCGTTTACGGCCGAAATGTCCTTTGTCATGAACGTGTTTAATGACCTTTAGCTGCATTTCATCCGGCGCAACTACGAGATCGATACCTTTATGATTTTTATAGAGAACGTTATTTTTAAGGAAATAGTTGTCATATGACTTTGTTTTCAAAATTTCCTTGATGACCTGTATATGTTCGTCAGTGTTCTGTGATTGTATGATTTTGGAAGTAAAACTATCTTGAATGATCATACATATTGGATTTCTACTTAAAGCGTCGACATGGCGCATGCGTGTACCTTGTCTGTGTTTGATTGTATAGTTATAGTCAGCTAACATTAAAGCCCATCGATCAATCTTGGTGCAAAGATCTTTTTTATTCATAGTAAGGGCGAATGCGTTGCAATCTGAGACTATTTTGAAAGGAATACCTAGAATGTAAACGCGAAATTTTTTAAGGGCTTCTATGACAGCTAAAACTTCTAATTCATAACTCGAATATTTACGTTCGGCATCTGTGGTTTTTTTGCTCATAAAATAGACAGGGTGAAATTGGTTGCAACAGAAGGCTTTTGAAGGAGGACTGCTCCGTAACCGTCAATAGATGCATCGCAGTGAACTTTTGTTGCGTTACTAGGGTTATAAATGCTTAAAACAGGACCTGAAGAAAGGATGTGTTTCAGCTGATTAAATGCATTTCGTTGCTGGTCACCAAAGTGAAATTTAGTGTCCTTTCTAAAGATATCTGTTTAAGGCTTAGCTATTAAAGAATAATTTTGAATGAATTTACGAAAATATGAAGTTAGTTTGACAAATGAATGTACGTCTTTTATACTTTTAGGTTCTGGGAAGTTAAGGTCAGATTTAGTTTTTAAGGGAGATAGGTGCAGTTGACCATTTTTAATGTGGTAACCCCAAAAATCAATTTCTCTCTGTAAAAAGTGGCATTTTTTAAGGTTCAGTTCTAAACCATATTCGGATGCAGTTGTAAGGACGCGCTGTAATTTCTGGAGCCCTTCGACTACGTTTTCAGCTGGTATTATGAAGTCATCCATATAGACGATAAGTACATTTTCATTAATGAGGTCTCGAAAAACGTTATAAATATATCTTTGAAACACTAAGGGTGCATCGCTAAGGCCATGATTCATATATAAAAATTCAAATTGACCAGAATGCTTTAAGAAAGAAGTATATTTTCTACTATTTTATTCGACATGAAAAAATGCATTTTTAAGATCAAGAGTAGTAAATACTTTTGCAGAATACAACTGATCAATAATGTCATCAATTACTGGGAGGGGAAAACGTTGTTTATGTGTTTTAGAATTTAACTTCCTATAGTCAACAGACAATCTATATGAACCATCTTTCTTTTTTACTAGTACAATAGGTGATTAAAAAGTACTAGTGCTTTTACGAATAATTCCCTTTTCGAGCCACTTAGAAATTTTTTTTTCGACGAAGTTTTTCTCTATTTGCGCCAAGCGTCTGGGAAGACAAGTGACAGGTTCTTCGTTTTCCAGATGAATTGATAATTTAACATCAGTTGTCTTTATTTTTCTGGGAGAATAATTTAGAATAAGTTCTGAAATTTTTTAACGCACTGTTTCTTCGGTAATATGAGATAAATCAAGATTAAGATCGTCTAACACATGAGCAACATTAATCAAAAAATTATTGGACGTATCGTCATTTTTCTCGATTTTTTGCATCGAAATATTATTTCCAGAAATTGTTAAAATACTTTGTTGTATAACATCCGTACCAATAATAAGATCAAAAGATATGGAATAATCTGGGACTACATAAACATTAGTTGTGTAATTAAAATCCTCTATCATAATGTCCGTAGAGAAAAAACCCAGGGGTTTGATTATAGTATTTCCTAATCCAGTTAATGTGATAGTTGAATGTTCAAGGTTCGAGTTTGTAGGGAGTTTGCGGTAAATACTTTCCTTTGGCAAACTTCTTTCACTACTACTATCTACATATGATGTAACATTTACAGACGAAATAATGACATGTTTGGTCATGAAAGTGTTCGACATAACTGTGAAAACATTGGAGGGTTCTGACTTAACTCTAGTCCTCCTTGGTTGATCACATTGAGCCGATTTGTGGCCAAAATTTGAACAATTAAAACAACGAGGGCCTTTGTCTTTATGTCTGCATTGGCTACTTTTATGATCTGACAAGCCACAATTAAAGCAAAAAAGATCAGATTTTGGTCGAAAGGATTTGTCTTTCACTGGCATTTCAGGTTTGACTTTACGAAATTTACTGTTCTCAAAGTCATGTCGAATTTTGTCATAAATTTTGAGCTTTTGCTTGAATTCTACAATGGATTGGCATCCATATAACATTGATTTTCTGAAAACAGAGTCGGGTATACCCTTTATGATGTATTGCATTAATGCGGAATCCTCTATGTTACCACGCGAGCATAACTGTTTCATGATAAGAAAATATTCTTCTACCGATTCATTTTCTTGGAATTTTAGTTTATTTAATATATCATGTAACTCGGCAGAATTATAAGTGGTACTGAATTTTGAAATTCAGAGTTGTTTAAGTTTGTCATGTGAATTGATATGAAATTCTCTCTGTACTAACAACTGGGCTTTTCCTCGTAAGGATCTTTTACAAAATATAAATTTATGAAAGTCAGATAAGTTAAACATATTAGTGACATCGTCAAAATTATTGATCCAGACATTTATATCACTTAAAGAACTTCCGTCAAAAGGAGGTATAACAACATCAGTGAAATTAATAGACGATGGCACAAAACTTTGAACTGGAAGTTGCTTCTGTTTGTCAAAATTTGATAAATCGGTGTTATTACTTTTAAGTCATATTATTTGAAAGCAATTCGGGTTCCGAGTCAATGTCACTTTCATTTTGTATAATAATAGTTTGCAGTAAGTTCAAGTCTGAAAGGTATGTAACTAATCGGTTTGCAAGACCATTTAAAGATCCATCATTATCAATACAAAGAAGATTGCACACCGCAATCAGATCATTTAATGAAAAATCAGTTTGAACTTTAGTTATTTTATTTTTGATCTCGGTGCTGTCGGTTTGAAAACCGAAACTAGTAAAATCACGTAATCTCTTTCTATTAGAGCGATCACCGTCAGCATCAAATAGGAATTTATGCAGTAATTTAATTTTATTTGTTCGTTCGTTTTTAAATGCAAGTTCCAGTTCAGGTATTTCAACTAACTTCATAATAAAATAATAACAATGAACTCACCGTTAGAATAATATCCGGCTTGAATCCGTAAGATGGGTAATTTTGACAAATTAATAATATTTGTGGGTTAACTGGCACTTCTGACACCACTTTATGGGATGAGACTCTATTTGGGAATCATAACTCACTTCTAAGACGAACAATGACATTTATTAAGACGAAGACAAAACAAAAATACAGTTAAAATGCACTATTTTCGATCTATATTTAACTTAAAAAGCATCAACATAGGGTTTATTTATTTAGCACCGTCGAATATTTCTAAGATTCTCTTACGTCGTTTAAATCTTATTTCGCCGAAAAATGTTCTGTTCCTTTTAACAAAACCTGCGTCGTCGGACTCAATTTCCATTCTATTTACTTTTTCTGCATTTTCACTTCACGCAGCTTGGTTGACTTTTTAATCTCGAAGCGGGATACAGCATCGGAGACATTCAGTCTGATTAAAGTGTTCTTACGAAATTCCCACATACATACAGACAGAATATGTAGGTGCATAAGCTCTTCAGTAATATCATGTGAGCTAAAAACCTGCAATACGACAGTAAATATATAGTTCTTATCTCTTCAATTCGGTGGCCGCAAAACAGAGCATTTTAAATAATGATCCCGAAAATTTTTTAATAAAAAAATGGCAACAATATGCGGAAGATTTTTTTGCAGAAATTGACACTCAAGACTATAACTAATACGATTGTAATTCAAACATGGCTGAGCAAAGCGCGGCAAATATTTAAAAAGCTTTTGATATGTATAAATTAGAGCCAAAAACGCTTTAAAAATAACTCTTTTACACATTTAATGTTTTTTTTATTACATTAAAAACGAAACTATTTAAATTAACACATAGTTTAACACTAAGATCTGACCTTTGTTAAACACGTAAGCGTTTCAATTCAACAATTCATTGAGCCACCAAAAAATTATAGTTAAATATAACAACAATGCCGAAAAATAACAAAAAAACACGTCTTCTCAGAAAGAATCTTCCTCTTCAGCTGATGCCAGGAACCACCGGATATAACTCAGGTTCCTCAAATAGACATAGATCGATGCACCAATTAGTTAGCTATTAAAAAATATCATTTTTTCAATTGTTGACGAAATTTTAATTTCTGCATTTTTGTCCAGTTTTTGGGTCAAATGCTCCACTGTTCGACGGTCCATTCGAAACGTTCCGTATATAGGGAACTCTGAACTCTGATGCGGGGCTAGGGCTTTGGAGAACGACAATAAAAATAATGACAATTTTAATTATTTGGCTAAATACAAGAAAACTAATAAGTATATCAATTTGAAAATTCCAGAGCAAATGTAGATTTTATTATATTATTTATTTATTTATTTATTTATTTTTTTTACATCCGAATATTCATTTTAAAAATCGGCCAGTATTTTTTTTTTCAAACAGCACAAATACTCAAATAAACAACCAAACAGGGATGAACATGCATTAAAAATTGAACTAAAAAGAGATAGGTTTCAGAAGATAACCCTATCCGCTATCTAATTTGGGTTATGAAAGGAAATTAATTATTAAAGTTTGCCAAATACTAAAAACAAAATTTAAAACTTTTTCTCAATTTATTCGAAGCTTATTGATGTGTTCTAGCGCAAGAGTTCTTAATATGTGTTAAGAGTTTACAGCAATTGTTTCTCCCCTTTTATTTATATTTAATAGTAAGTTTTCTCAAATATGTACCAATTACCACCATTTTCGAATATTAACGACACATTTTCGTATTTTCATCCCAGGTTAATTCCCGATTTCAACGGGGTTTCGTTCATTTAACTTTATTTTCGATTGTCTTACTCTTTTTAGATCCACCTTTTACTGACAGGCTGAGCATTCATATCTCAATTTTTATGTACCCGATTTCAACGGAATTTGTTTCTTTCAACTCAGCTTATAATTCTCTTCAGATTTTCTGGCACGTCCGGAGCATACCTGCTATACTTTTTTGTAGGCAGCGGGGACCCGTGAAAGAGGCTCTTTCGGAAAGATATTTGTTTCGAACACACTGCGTAGCACATCCAGTTTAGTTTCCGAAAGATATCGGGGATAGAGACAAATGGTACATTTTGGTAAATTTTTAAAAGAAATATTAATATGAATCGAGTTTCAATCATTCGGAAACACTGGGTTGGTCATCTAATGTTTTTAATAAACTAAATTTAAAATATATTTTTTCTTTCTAGTTTTATAGGTAAATTATATAATTCAATACTACTGATGTTAATTTTGCATGTTCCACTAGATAATATATACTATTTTTGTATTACGAAATGATTTTGAAATGTTTTTGTCTTTATTCCCGTAGTTGCCGTTTCTTCATCCCTAGCAATTACCGTATGTTGAAAAATGAATACAGCATAGTTGCGCCACCTGTTGTGCGATATACAACAAAACCTAATCGGATCCGATTTAAGTCAATGTCTCATTGAATCTGTTGTTCTTTTATATTTCGTATTGTAGCTCGTGAGTTAGACGCGCCGAAAAGTTCATGCCATATATAGACAGACAAACACACAGGTTAACTCACTGACTGACACTCTATTAAAACAGCCAAATCTTAAAATAACACCATAAGGCGAAATGCAGTATTTTGATTCAGTCACAAAATACACAACATGAACTTTAAAATTTCACAGTTGTAATTAAAAGGCGACGAAAATAATAAAATATGTATTACAAGATAAAAATATACATTTTATTTAAAACGTCTTGCAACTTTTGGCCTGCATTTCCCGCGTCCGTAATTAGAGAATATTTTTATAATTAATCGCTGTTCACTCAAAGAAATACTTCACTTAATTTCAAATTAGAGAAAAAATAATTATTCGGATAGTTTGAAAGTAGAATAATCGATGCCTCGGTTTGAACTTATGTAGAGAAAAATATTTAATTGCAGTTCCATTTATTTTATTACATCACTTTGTTACAATCACTTGAACAAAGTGATGCAACACAATAAATGGAACTGCAGTTAAATATATTTCTCGACGTAACTTCAATCAAAATCATCGGTACTTCATATAGCAACTGTAACTATCCTAGTAATTTTTGCTTCCCCATTTCAAACGACGTGAAATATTTGTATGAGTGAACAGCAGTTTATTATAAATACTGATGATGTCCACGAGAAATACAAGCAGAAAGTACTAAGAAGTTTTAAATAAAATTTATATTTATAACTTGTAACACCTGTTTTATTATTTTTGTCGCCTTTTTTGTAAAATTGCGAGCTTTTTAATGTTCATATTGTGTATTTCAGTCAAATATTGTTCAGGGCCTAATACAATTTACAGACCCGACGAAAACTGACAATAAAAATTTTTAACGAATCTATTTTTTTCTCTGTATTCAAGATAAAAAAAAAGTAATTCTTAATTTAACAAAAAATAATACAATCACGAACTAAAATATTAAGAACCCCTTTCGAGATACCCATGATTCGGAGAAGCGTTCTGTATAATTACAAATCACAAAAATCCATATATTTTCAAGATTTTAAGAAGCAAAGTTTCTTTTTAAGCCACTGAAATTCGGAACTGCTTTCGAGACTTTTTATAGCGAATCATTCAGTTTTCTCAATCCAGAAAATTGGTAATTATGGATTCTATCAATTTTCAAGTAAAAATGTTATCTCCAAGAAACGTGATAGATTAGCAACATTTAAATCAACATTAAAATTAAAATTATTTTATTAATCTAGCTTGTATAAATTGAATTGCGTAACAGAAAATATCCAATTTAGAAATGATAGTTTACTAAAAACCAATATAACAATATAAAAAAATCTGATTAATTTGCAATGAGATAGTACTTGGCAAAATTTCCGAAAATCAATAGCAAAAAAAAAAAAAAAAAAAACTTCTTGCTGCTTCTTTAGATGTCGAAAACATATTGATTTCGAAAGTTTCTATTTAGAAAGGGTTACTCGAATGTGGTTGTTCCGCACTTATGTTTGTGGTTAGATTACATTTTCTTAGATTGAACATGCCTTATTTTATGGTTTAAATTGAAAATTATCTGAAAGGATTAATCCTAAATGTTTTTGTTGATATTAGCAGTGATGTTTAATGACAGCATTGTCATTTTGCATTGACAATAGTACATAAATGTAAGTGTTTACGCATCTGTTTTTTGCGTATATCAAAACTCATGAAAGGAATGGTCAATAAAATAAAATGTAAGTAAAATTGTAATATATATTAGGTCTACCGGAAAATTCTGTCACAAAATGTTCTTTCACGCCTACATTTTTTAAATTCTGATTTCTTCATTCGCACCACTTTTTTGAAATGGTAAAATTCTCAAAGTTTGCACATTTCACATTAAGGTGAAAACTATGAGAATTTTACCGTTTCAAAAAAGTTGTGCTAATGAAGAAATCAAAATTTTAAATAAAAAAGAAAAGTGCCCAGCTAAACTGATGGCATTGAGCTCACAGGCTATTCACACTAATTGTATATTACACTCTTATTTTAAAGAATAATGCCCCTCAAAAAATAAGTGAAGGGGAATTAGCCCCCGTTTCCCCCTTTATACTTAACCAGTGAACCTCCAAATCTAATCAGGGAAGGTCCTTATCATAAAAAACCAGTATACCAAATTTGGAGCAAATCCAATAATCCTGCAAAAAAAACCATTTATCTAAATTAAGGGGGTGGACTAGCCCCCCTTTATCCTTAACCAATGAATTCCCAAAACGAATCAGGGAAACTCCTTAACATAATAAACCGGTATACCAAATTTGGAGCAAAGTGAATAATTCTGCATGAAAAATCCGTTTATATAAATTAAGGGGGGTGGACTAGCCCCCTTCCCCCTTTATCCTTAACCAATGAACCCCCAAAACTAATCTGAGAAGTTTCTTAACATAATAAACCGGTATACCAACTTCGGAGCAAATCGAATCATTCTGCATGAAAAACGCATTTATCTAAATTAAGAGGGCGGGCTAAATTCCCTTTCCCCCCCTTTATCCTTAACCAGTGAACCCCCAAAACTAATCAGGGAAGTTCCTTAACATAATAAACCGGTATACAAAATTCGGAGCAAATCGAATCATTCTGCATGGCAAACCCATTTATCTGAATTAAGGAAGTGTGACTAACCCCGCTTTTCCCCCTTTATCCTTAACCAATGAACTCCCAAAACTAATCAGGGAAGTTCCTTAACATAATAAACCGGTATACCAAATTCGGAGCAAATCGAATGATTCTTCATGAAAAACCCATTTATCTGAATTGAGGGGGTGGACTAACCATCACTTTACCCCTTTATCCTTAACCAATCAACCACCAAAACTAATCAGGGAAGTTCCTTAACATAATAAACCGGTATACCAAATTCGGAGCAAATCGAATGATTCTGCGTGAAAAACCCATTTATCTGAATTAAGAGGGGTGGACTAACACCGTTTTTCCCCATTTATCCTTAACCAATGAACTCCCAAAACTAATCAGGGAAGTTCTTTAACATAATAAACCGGTATACCAAATTCGGAGCAAATCGAATGATTCGGCATGAAAAACCCATTTATCTGAATTAAGGGGTTGGACTAACCCCGTTTTTCCCCCTTTATCCTTAACCAATGAACTCCCAAAAGTAATCAGGAAAGCGCCTTATCACAATGAGCCTAGAAAAAATTTTTGAAGCAAATCGGATGTTTCTATCAAGAGTTATCGTGCTACGTACATACATACATACATACATACGTAAATACATACATACACACATACATACATACGTACGTACATGCATACAGAACGGGCGGGCACATTAGCTCTCAGGCTTTGGTAGCCTGTGTGCTAAAAAGTGTTGTCCTTAGAAAAATTTATCCTTAACCAATGAACCCCCAAAACTAATCAGGGAAGTTCCTTAACATGATAAACCGGTATACCAAATTCGGAGCAAATCGAATGATTCTGCATGAAAAACCCATTTATCTGAATTAAGGGGGTGGACTAACACCGTTTTCCCCCCTTTATCCTTAACCAATGAACCCCCAAAACTAATCAGGGAAGTTCCTTAACATAATAAACCGGTATACCAAATTCGGAGCAAATCGAATGATTCTGCATGAAAAACCCATTTATCTGAATTAAGGGGGTAGACTAACCCCACTTTTCCCCCTTTATCCTTAACCAATGAACCCCCAAATCTAATCAGGGAAGTTCCTTAACATAATAAACCGGTATACCAAATTCGGAGCAAATCGAATGATTCTGCATGAAAAACCCATTTATCTGAATTAAGAGGGGTGGACTAACACCGTTTTCCCCACTTTATCCTTAACCAATGAACTCCCAAAACTAATCAGGGAAGTTCCTTAACATAATAAACCGGAATACCAAATTCGGAGGAAATCGAATGATTCTTCATGAAAAACCCATTTATCTGAATTAAGGTGGTAGACTAACCCCACTTTTCCCCCTTTATCCTTAACCAATGAACCCCAAAAACTAATCAGGGAAGTTCCTTAACATAATAAACCGGTATACCAAATTTGGAGCTAATCGAATCATTCTGCATGAAAAACCCATTTATCTAAATTAAGGGGGTGGACTAGCCCCCCTTTATCTTTAACCAATGAATCGCCAAAACGAATCAGGGAAGCTCCTTAACATAATAAACCGGTATACCAAATTTGGAGCAAAGCGAATAATTCTGCATGAAAAACCCGTTTATATAAATTAAGGGGGGTGGCCTAGCCCCCTTTCCCCTTTATCTTTAACCAATAAACCCCCAAAACTAATCAAGGAAGTTCCTTAACATAATAAACCGGTATACCAAATTCGGAGCTAATCGAATCATTCTGCATGAAAAACCCATTTATCTGAATTAAGGGGGTGGACTAACCCCACTTTTCCCCCTTTATCCTTAACCAATGAACCCCCAAAACTAATCAGGGAAGTTCCTTAACATAATAAGCCGGTATACCAAATTCGGAGCTAATCGAATCATTCTGCATGAAAAACCCATTTATCTGAATTAAGGGGGTGGACTAACCCCCATTTTCCCCCTTTATCCTTAACCAATGAACCCCCAAAACTAATCAGGGAAGTTCCTTAACATAATAAACCGGTATACCAAATTCGGAGCAAATCGAATGATTCTGCATGAAAGACCCATTTATCTGAATTAAGGGGTTGGACTAACCCCGTTTTTCCCCCTTTATCCTTAACCAATGAACTCCCAAAAGTAATCAGGGAAGCGCCTTATCACAATGAACCTAGAAAAATTTTTTGAAGCAAATCGGATGTTTCTATCAAGAGTTATCGCGTTACGTACATACATACATACATACGTACATACATACATACAGAACGGGCGGGCACATTAGCTCTCAGGCTTTGATAGCCTGTGAGCTAAAAAGTAGGCGCGAAAGAAGATTATACGACTGAATTTTCCGGTACACCATTATATATATATATATATATATATATATATATATATATATATATATAATATATATAGATATATATATATATATATATATATATATATATATATATATATAATATATATAGATATAAAATATATTTATATTATATATTTATATAAGATATGCAAAGATATTTACGACCTTTTCCCTCTTAAAGATTGTATTATTTCAGTTGCATACAATTGTCCAAAACCATTAAGTAACAAGAATTTTAATTATAGACAAATAGCTTTTTCAGATGTGAATACATCTTTAACTTGTTTTTGCAATAATGTGGAATATAAAGATTTTAACGACAACTATCATGGTCATATAATTATAGGTAATCTTGATATAATCAAGAATAAAAATGTGAAATATTTAATGATTTTTGGTACAAAATTTAGAATTAATAGTAAAATAAGTAACAAGAAAGCACTAAAGATTTTTAAGGATAATGTCAATAATTTTATAAAGAAACAAAGTTATAAGTTTAGTATGTCTTTGGAGGCATTTTTGAATGGAGATCTCAACTTTTGGGGCATTTCATTTATTTTTTGAAAGATTATTTAAATTCAGATACGTATGAATATCAAATTTTTAATGATGAAGATGTATAATTTATTAAGAATATGCATAATGTATTTGTTATTGTCCCAGTGGACAATGCCGCCAACAATTATGGAATAATATGTAAGAAATTTTACATTGAAGAAATAGAAGATGAATTAGATAATGTAAATTTTTATGCAAAGGTTAATATTGATACGAGTTATGTTGTTATTTATTTATTTATTTTATTTTTTTTTTTTTTTTGCATAGAAAAAGAAAGTTAAAAATATCTTTTCTTACAATTTTGAAGTTTCTAATCATCAAAGAACAAACAATCTTCTTGAAACACCATCAAAAATTTGTAAATGCGCTAGGCCTTTCGAAAGATCTGAGTCTTTCTTCGTCAGGCGCAAAAAAGACGTCCTTGTACTATGAAAGCAGAGGCAAGACTGAAATCAGAGACAAGGGAAAGGAAACAAGCTGAAGAAACAGCCAATAGGAAGTTAGAAATCAACAGCCAATAGGAAAGTAAAAGACAACAGCCTATCACAGAAGAGAATAATCAAAACAAAAGAACACAAAGTAGGAGGGGCAAAAAATGTGAGGGGGAAAAATACATATAATCCAATATGGGAACACAGGAAATTAAAAAATGAATAAATAAATGAATAATATATATTTAAAAAAAAAAAAAAAAAAAAAAAAAAAAAAAAAAACAGACTAATAATAATTGTCTGAGCGAAGCGAAGGCTAATACTCAGCGAAATATTACTGTCCGGAAACATTACTACTACGATGGATATTAACGCCATGTCCTACTAAAAAAAAAAGCCTAATAAAACCTTTCGTCAAGCATAACTCAAAAAATATTTATCGGATTTCGTTTCTGATTGCACCAGACGGTACCTATGAGGGTAGCCTACTGAATGCACCCACTATGAAAAATAAGTTCCAAGCCGTTTAAAAATTATATAGAAAAAAATGATAAAAAAGCACAATTTATCTGCATACGTCACAGAAATTTGGTGTGCGTCACTTTCACCGGTTGATGTTTTCGTAGACAACTGGTTTGAACACATGGAGCAAATAAAAAAAAATACGCACGCAGTAATATCGAATAGATCAGTTTCAACCACGTGATCACAAACCTTGCAACAAGCCGTGGCAACCAGTTTTGGTGGGCAAACAAATAATAATACAGTACTCCGTACCACGGTGACCGTTTTTAGCCTGATGTATGAAATATACAATTGTGGATGATTAAAACAAAAGACATGAGTGTTTATTGCTCCGGAAGGTTAACTTTCTCTGGATGTCTGTCTGTCTATCATACAGCATGCAATTTTCTTGTAAAGGATGATATTATTATGCAGTAAAACCTCCATAACGGACACACCCGATTAGTGGACACCTCTATTTAGTGGGCATTTTTTCGATTACCGACCCTTAAATAACTGTACATTTTTTACTCTCAGTAGCGGACACCTCCAAATAGAGGACAAATTCTGCCCTCCCGAGGTGTTAGCTATTCAGAGGTTTTACTGGTAAAACCTCCATAGCGGAAACACCCGATTAGCGGATACCTCTATTTAGCGGACATTTTTTCGATTACCAACACTTAAATAACTGTACATGTTTTACTCTCAGTAGCAGTCACCTCTAAATAGAGGACAAATTCTGCCTTTTGGGGTGTCCGCTATTCAGAGGTTTTACTGTATATAATTTTGATAGTTATTTTACATGGCCACACAGAAGAATAAGAATATATGAAACGAAATGTTGTTACAGTCATCCGCAGCATGTTTTTAGAGTTTCGTTCATCTAACGAAACACTACCTGTCACTCTCCTTTGTCTGTCTGTCTGTCTTTCCGTCTGTCACAGAGCCCGTTCTCAGAAACTATATATGTCGGAGACTGAAAATTTGCATACTTATAGCTGAACACCACACATCAAACGGCAAATAATAAAATTTTGAAAAAGTCTAATATTTAACCCTCTGGGCTCTAACTTGTGTATTTTAAGCAATTTTTCTAACTCAGCCCCTAATTTAATTAAGTTGGAGACATGAAATTTTGCATACTTATAGCTGAACATCTCACATCAAATGACAAATAATAAATTTTTTAAAAAATGTTTAATATTTAACAATCTGGGCTCTAACTTGTGTATTTAAAGCAATTTTTCTAACTCAGCCCGTAATTAAGTTGGAGACATGAAAGCTTGCATACTTATAGCTGAACACTTGCGATAACACGATAAATCATAAAATTTTGAAAAAGTCATATTTAACCCTCCGGTCTCTAACTTCTGTACTTTAAGCAATTTTTCTAACTCCGCCCCTAATTAAGTTGGAGACATGACATTTTGCATACTTATAGCTGAACACCTCAAATCAAAAGACAAATAATAAAATTTTGAAAAAGTCTAATATTTAATCCTCTAACTCTAACTTGTGTATTTTAAACAATTTTCCTAACTCAGCCCCTAATTAAGTTGGAGACAGGAAATTTTGCATATTTATAGCTGAAATCTTCACATCAAACGACAAATAATAAAATTTTGAAAAAGGTCTGATATTTAACCCTCTGGGCTCTAACTTATGTATTTTAAGCAATTTTTCTAACTCATCCCTTAACTAAGTTGGAGACGTGAAAGTTTGCATACTTATAGCTGAACACTCGCGATAACACGATAAATCATAAAATTTTGAAAAAGTCATATTTAACCCTCCAGTCTCTAACTTCTGTATTTTAAGCAATTTTTCTAACTCAGCCCTTAATTAAGTTGGAGACATGAAATTTTGCATACATTTAGCTGAACACCTCACATCAAACGAGAAAGAATAAAATTTTGAAAAAGTCTAATATTTAACCCTCTGGGGGCCTAACTTGTGTATTTTAAGCAATTTTTCTAACTCAGCCCCTAATTGAGTTGGAGACATGAAATTTTGCATACTTATAGCTGAACACCTCAGATCAAACGACAAATAATAAAATTTTGAAAAAGGTCTAATATTTAACCCTCTGGGCTCTAATTTGTGTATTTTAAGCATTTTTTCTAACTCAGTCACTAATTAAGTGGAGACATGAAAGTTTGCATACTTATAGCTGAACACTTGCGATAACACGATAAATCATAAAACTTCGAAAAAAGTCATATTTAACCCTCCGGTCTCTAACTTCTGTATTTTAAACAATTTTTCTAACTCAGCCCTTAATTAAGTTGGAGACATGACATTTTGCATACTTATAGCTGAACACCTCACATCAAACGACAAATAATAAAACTTTGAAAAAATCTAATATCTAACCTCTAATATTTTGTCTCGCGCAATTTTTAAATTTAAACTGTTTTGCAATTCTATTTTTTGTTCATTTTGCATAATAAGTGTAATGTGACGTAATTTCTTCTATTTCAGACTTCTAACGCATGTTAATGAATTTATTTTACAATATCCTTTCTCTTTTAAAATTCACATGTAAATATAGTTTTTATGGCGTAATTTCCAATAAGTGCTTGCTTTTTGTACTAATTATTTAATTCTAATTTGAAGGTTTTTTTCTGTTTATAATAGTAACGTGTAAATATTTTTTTTTTTTTTTTTATTTGAAGCAAACATTATTATTTGCACTGTTTATGCAGTTGGCAACAGTTGAAATTAATACCATTTTCTAAAATATGTAAAAAATATCTGTCAAGATGCTGAATATTTGAATTTAAAATAGAAATAAAATTTCAAAAAATGAGTCAAATTAAAAAAAAAATTAATGAAATCTGCACACCGTTATCTTCTATTGAATAAAATGATCTAAAAATGATTAAATTCACATGTATAACTTTTGCTCCTATAAAACTTTTTTTAATGGAACGATTTTGATCATCTTTAACATTAAATATCGCTTAAAATAATTATTCGATTTGAAAACTGTATGCATTGGCGTGTTGATCAAACATTTCGCTATAATACCACCGATTTTCATATTTTTGTAAACAATAGTTTTCTTAATATTAACGAAGAAAGACCTCCGGTCACAAAAAATTCAAAACCGGCGGCGGCAGCGGCGGTGACAGCGTTAGTTACTTTTTTTAGAATAGAGAGATATATAAAAATGAAAACTTGTCTATCTGTCTGTTTGTAATTTTATAAAAATCCACAATTTGGAAGCCAAAATTGTGAAAAGATACGGACATGTGTATTAAAACATGGACGAGGCAACTAAAGTAATCCGGAATCGAAATAATTTATAGTGAATTTTTAATTAATAAAAAACCTCCAATTTAACAGCAATTTCTTATCAAATTTAAACATTTTTCGTTATAGCAGTTGCCAACAATTAAAAAACACAATAAAATTATTACTACAACAATTAATTTTCTATTGCAAGATTTCCACGTGAAAAATGAAAATGAAATAAATAGTTTGATGAATTTAAAAAAAAAGGTGAATATTACGTCATAACTTTTCTATTGCAAGATATTCATGTGAAATATGAAAATGAAATAAATGGTTTGACGAATTTAAATGAAAGTGAATATCACTTCATAACATTTCAAGGTTTCCACGTGAAAGAGGAAAATATTACGTCATATTGAAAATATAAAGGACGTGGTGGATATAGTATACCGTCATATGAGTGTGAAAAATGTATTGAAGCATGATTAAAACCCGATTAGGGAAATTATTGGCCTATTTTAACATTATTGCTCCAATTATAAATTGAAATAAGTTCATTTATAGCTGTATTCTTTTGCGTCTGTTACATACATTTATACATTTTTATGTAGCGTTTTCATATGATTCATTCATACAACATTTCGACTGCTTTTTTAAATGTTTGTTTTGTGTTGAATGTTAAATTTTGAAATTGATTTTTCAGAATAAACATCCTTCAAATTCTGGGCAACGCCGGCACTTTAGTTTGTAACGGATAAATGCCTTTTATATCTGTACATCTAATGCTAATATTCTAAAGCGTTATCTATCTATTTATATAAAATCCAAGTCTCTGTGTGTCCCTCACTATTCCGGTAGGACCGCCTCATTGAAATGAGTAATTGTTGAAAAATATTAATGCAGGGTTACCACAGTAGCGCCAAATGTTCGCTAACTTGGCGATAGCTGGCTAATTTGGCGAAATTCCCATTTAAAACCATTAATCTTTCATAATGGAGGTCACCGAAAATTAATTTAAACTCCACTCTTTTAAGATATTTTTTCGAAATCTATGGGTGAGAATTTAAAGTACATCTTTACATCTTCCTCCCGATGCTACTAATAAAATTACCACCAATAGACAACGGTGTACTGTGCAAGCTCCTAACTGCGCGATTTTAATGTGCTTTAGGTACTTTTCCAGTATAGGTGCCTTGGCGAAAAAGGAAATTTGGTAACATATTTTCCGGGAACCTATTCACTGTTTCATTTTATATACACACGCATTTTTTTCGATATTTATACGATTTATTTAACATAAAAAAAACGTTTCTCTAATTTTATACAGAAACAGATGTAATTTGTACATAAAAACATCAATAATATACATATAAAACAAACAAAAACGCTCATCAAATTTGTTTTCATAGCTGTTTATATGATTTGACAACAAATCTCGATATTTTTGCGTTATACGGACACCCTGCCAAAATGTATGCTAATGCGCCAATTATTTCAAAATGCTAAAAGATATTTGTAATTTTATGCCAGCAGTTTAATATGAGTTTTATTTTATTGCTTTATTTTATAGCAGTTATTTGTTCACTTATTTTAAGTTTATATTTGTGATTTGATGAAATAGTTCGGAAAAGTTTGGAATTTTCAAATATTATATTTTTTAAATGCTCACTTTAGTATCGACAATGGTTTTTCTTTTATTTTTCAAATGCTTCAATTCACAATTTTGCGCCAACTATTACGCTTGGCGGCAAAAGTGTCCGCATAACGGAAAAGTACCCAAATCTCACTTTCTGATGCCCAAATTACACCAAGCTTTTTAAAAAAAAATGCCAAAGGCCCTACAGTGGAAAAGTACCAAACTGTCTATTATTTTGCGCTATCCGTGTTATAGTTTGTACTATATGCAACGGGAGTGGAGCGAACAGTTTAAACATTAGATATTAAAGTTTCGGCACATATGTCACCCCATATTGGCGCGATTTTTTTCTGACGCCAATGTCATATACACAACGGGTACTTAACTGGCGCTAAAGTGTCGTAATTTTGCTTGATATGGTAATCCGGATGTTGTTGTTTATGCCGTTGATGTTTTCGCCAAATTGGCGACGGAAAAAAATCGCGCCAATATATGAAAGTCCTTCCGGCCAGTGCCGGGAGGAAGAGGTAGCTTTCATATTCCTTATTTTAAAAAAGCTAACTTATATTATTCAAACACACGAAGCTCAATTTAGTGGAAACCGAATATAGGAGACTCAATACTAATTTTTACCAATACTAAATCATTATGAATGAGAATTTCGCGAAATTAGTCAGCTTTATCCAAGATGCTTTTATTTAAAGTAACTTATATTTGGTTGCCAAATTGGGCGATTTCTTAAAGTGCCTGCCATTTTAAGACAACATGGTGGATGAGGCTAACCAGTGAACTTGCTCGAGACCTTAGTAATTGCTGTGCACATACTCACTCACATCGGAATCGGTTGATAAATACGAGTGCTGTCGCATGCAAAAAATCAGATTTTTCAAAATGTCACCCACAATAGAAATTGAAACTGCTATATCTGAGCCATTTTTTAAGGTAAAGACAAACAAAAAATGCTCCTGAATTCTTATAACAAGGTCAAAAACTTAAGAACGAAACCTTTTTCAATTTCTAATTTTTTAGCACCTCACTTTAAATATATATATTTTTCTTAATTTAATGGCCGCCATTTTGAAACAAGATGGCTGATGAATCTGGCCAGCGAACTTGGTCGAGGTATTGATGTATACTATCCACAAGCCTTCTTACATCGAAATAGGCGAATACGTGTGTTATCGCGTGACAAATACAAGATCGTTTCAAAATGTTAGCCATGCTAGAAATTCAAAGTGCTGTAATTCAACCATTTTTTAAGATATAAACAAAAGAACAAATTTTCAGAGACAAAAACTGCTCCGGAATCTTTGTATCAAGGCGAAACACATAAAAAAAATCTTTTTCATTTTCCAATTTTTTAATACCTCATTTTAAATTTTAAATTTAATTTTTTTTAAATGGCAACCCTTTTGAAACAAAATGGTGAATGAAGCTGGCCAACAAACTCGGTCGAGACATTGGTATGTACTATGTACAGACCAAGTTACATCCAAATCGGTTCATAAATACGCCTGTTATCGCGTGGCAAAAATCAGGTCGTTTTAAAATGTCAGCCAAAATAGAAATTCAAAATGCTATTACTCAGCCATTTTTTTAGATGTAGACGAAACAAAAACTGTTTCGGAATCTTTGTATTAAGGTCAAACACATACGAAAAAAATCTTTTTCATTTTCCAATTTTTTGGTATCTCATTTTAATTTTTTAATTTTTTAATTTTTTTAAATGGCCGCCATTTTGAAACAAGATGGCGGATGAAGCTGGCCAACGAACTCGGTCGAGACATTAGTATGTACTATGTATAAACGAAGTTACATCCAAATCGGTTCATAAATACGCCTTTTATCGCGTGACAAAATTCAGGACGTTTTAAAATGGCAGCCACGCTAGAAATTCAAAATGCTGCAACTCAGCCATTTTTTAAGATATAGACGAAACAAAAACTGCTCCGAAATCTTTGTATAAAGGTCAAATACATAAGAAGAAAATATTTTTCCATTTTCAATTTTTTGGTACCACATCTCAAATTTTAAAATTTTTAAAAAATTTTAAATGGCCGCCATTTTGAAACAAAATGGCGGAGGAAGCTGGCCAACGAACTCGGTCGAGACATTGGTATGCACTATGTACACACCGATTTACATCAAAATCGATTCATAAATACGCCTTGTATCGCGTGGCGAATTTCAGGACGTTTCAAAATGTCAGCCACGCTAGAAATTCAAAATGCTATAACTCAGCCATTTTTTAAGATATAGACGAAACAAAAACTGCTCCGGAATCTTTGTATAAAGGTCAAATACATAAGAATATAATATTTTTCCATTTTTAATTTTTTGGTACCACATTTCAAATTTTAATTTTTTTTTTAAATTTTAAATGGCCGCCATTTTGAAACAAAACGGCGGATTAAGCTGGCCAACGAACTTGTTCGAGACATTTGTATGCACTATGTACATACCAAATTACATCGAAATCGGTTCATAATTACGACAGTTACAGTGTGACATAGGTCAGATACAGTTACAGTGTGACATAGGTCAGATATATATATATATATATATATATATATATATATCTGACCTATGTCACACTGTAACTGTCGTAATTATGAACCGATTTCGATGTAATTTGGTATGTACACAGTATATACAAATGTCTCGACCGAGACACACACATATATATATATATATATATATATATATATATATACATATCAACTTTTGAACGGAGGGTGGTTTCGGGGTCTGGGGGTCATGATCGATGAAAATATACCAAAATTTTTTGAAATCGCTTTCCTCCGAACGGCTGCAATAGGTAGCTTTTTGTAATTAAAGCTACCTAATAACGTAATATGACAACTGTGCCAAAGTTTCTATAAGGTTTCTATAAGTTTCTATAAAGCAGTATAAGCAATATAATTAAGAATAAAATAAATGCAAAATAAGACTAAAGATGAAAAAAAAATCATGCGTTAAGCAAAGAATATGAAACACTTTCCAACACATCCTGAATGCTTTAACAAATCTTCGTTATTTAGGGAAATAAGGTAAATAAGATAACGTTACTTCTTAGATATCCCGTCGACCAATTTCGCCAAATTATATAAATCGCCAAATCAATAGTAAAACATTAATAAAAATACAAATAAAACGTCGAATTAATGGTTTTATTGGCCATTATTGGCATTTAATTAATTAATTAATGGCAACCATTATTGGCAATTAATCTTACAATTTGGCGACAGTAATGCGGTCGACGGGATAACTAAGAAATACCAAGATAACTAAGTAAACATTTTAGAAAACGCATAAAAAAATTTAAAAATTGATTTCAGCAGTTACCGTCCATAGCCAATAGTACCGTTATTACATGCCACTATTTAGCTAAAATTTAATTTAAACTACTCTTAAAACTACTGAAATCACATTTCCAGATATTATCATCCATAGACGGTTATGTATCCAATTCTTTGCGTAACCATGTATATCATTTTATCTATATTCCACAAACATTTCTTAGGAAACTAAATGGTGTTCAGCGTAAAAATGCATAACTCCTTTAAAAATCACCTTTAAGCAATTTACTCTCATACTCAGTAACCCTTACGAATTCTTTTGTGTAGCCCTGCATATGAACTGTAGCATTTATACACACAGTATAGTATGCATAAATGTAGTGAAACATAAAAGCGCATATCATAATTAAAAATGCATTTCTAGCAATCATTGTTTATGTACAATATTTCGGAGAAAAGTTTCTTGGCGAGAAAGAAGTTTTCTAACGCATTTTCTGGCAACCTATTTACTGCTTCATACTCACAAGCAATTTTTTCCATATGTATACAATTTGACACAGATATCATATATTGGCGCGATTTTTTTCCGACGCCAATTTGGCGAAAACATCAACAGCATAAACAACATTCGGGTTACCATTACAAGCAAAATAACGACACTTTGGCGCCAGTTAAGTACCCGGTGCGTATATGACATCGGCGTCAAAAAAAAATAATCGCGCCAATATCGGCGTATATGACATCTGTGCCGACAATTTAATGTAAAAAAAGCTATTTACCCATTTTTATAAAGAAACAGAAGTAATTTTTGCACAGATGTCATATACGCATGGGGGTTGGCGTGATTTTTCTATGTCGCCAATTTGGCAGAAATCTCGCTTTCGAATACCAGTTACTTATATATTTTTCAATTATTTGCTATCATTTTGAAAAGGAAATAACTATAAATAAATAAAAGTTTGAATAATAACTATAGAACAAAGCAGTTTATATAATTAAAAGACAGAAAATAAAAGTAAATAAACAATTTATTAATAAATAAAAAACAATAGCCGGGTTACCATAGCAGGCAAAATAACACCATTTTGCCGCCAGTTAGGTATCCCGGTTCATATCTGAAATCTGTGCCGTAATTTGTATATAAAAAATTATATATATTTAGAAACGATTTTTTTATGCATATAAGTGCATATATAAACAAAGATAAAAGTTCATTAGATTTGTTTTCATAGCTGTTTATATATTTTCGCAACATATCTCACTTTCTGATGCCCGAATCGCGCCAAGCTTTTTTTAAAAATGCGCTATAATGGAAAAGTACTTAAATAAATAATTAACAGAAATAACAAATTATACAAACTAAAACTTTTTATTTCGAGATCAAATCATTGTTTTTAATTTCGATTAAAAATACGGTACAGATGTCATATTCGCCCCATATTGCCGCGATTTTTTTTCTGTCGCCAATATCATATAGGCAACTGGTACTTAACTTGCGCCAAAGTGTCGTTATTTTGTTTGATGTGGTAACCCGGATTATGTTGTTTATGCTGGTGATGTTTTCGCCAAATTGGCAACCGAAAAAAATCGCGCCAATATGGGGCGAATATGATATCTGTTCCAAAAATACATATATCCTTGGATAACTTCAATTGAAATTAGTTTCACAGCTTAAGGGTGTATTCCGATCCAAACTGCTTATTTTCTGATTCATTTTAAAATTCATTTTTGCTCTCAAACGCATCAAACTAGGAAATTCTCTTATTTAGAAACTATATAATGTGCCGTGCTTCTTAATTTTTTGATAAATGCAGAAAATACTGTAAAAAACGCTGTCAAAGTTGGCGTTTTGAACCGAATTTTCCGAAGCGGGCGATCTGGGAATGAAAAAAATGGTCATACTGAGAAAATAATTGTTTAAAAATCAAATTCTAATTAATTGAGCTGAAAATAAAATCACACGGCATGTTAAACATGTCTTTAGAAATCACCCCAGCAAGTTCCATGTTTTTACTTTTAAAAATGAGTCTGAAAATGTCTCAGAAATTTTCGAGCTGTTGAGGGTGGAAAAATATTTTTTCGAATACACCCTTAATATCTCATTCCATAAACCTAAACAAACACAAGTGAGTCATTCATCGTGAAACGTCAAAAACATTAAATCATTGAGGCAATCATTCACAAAGTAAGTTCTCCAACAATCAATGGGCAATATTCAATGACGTCATAGTAGGTAAAATGGTGGCGGTATCGTTTGTTTATGGTTTGTAATCACAAAGATTTAATTTTGCAATGTTTCTTAGTTACATTATTTTATTGTCATATTTATGAGCTCAGAACAAAAGCCTATTTTTTCATAATTTAGTTATTAAAGACGGAAAAAAAATCATAAATGCATGATTTGAAAATTTTAAATAATTTTCTTTCTTAATACTGAAAAATAACATCGGGAAGTAACAGTGGGTTTAAGTTAAATAAGTTTAACTGTTTAATTCTGTTGTAATATTCAAAATAACTGTATTTATTAGATTTCAGTACTCAACATCAGGGTCCGATTAAACTTTGAAGTTAGAGGAATTACAATGTCATTTCAGGACCTTTCTTTTGGAGAAGCTTTTCTAAATTCCATATATACATGGAAAATCTTCAGTGTTAGAAATATTATTCCTAGGACTGATATAACACGAGAACGGCCTGCAATTTTACACAAGTTTTTAAAAGCTACTTTATATCAGAAATTTTACTAAAAACTGGTTACTTTTTTGTTATAGCGGCCCACACTATTAGGATTATGACAAGCTGCAGCCAATTTCGCCAACGTCGTAACCAAGATCGTGAAGCACACACATATAATACCATATAATACCATTTCATGAAATCGTATAGGATAATTTAATAGTTTTTAACCTTACTTCAAGTGTGTTATTTATTTATTTTTAAGGCTCAACAATCTAAATTGTCCAATATATGAATTTTAAAAAAAAATGTAAACAAAGATTGAATAGACATGACCGCAAAAAGCCTCAAATCTGCATAACACTTGGAACCAAACTGTGCAGATTACTGTACACAGTTTTTCATAAATGTGTTTCCTTAAAATGTGTTATTTTCATCTATTACTGCGGAACAAGCAAAAAAACTCATATTCTTGCACGTGAGTTGTATATATCTTTATATCTAAATTTCCGTCATTTTTGACGGGCTACCTTTCTAGTAATATTATAAAGTATATAATATTATTAATGCTTGTACGTTTGTGAGATGTTATCTCTGAAACTACATAGCCAACTTAAAAAAATGTTGGTGGCCATCTCTGCTCCGAAAAAAAGACTATTTTATGTCAGTGCAAGAACCTACATCGCTACAGGAGCAAAAAAGTTCTAAAATTGTGATTTCTGCGATATTGATTGGGTTTTAAACTTTAAATTTGGTGCGGTAGTTACTTTTAAGATATAAATACTCGTAATGAACGCTCTCTAAAAGGTTCAATTTGACGGATAAACGTAAAAATTTCTAGAAAGGTTCTAAACTATGATTTATTTGGAATACTGAAATTTTTGGGATACTGTTGGGGTTAGAAACTAGAACTTTGGCATGGTATTAATTAATAAGATGTAAATCCTCGTTGTAGAACGAATTCTAAAAAATAGAAAGACTAAACAAAGCGGAAAAAGATCTAAAGATGATCTAAGTAACGAAGTACATGGAATTGTTAGGAATATAAACATGAAAATTGACATGGCTGTATTTATCATGACGTAAATTCTCGCAATAGAAAATTTCTAAAAATGTCGCTATATAAAACAGTGCAAAAACAAAAAAACTTTCAAAAATTTTCTATTTCTGTGTTACTGCTGAGCCCAAAATCTTGAAATTTTGCTTCGGGTTAGTTTTAAAATATACAATTGTCTCTATGAATGGTTTCTAAAAAATTTAAAAAGATGAAATTACATAACGCGAGTAATCAATCAAGAATTTTCCAAATCTTCTATTGCCAAGCACTCTTGGAATTCCGGCCATAGTTTTAATTTTCAAAATGCTAAAATTATCTCTAATGCCAATAGTATCTCTGAATTGGACTTTCTTGAAAATTTAGCTATTTATCTTAATCGTGATGTTATTGTTAATGATAAATCTGATTCCACAATGCTCTCTGCAGCTTGGAAAAACCTTTTCAGTACTACCATTTAATTTATTTTTGTATTATTATTAGTCTGTTTTTTTTATATATATTATTCATTTATTTATTCATTTTTTAATTTCCTGTGTTCCCATATTGGATTATATGTATTTTCCCCCTCCCATTTTTTGCCCCTCCTACTTTGTGTTCTTTTGTTTTGATTATTCTCTTCTGTGATAGGCTGTTGTCTTTTACTTTCCTATTGGCTGTTGATTTCTAACTTCCTATTGGCTGTTTCTTCAGCTTGTTTCCTTTCCCTTGTCTCTCATTTCAGTCTTGCCTCTGCTTTCATAGTAGAAGGACGTCTTTTTTGCGCCTGACGAAGAAAGACTCAGATCTTTCGAAAGGCCTAGCGCATTTACAAATTTTTGATGGTGTTTCAAGAAGATTGTTTGTTCTTAGTCATTCACACCAGTTTTAACTTATTTTCTTTTTTCTAATCATCACCGTTTGCCACTTATATTTTTAACTCCTACGTTTCATAACAATCCGATTAAATTTAGATTTATTTGTAGTACTTCTAAAACTGTTAATAAAAATTTTAATTGTCTGAGCGAAGCGAAGGCTAATACTCAGCGAAATATTACTGTCCGGACACATTACTACTACGGTGGATATTAACGCCATGTCCTACTAAAAAAAAAGCCTAATAAAAACCTTTCGTCAAGCATAACTCAAAAAATATTTGTCGGATTTCGTTTCTGATTGCACCAGAAGGTACCTATGAGGGTCGCCTACTGAATGCACCTACTATGAAAAATAAGTTCCAAACCGTTTAAAAATTATATACAAAAAACTGATAAAAAAGCACAATTTATCTGCATACGTCACAGAAATTTGGTGTGCGTCACTTTCACCGGTTGGTGTTTTCGTAGACAACTGGTTTGAACACACGGAGCAAATAAAAAAAAAAATACGCACGCATTAATATTGAATAGATCAGTTTCAACCACGTGATCACAAACCTTGCAACAACCCGTGGCAACCGGTTTTGGTGGGCAAACAAATAATAATACAGTACTCCGTACCACGGTGACCGTTTTTAGCCTGTTGTATAAAATCTGGCCTGTTGTATGACATACAATTGTGGATGATTAAAACAAAAGACATGAGTGTTTATTGCTCCTGGAGGTTACCTTTCTCTGGATGTCTGTCTGTCTTTCCTACAGCATGCAATTTTCTTGTAAAGGATGATATTATTATGCAGTAAAACCTCCATAACGGACACACCCGATTAGTGGACACCTCTATTTAGTGGGCATTTTTTCGATTACCAACCCTTAAATAACTGTACATTTTTTACTCTCAGCAGCGGACACCTCCAAATAGAGGACAAATTCTGCCCTCCCGAGGTATTCGCTATTCAGAGGTTTTACTGATAAAACCTCCATAGCGGACACACCCGATTAGCGGATACCTCTATTTAGCGGACATTTTTTCGATTACCAACTCTTAAATAACTGTACATGTTTTACTCTCAGTAGCGGACACCTCCAAATAGAGGACAAATTCTGCCCTCCCGAGGTGTTCGCTATTCAGAAGTTTTACTGGTAAAACCTCCATAGCGGACACACCCGATTAGCGGATACCTCTACTTAGCGGACATTTTTTCGATTACCAACTCTTAAATAACTGTACATGTTTTACTCTCAGTAGCGGTCACCTCTAAATAGAGGACAAATTCTGCATTCTCGGGGTGTCCGCTATTCAGAGGTTTTACTGTATATAATATTAATAGTTATTTTACAGGGCCACACAAAAGAATAAGAATATATGAAACGAATATAAACTAAATTCGGGATTGGTAGATCGCTGATGGTAATGTAATTTTAGGATGTTGTTACAGTCATCCGCAGCATGTTTTTAGAGTTTCGTTCATCTAACGAAACCCTACCTGTCTCACTCCTTTGTCTGTCTGTCCGTCTGTCACAGAGCCCGTTCTCAGAAACTATATATGTCGGAGACTTGAAAATTTGCATACTTATAGCTGAACACCACACATCAAACGGCAAATAATAAAATTTTGAAAAAGTCTAATATTTAACCCTCTGGGCTCTAACTTGTGTATTTTAAGAAATTTTTCTAACTCAGCCCCTAATTTAATTAAGTTGGAGACATGAAATTTTGCATACTTATTACTGAACATCTCACATCAAACGACAAATAATAAAATTTTGAAAAAGGTTTAATATTTAACCCTCTGGGCTCTAACTTGTGTATTTAAAGCAATTTCTCTAACTCAGCCCCTAATTAAGTTGGAGACATGAAAGTTTGCATACTTATAGCTGAACACTTGCTATAACACGATAAATCATAAAATTTTGAAAAAGTCATATTGAACCCTCCGGCCTCTAACTTCTGTATTTTAAGCAATTTTTCTCACTCAGCCCCTAATTAAGTTGGAGACATGACATTTTGCATACTTATAGATGAACACCTCACATCAAACGACAAATAATAAAATTTTTAAAAAGTCTAATATTTAACCCTCTGGGCTATAACTTATGTATTTTAAACAATTTTTCTAACTCAACCCCTAATTAAGTTGGAGACATGAAATTTTGCATACTTATAGCTGAAATCCTCACATCAAACGACAAATAATAAAATTTTGAAAAAGGTCTAATTTTTAACCCTCTGGGCACTAACTTGTGTATTTTAAGCAATTTTTCTAACTCAGCCACTAATTAAGTTGGAGACATGAAAGTTTGCATACTTATAGCTGAACACTTGCGATAACACGATAAATCATAAAATTTTGAAAAAGTCGTATTTAACCCTCTGGGCTCTAACTTGTGTATTTTAAGCAATTTTTCTAACTCAGCCCCTAATTAAGTTGGAGACATGAAATTTTGCATACTTATAGCTGAACACCTCACATCAAACGACAAATAATAAAATTTTGAAAAAATCTAATATTTAACCTCTAATATTTGGTCTCGCGCAATTTTTAAATTTAAACTGTTTTGCAATACTATTTTTTGTTCATTTTGCATAATAAGTGTACTGTGACGCAATTTCTTCTATTTCAGACTTCTAACGCATGGTAATGAATTTATTTTACAATAGCCTTTCTCTTTCAAAATTCACATGTAAATATAGTTTTAATGCCGTAATTTCCAATAAGTGCCTGCTTTTTATACCTAATTATTTAATTCTAATTTGAGGTTTTTTTCTCTATAATACCACCGATTTTCATATTTTTGTATGCAATAGTTTTCTTAATATTAATGAAGAAAGACCTCCGGTCACAAAAAATTCAAAACCGGCGGCGGCGGCGGTGACAGCGTTAGTTACTTTTTTTTAGAATAGAGAGATATATAAAAATGAAAACTTGTCTATCTGTCTGTTTGTAATTCTATAAAAATCCACAATTTGGAAGCCAAAATTGTGAAAGATACGTACATGTGTATTAAAACATGGCCGAGGCAACTAAAGTAATCCGGAATCGAAATAATTTATAGTTAATTTTTAATTAATAAAAAACCACCAATTTAACAGCAAATTCTTATCAAATTTAAACATTTTTCGTTATAGCAGTTGCCAACAATTAAAAAACACAATAAAATTATTACTACAACAATTAATTTTCTACTGCATGATTTCCACGTGAAAAATGAAAATGAAATAAATAGTTTGACGAATTTTTAAAAAAGGTGAATATTACGTCATAACTTTTCTATTGCAAGATATTCACGTGAAATATGAAAATGAAATAAATGGTTTGACGAATTTAAATGAAAGTGAATATAACTTCATAACTTTTCTATTTCAAGGTTTCCACGTGAAAGAGGAAATTATTACGTCATATTGGAAATATAAAGGACGTTGTGGATATAGTATAACGTCATATGAGTGTGAAAAATGTATTGAAGCATGATAAAAACCCGATTAGGGAATTATTGCCCTATTTTAACATTATTACTCCAATTATAAATTGAAATAAGTTCATTTATAGCTGTAGTCTTTTGCGTCTGTTATACACATTTATACATTTTTACATAGCGTTTTCATATGATTCATTCATACAACATTTCGACTGCTTTTTTTAATGTTTGTTTTGTGTTGTATGTTAAATTTTGAAATTGATTTTTCAGAACAAACATCCTTCAAATTCTGGGCAGCGCCGGCACTTTAGTTTGTAACAGATAAATGGCTTTTGTACCTGTACATCTAATGCTAATATTATAATGCGTTATAATATTATAAAGTATATAATATTATTAATGCTTGTACATTTGTGAGGTGTTATCTCTGAAACTACATAGCCAATTTAAAAAAATGTTGGTGGCCATCTCTGCTCCGAAAAAAAGACTATTTTATGTCAGTGTAAGAAACTACATCGCTGCAGGAGCAAAAAAGTTCTAAAATTGCGATTTCTGCGATATTGATTGGGTTAGAAACGTTAAATTTGGTGCGGTAGTTACTTTTAAGATGTAAATACTCGTAATGAATGCTCTCTAAAAGGTTCAATTTGACGGATAAACGTAAAAATTTCCAGAAAGTTTCTAAACTATGATTTATTTGGAATACTGAAATTTTTGGGATACTGTTGGGGTTAGAAACTAGAACTTTGGCATGGTAGTAATTAATAAGATGTAAATGCTCATTGTAGAACGAATTCTAAAAAATAGAAAGACTAAACAAAGCGGAAAAAGATCTAAAGATGATCTAAGTAACGAAGTACATGGAATTGTTAGGAATATAAACATGAAAATTGACATGGCTGTATTTATCATGACATAAATTCTCGTAATAGAACAATTTCTAAAAATGTCGCTATATAAAACAGTGCAAAAACAAAAAACTTTCAAAAATTTTCTATTTCTGTGTTACTGCTGAGCCCAAAATCTTGAAATTTTGCTTCGGGTTAGTTTTAAAATATACAATTGTCTGTATGAATGGTTTCTAAAAAAATTAAAATTTAAAAAGATGAAATTAACGGAAAGCGATCTCAATTACTATTAATTTGGAATTATTAGGTACAGCAACTTTAAGTATTTCATAATGCTGCATTTCCTCCGCAAAACATGCGATTTAAATGCAACAAAACTGATAGATACCCACCTAGCATTAAATAAATTGTGTAAATATTGAATAAAGACCTGTATGAAACAGTGAGTAGGTTGCCCGAAAGTACTTGTTAAAGTGTTCCTTCTCTAGGCTTTTCTCTCTCTCGACAAGGCCACTAACAGAGGGAAGAGCCGTTTTAAATGTGATATGAATTTTTTATCCGATTCATTTTTCTAGACATTTTATCATAAGGTCATATTCTCAATTATCATTAGTAGCTTTTTTATATATTAACTTATTCTGGTGAAATTTTATAATCGGGTTCATATTGGCGTATGTTAGCTTGCATGATTTCATGAATAAATATGTATGGATTTGTAAATTACTTCAAATGACACTTTGACAGCTCAAAAGTTATGCAGACAATATTTTCAGATCTTGTGTCATACTTTATGCTGTAATCATTGCCGATTTCTTTTATTTAATACATGCTAAATACAGCTCAACTTGTGCAGAATATGTTTGAAAACAAAACAATACAGCGTATGTAGTGGCCAGCATACACTCATCATTTAAATCCGATCGAGCATATCTAAAACACACTCTAACGAAGCATTGCATGCCACTGTTGATGTATTCGGTACTTTGATACAATATTCCGTGGAAAACAGATTTTGTACAATATTAACTATTCCGGGGGAGCACACACCATATAAAGTATAGTCCATTCTTTTTAAACATCATATATTTGTCATTTAAAGTTACTCAAATTGGTGCGGAGCGTCTGATTATGCTCTTGACATCATTTAATACAGTTAAAATTCCGATATAAGTAATTTAGTGTTTCATTTTCTATTTTAATTTTAATATATTGCGTACTTTCAATTTTATATCCATGCATGGCTGTCTTGAATGGTTTGATTTCCCATTTTTTTAAACAGTGTATATGAATTTATATATAAGATTTTGTAATTCTACGATTCGTTTATTTTCATCATTTCAGTTTATCGCAGTATATGGACAATTAAAGATAACATCTCATTTTCTTTTCTTCCACATGTTATTATTAAATCTATGTTCTCAGTAATATCGCTCAGACTAATCCCTCTGAGGGAAGTCCTAGTATTGGTTTACAGAATGTATTAAAATATATATATGGTTTTTTTTAATGTAAATTTAAGAATTACAGCTATTTTTGGTCAATTGATAATAGTATCAAAATTTTGGACAAACTGCCATTGACTCCTCTGAAAAAGCACGTATTAGACTTTGAAAATCTGTTCACCAATATAACTATTGATTGTCTTTATAATGTTTTAATGAATATTTTTGATTTATTTTGTTTAAATGAAGAATTAAATATTAATAGAGATTTATTTTTAAGTTTGTAATTTTTGTTTTCATAATAATTATGTAACTTTCAACAATAATACCTTTAATCAGATTTGTGGAATTTGAATGGGGACAAATTATTCTAGTACAGCAGCTATTTTTTTTTTTTTTTTTTTTTTTTTTTTTTTTATTACGAATTTAAGTACAATGAAATATATTAAATATTTAAAAAACTTTAGATATATTGATGGTATTTTGATTTTTAATTTTGATTATACTAACGAATATGACAATATATATCCAAATTGTTTAAAGTTGTATAGGGCAAACTGTGATGATTATAATGCAGAATTTTTGGATATTTCAATTAAAATTTTTGATAATAAATTAACTTTGGATTTGTATGATAAAAGAAATAGTTTTCAATTTTTTACAAGAACTATGACACATTGGTTTTCTAATTTACATAAAATAATTACATAAATATTATAATTAATCAATTAATTCGTTTTAACAAAATTTGTGGCACAGATAGTAATTTTTATAAGCAGATTTTTAAGTTTTGGCTAATCTTTTTTACAATAATAATTATCCTATAGTGTTTTTGAAGTATTATTTAAAGATAGTTTTAAAAATAGAGTGGCAGCATTGTGGATTGGCGAGATGAGCAACTTATGGCAGCATCTTTCCAGAACATTCCATATGAAGCGTGAATTCTAAAGTCTTGTTTAAAGAACGAATTTACGCAGATGTTTTCAATCAAAGAAAGTATGCAGAAATGGATTTCTAGATTTTGACACTGGACTCGGAGGAAAAATTAACAGTTCGATATTATTGACAGGTGAAGGACATTGTACAGGTACTAGTGTTTCCATGTTTTGGAAATTTTTTCTTGTAGGTTCGGGAGGGTGCACGTTCTTCTGCATTCATGCATGTTAATGTCATTTGTTTATATTTAAATTTCAGTAATTTCTAAAAGACCATTTTATTAAAGATTTGTTTGTTTTTGTATTTTAAATTATGCTTTGTTTACATTACTTGACGATAGAAATGACATACAATGATAGAAATGATTGTAATGTGCAACCGGATTATGGAAAGTTCGAAATTCCCCAAAATGTTTTCGCAATATTTTTAATTCTAATTCTTTAGATTTTTTTTCTTTCATCAATAGTTTTCAACATTACCAAGTATGACCTTGGGGCGCCACGAGGATATTACTTGTGTTTGGGAGTTTTTGAGATTAAGTAGACAATCTATGCAGGCATAGGATGTGTATTTGATTTTGGGAATTTTCAGATTCTCTCTATTCTAAAAAAAAGTAACTACCGCTGTCACCGCCGCCGCCGCCGCCGCCGCCGCCGGTTTTGAATTTTTTGTGACCGGAGGTCTTTCTTCGTTAATATTAAGAAAAATAATGCATACAAAAATATGAAACTCGGTAGTATTATACAGAAATGTTTGATAAACACGCTGATGCAGACAGTTTTCAGATCGAAGAATTATTTTAAGAGATATTTAATGCTAAAGTTGGACAAAATCGTTCCACTAAAAAAGTTTTATAGGAGCAAAAACTGTTCATAGGAATTTAATCATTTTTAGATCATTTTATGCGTTAGAATTTGCCGGAGTGCAGATTGCATTAATTTTTTTATTTTGACTAATTTTTTGAGGTTTTATTTCTATTTTAAATTCAGATTTTCAGCATTTCTAGAGATATTTTTAACAGATTTTAGAAAGATATTAATTTAAACTGTTGCCAACTGCATAAACAGCGGAAACAATAATGTTTGCTTCAAAAAAAAAAAAAAAATATTTATACGTCTAAATAAATTAAAAATTTATTTACACGTGACTATTATAAACAGATAAAAACATTTGGGTTTAGAATTAAATAATTATACACAAAAAGCAGGAACTTATTAAAAATTACGTCATAAAAACTATAATTACACGTGAATTTTAAGAGAGAAAGGAATTTGTAAAACAATAAATTTATTAACATGCGTTAGAAGTTTTAAATAGGAAAAATTACGTCATATTTACGTCACATTACAGTTATTACATAAAATGAACACAAAATAATATTGCAAAACGGTTTAAATTTAGAAATCGCGCTAGACATTTATTTGATATTTTAAGAGGATACTTTTCAACTATTTTTGTTAGGAAAGCGCAAATAATATTTCATTTCTAACACAAGCATTTTCACGTGAATATTAAAAAGAGAAAGAATAGTTTGGTCAAAATTACGTCAGATTAAAAACGATTAATTTAAAATGTCTCATTTAAAAGAACTTTCTTTTCACTTTGTTAAAAAATACCAGGAGACAAAGACTCTGTTTACTTAATTCCTTTTATATTAGCTTATTTTGAAATGTTGTTACACATGTCTAAGTCATTAAGTTATTTTTATTTAGACGTTTTATTTGTATTTTTATTAATGTTGTACTAATTTATTTGTTTTTTCGTTATTTAAAATAAAAATTATGTCAATTTGTATAATTTGGCGAGTGGTTTGACGATTTATATAATTTGGCGAAATGGGTCGACGGGATAATCAAGTAGTACCGCAACGGATTTGGCGTTAAAATTCCCCAATCAAAGAGAAATGAATAGAAATCCGTTTATAGAGAGATCGCCACTGTTTTTTAAATTATAATTCAATCTTTCGAAATCTTTTTAAAGCCGATCAAATTAGCGTGCATTTAGAGTCTACGGTGTCTGGAAGGGGGTTGGCGAGCATAGCTCGTAGGGGGCCGAGCCCCCTAGTGATGTTGAAAAATAAAGATAAATATTTTTAATTCTATATCCAGTTTATATCAAAATAAACTATATTTATTTTATTCCATTTTTTACCACTTGTTTACAAAAATAGTAAGAATTGACAATATTATTATAATAATATAAACATAGAAAATTGATAATTGTGATGAGATTTTGTAGTGATTGTGTAGCAATGGAAAATTTAGTACATAAACAAATTATCTTTTATTCCTATTTATTTTATTTGTTTTACCATTCTAAGTTTATCAAATGCACGTCTATTCAGCAAGAGTATCAGAGAGATAAATTATTGTAAAGAAATACTGGTTGAGAGTCCACTTTCTAAATATTTAGAGTTAAATTTATTTGGACTTTGGAATTATTATTATTTTTTTTTAATGTTTCGGCTGGCAAAAATACTTTCTTATATAAGTAAAAAATAAGAAAATTATTAATTGCTATGTATTATTTTTATCCTCAACCATTATTTTCCGTGTCAATAAGTAAACAATCTGTGATATTTTCTTAGAATATAATATTGTTATTAAGTATTATTATTGCTATTATTCAAGTATACTGTTGAGAATTTTTATTATTATGATTATGAATTGAAAGTATTATATTATTTATTGAAAGATTCATTACTTATTAAAGAAAAAGAGAACATAACTTATAAGTGAAAAGTTATGATATTTACTAAAACAAGTGAGAAGTTGTAAAAGATGGTGAGTCCCAATTAGAATGGGAAAAGGAGCTCAAAAAAGAAGTTGATAAACAAACGTTAAAAGGTAGTTGAATAACTACTAGGAATTTGTTTATTATTATAAAACTACTATTGTGATGACAAATAGTATTTAAACATAATGTAAAGAGTTTAGAGTAGGTAGAGTAGTCGAAACAAATTTAGTAAAAAATATTTATTGCAGCTGAACTTTTTACTTAAGGACTGTATCACTATTTTTGCTAAAGGACTGTTATGACCTACGAACTGATTAAGCCAATGGGACTTAAAATTCTACTTGAAGTAAATAAAGTGAAACATTACTTGATTGGAAATATGTTTGTGGTCAGAGTTGGGCAAATTCGCAATCTGATTAATTTGTAATCTCATTACAATGTAATTGGCATGTAAGGGATTATAATTTCAATTGCATGTTAGTTAAAATCTGAATTGGAGATTCAATTAGCATTGTAATCGTAACTATAAATGCTATGATTATCTTTATATAATTGTAATTATAATTGAGAAAAATATAATTAAGATTATGTGTAATTATAATCTGAATTTAAAGTTCAATTAGCATTGCAACCGTAACTATAAATGCTATGATTACCGTTATATAATTGCAATTATAATTGATAAAAATATAATTACGATTACAAGTAATTATAATCTGAATTGTAAATTCAATTAGCATTGTAATCGTAACAATAAATGCTATAATTATCATTATATAATTGTAATTACAATTGAGAAAAGTATAATTAAGATTATGTGTATTTATGATTTAAATTTTAAATTGAATTACCATTTTGTAATCGTAACTATAAATGCTATGAGTATTATTATATAATTGAAATTGTAATTGAGAACTTATAATTACAATTACAAGTAATTTCAATGGCAATTTTTTTTATTAAGATATAATTGTAACTGTAATGCAGACGGTTCTGATTTTCATTACGTTGCGGTAGTGTTATAACTGTAAAATTTTAGTTACAATTACCTGTAATGTGAATGGTAAATTTAGATTATTGATTTGATTTCAAATGTACTTGAGATGATTATAATTACCATTACGTTGTTGTAATAGCAACTAATAAATTTTAGTTACAATTACGTGTAATGGAAAAAGTAAAATTTCCAATTAGATTTTATGCCAACTGTATTTGATACTGTACTTATTAATGATTATATATTCTTTTGATAAGAATTAAAAAATTCAGTTACAGTGACATCATAATAAGGGTGAAATTTGAAGTTATACATTACAGTTAGTATTTTAATAATAACGGGAAAATTTCAAACTCGGATAATCTACCAATTTTTTACTGAAGACCCCCCCCCCCCGGCACCCAATATTTTATTGTGTCATAAATAAAAGGGGTGGTAACTTAAAACACTTATAACTCAAACTGTAATTATAGTAGGACACTCATATTTTGTATGGTAAAAGTAATCTTTATGAAGAGGGGAGGGGGTGGTGCATTTTTTTATCGGAGGTTAGTAAATTTTAGAATACAGGCATGTGATTTCCGCGTTTTTGCACACCCGTATATTCTTAGAGATAATGATATTTCATTTAATCGAAACATTTTTGTGATTTAAGAGAACAACATTTTCCTTAAGAATATACTGGTGTGCAAAAACGCGGAAATCACATGCCTGGAATAGTGCAAACATAAGGGCCTAATAACCAAAAGATCTTGTGACTCTGATATAAATTGTCGTAATTTAGACAAAATCGTTATGGTAAACGCAATAGTTTTAAAGGGTCGATTTTTAATAGAAGCCCACCATATTTTAGTATATTATAAATATAAGTTACTGACAACTTAAAACAGTTATAACTCGAACTGTAATCTTCGTAGAACACTTATATTTTGTAAACTAAATGTTTATAAAGGGGGAACAGTGTGGGCGTTTTTAAGAGGCCACACTAGTCACGGCTTGAAGTTCGAACGCTAATGATAAGTCTATGGGAACAATATTTTCAAATATCTTGCTTGATTTTTAATATTTTTAAATGATTTTTTTTTGCACAGGATAGCTGAGGACTATCTGTTTACGGGCTATTTTTTACTTTTCCGATTTTCGTTGTAGTTTAATTCTCAGGATCCTGTCAATTTAGGATCCAGTGAAATTCGAGGTGTTGTGTCCTTTTTAGTCTTATAACATTCATATCAGCAAAATTCAGGAAAATTTAAAAAATAACAACGAAAATATAGAGTTTAAGCTTTCCAATAACATGCTTTCAATAGTTCTACTACAATTAGGCTGAGCAAAATTTGTAAAGATTTTGATGAAAAATGTGTCAAAAACGGCCTCGTAATGTTATGCTCTCCGCCTCTACCAAGACGACGAAAACCACGCCTATTAAAAATATGATTGGCTAGTATCCAAACACTTTAGCAAATGGAAACGATTTAATTGTGATTGGATTATTGTATCGTGTTAAAATAGATCACTCCTATTTCAAACCTTGCATTTATTTTTTTCTACGATTATTGTTTTATTTCAACAAAATACTCTTGAAAGAATGAAATATTTCAAATTCTAAATTTCTATGAATAATGAAGGAAAATATGCATTTCGTTTGTATATATACAATTTCTGAACGGTACAGTGGGAGGTACAACTTTTACAATTTACCAGAAGATATAGATAGTTTATTAAGTAAAACGGTAAAAAAAATAGACGCGTTCTTTTTAAAGTATTTTTTAAGTTAAAATTAGTTAACAAATAATAAAATTACGAAGTCATAATTTGCTAGAACATGTTTGTGGCCTGGCCAGGAGACACGGTTTCAAGTCTCCCATTCTTGTATATGTATAAAATATTCGACAATTTAACAGTTTAAGTTCGAAAAAGTTTTTTTTTTATTAAAAATCAGTAGAATTTAAAGTTAGAAAGTTTTAAAGATTGTTAACTTTAAAATTATAGATCAACTTGTTCAAAACTTTGAAGAAATATTTTTAATATTCATTACTTTAATATTTATTATTTTTAAGGGAACAGTACACCTTTAACAATCGCAGAACGAAATTTGTCCTGTGTAACACATCTTTTTTTAAGAGCCCACTTCAGAAACGGGAAGAAAGTAAAACGTTAATGTTAAGTCTATGGGGGCGTTATTTTAAAATTTCTCGCTTTGATTTTAAAATTATTGAATGAAGTTTTTTGCATAGGATAGCTGATGACGATCTACAACCAGGCAAGCTTTTACTTTTTAGATTTTGGTTCTAGTATTTTTAATATATATATATTAGGATAGTTTCAATTTCAGAACAGATTCACCTCGGTTCCGAAAGTAAAGGTAATTTTTTTTTTAATATCTTAAACCAAAATCGAAAGGGTAAAAACTAGCCCGGTTGTAGATCATCCTCAGCTATCCTATGCAAAAAATCATTTAAAAATATTAAAAAGGAAGTTAAATATTTGAAAATAACTCTCCCATATACTTAACGTTAGAGCTTACATTTTGTTCTCGTAACAAGTGCGAATTCTCAAAGGTAACATAAAGATATTCTTTGTAACTTCAAGGAAACGCTAAAATTTATCATTAACTTTAATAATGTAAAACTAAAAATAATGAGATGTAAGGTCAAATATAGCATTTTATAAAAGTCTGCTAGCTAGAAAATTTATTTTGTAATACGTATTATTTTATAATAATTTATACTTCACTTATATGGACATTCAAAAGTTTTCTTTTATATTATGGCCAATGTGGGAGAAATCATTTGCGACGTATTTTAATGATGTAAAACAATTTTAAACATAAAATTTATGCACCTTATTGAAGTGCACAGGTACGTGTACAGGGGAATTCAAAAGTGGATTTCGTTATATTATGGACTATAAAGAAAAAACGTTTGCGGCGTATTTTAATAACGTTTCTCTGTTGCAACATAATGAAATTGATATGAATTTATAAGGTGAAAAAAAAATGCTTTCTGAAGGGGTTGCAAAACATCTATCAGTCATTTACAGGGTCACAGAAAAGAGTTCATCTTTATTACAGAAAAAACTGCTTGCAGCATGTGTTGTAGCTATGTTTCACGATTTTAAACAAGATGGAACTAATATACGTTACTGAGGTTTACTATAAGATGCTTACATTAAAATATGATGTGCATCACATTTTATTTCATTTACAGGGACACATAAAAGATGTTGTATACAATGATGTATATGAGTATTGTCTATTAGTGATGATTGCTGAAAGTGAGTTTTCAGCTATGATATACATTTTTAACTAAATTTCTGCATACTTGATTAATCTATAGACTATATATAGGGCTACACAAAAGAACTAGGAAGAATTGTTGAGAATGAGAGTGAATTGATTAATTTTATTTTCAAGTTCACCTATATTTAGAAAGATATGTTTGGAAAATTCAAATATAATAATATACAAGTCTGTTCAAAGAATTGGATGCATGCACGCCTATTTCAGGCACGGGAAGAAATGAAAACGCTAATTTTAAGCCCTTGGGGGCGTCATTTTCAAATTTCTCGTTTTGATTTTAACATATTTGAATGATTTTTTTGCATAGGATTGCTGAGGATGATCGACAACCAGCCTAGTTTTTACTTTTTCGATTTTGGTTATAGTTTTTTTTTTGTTAGGATAGTTTAAATTTCAGAACGGATTCCAACCGGTTATGAAAGTAAAAGTAATTAAAAAAAATATATATCTGAAACCAAAATTGAAAAAATAAAAACTAGCCCGGTTATCGAGCGTTCTCAGGTATCTTATGCAAAAAATTCATTTTAAAATATTAAAAAGGAAGCGAGATATTTGAAAGTAACTCTCCCATGGACTTAACATTAGCGCTTTCATTTTTTCCTAGTTACTAGTGTGGGTTCTCAAATGTAACGTAAAGGAACTGTTTGTAACGTTTAGGAAACGCGAAAATTTATCATTAACTATAAGAATGTAAATCTAAAAATAATGAGACTGTAAGGTAAAATATAGCAATTTATAAAAGTCTGTCAGCTGGCAAATTTATTTTGCAATGCGTAACTGTAACAGAATCCTGGTTTAAACGGAATATCTTCATGATTCCCCTAAAAATATCTTACAATTGTATCTGTAAAGACGGAAACAACCCACCTAAAACGGTATTTCGTACACATTGTTTATGTTTCCGTCTTAGCAGGTTTTATAGTGTCATGTTTTTAGTTGAGGAGGTCGAATTTTAATTATTACCAGGCCCCGCGTTTTTCTCTAAGCCCTCTATATTTTCTATTTGTATATCCGACACAAAACGTTTGGACGGGTACTCAGATGTTTAGCACTCTCCAACATAGTTGAAAAATGTTTATGAGTGGGGCTTGACTGCTCGTCTGTCAGTACTCTAACTAGCGTACATATACTCGGATTGTGATGTAATAGTAATACGTTGTTGATGTTTATCATGGCATAAATGACATTGATAATGAAGCGTGTAATAATTTATACTTCACTTACATAGACATTGAAAAGCATTCTGTTATATTATGGCCTATTTGGGAAAAATCATTTGCGGTGTATTTTAATGATGTAAAACAATTTAAACATAAAATTTTTGCACTTATTGAAGTGCACAGATACGTGTACAGGGGAATTCAAAAGTACATTTCATTATATTATGGACTATGAAGAAAAAACGTTTGCGGCGTATTTTAATAATGTTTCTCTTTTGCAAACATAACGAAATGGATATGAATTTATTAGGTGCACTGAAACATGCTTTTTAAGGGGGTTACAAAGCATTTATCATTCATTTACAGGATCACAGAAAAGAATTCAGTTTTATTACAGAAAAAACTGCTCGCAGCGTGTTTTAATTCTGTTTCAATATTTTAAACAAGATGAAATTCGTATACGTTACTGAGGTTTACTACAAGATGCTTACATTAGAATATGATGTGAATCACATTTTATTTCATTTACAGGGGCACATAAAAGTTGCTGAATACAATACTGCATACGAAGTATTGTCTATTAGGGACGATTGCTAAAAGTGAGTTTTCAGCTATGATATCCTTTTTTAACTAAATTTCTGCATCCTAGATTATATATATGATTTCTATAGAGCATGTATAGGGTTACGCAAAAGAACTAGGAAGAATTGCTGATAATGAGAGTGAATTGCTTTTTTTTTAAATTAAATTCTACATTTTCACGTTCAACTATATTTAGAAAGATGTGTTTGTAAAATATAAATATAATAATATACAAGGCTATTCAAGGAACTGGATGCATGCGCCCGCCTATGAATAATAATTTCTGGAAGTACGAGTTCAGTTGTTTACAGCATGTTTATACTGCAATAATTTTGATCTTACCATTACCATGTGGCGTGTATATAAACTTGTTCGGATGCAAGGGCTGTACAAAATAATGCAAATATACTGCCGTTAATTGGTAGAAATTGCTGAAAGTTTACTTTCATCTGCATTATTCGTTTTTTAATTATATTAAATTTTATCATATTTTTCATGCCGTTAAAACAAGCCTAAGAACATCCATTGATGACTTTATCATTTTAATTTTTCAGTAATTTGAACAATTTAAATTTACTAAGATTTAACAAAAACTTTGTTAATATAACAAACAAAAACACAACAACATACAAACAAATATAACACATAAAGTAACAAACAACAACAACAAACATAAACAAACTAACATAAACAAAGGATAAACAAAAAGTTAGTAAGTATTAAAGAATGTTTACTTTGAAAGTTTTGATCAATTTGTTTGAAAATTTAAAGGAATATTGTTAATATTTATTATTTTTAATATTTGTTATTTTTAACGAAAAAGTACACCTTTAACAGCCGCAGAAAATGTGAAATTTGTCCTGTATTACACATCTTTCTTTAAGAGCCCACTTCAGACACGGTAATAAATAAAAACGCTAATTTTAAGTCTATGGGGGCGTTAATTACAAATTTCTCGCTTTATTTTAATAGATTTTGTTTGCTTGTTTTTTTTTTGTTTTTTCTGCATTGGATAGCTGAGAACGATCGAAAACCAGAATAGTTTTTACTTTTTCGATTTTGTTTTTAATTTTTTTTAATATTAGGATAGTATCAATTTCAGAACGGATTCCAACCGGTTCCGAAAGAAAAAGTAATTTTTTTTTAAATATCTGAAACCAAAATCGAAAAAGTATATGTTAGCCCGGTTATAGATCGTCCTCAACTATCCTATGAAAAAAAAATTCATTTTAAAATATTAAAGAGTAAGCGAGATATTTGAAAATAACGCTCCCGTAGACTTAACATTAGTGCTTACATTTTTTTGCCGTTTCTAATTTGGGTTCTCAAATGTAACGTAAAGGTAGTTTTTGTAACGGTAAGAAAACGCGAAAATTTATCATTAACTATAATAATGTAAAACTAAAAAAAGACTGTAAAGTAAAATATAACATTTTATAAAATCTGCTAGCTAGCAAATTTATTTTCTAATACGCAGCTGTAACGGAATCCTGGTTTAAACGGAATATTTCCCTGATTCCCCTTAATATATCTTATACAGTAGAGCGCCGATTATCCTAACAAGCCGGGACCGAACCTAGTTCGGATAAGCGAAAGTTCGGATAAATGGACAGACAATTTAAGGGGTGTTTCTCACTATACTAAAACCTTCACACTTTATCCAGGCTTAGGACTGGTAGGGCCAGTTAGTGCTAGCGTGTTTAAAAACTGTCTTTTTGTTTACTTTTTTATCATTTAAAATTTTCTTTTTCTCTTTTTATCATTTTCTGAACTCCAGAGATTATAATTTAAACAAAATAGCTTTCGATTGTTGCTTGCTTCAAAGAAGACGTTCTTTCCAATGTTGCCATATCTCGAATTCTTCTTAAATACGTTATTTGAATAGGATCAGAGTTCTTCTGCCATTCAAGCCATTTCATAGCTGTTTCCAAACACTCAAAGGCTTCGTTATGCGATGGACTTGGGTCATTTTCAGGGCATTCGTTTTCATTTCTTCAATTTATTTTACATCTTAAATCTCATCCACAATCTCATCATCATTAAAAAAAAATTTTTTTGAGAGAAATAGGTTGTTCGGATAAAATTTTTTTTGAGAGAAATAGGTTGTTCGTATAATTGGAAGTTCGGTTAATTGGAGTTCGGATAATCGGCGCTCTACTGTAATTGTATCTGCAAAGACGGAAACTGCCCATCTGAAACGGTAATTCGCACCTATTGCTTGTGTTTCCGTCTTACCAGGTTATATAGTGTCAATTACTACCAGGTCCCGCGTTTTTCTCTACAACCTCTATATTTTCTATATGTATATCCGACACAAAACGTTTGGATGGGTACTCATATTTTTAACACATTACAACATAGTTGGAAAATGTTTATGAATTGGCTTCACTGCCCGTCTGTCCGTGGTCTAACTACCGTACATATACTTGAATTGTGATGTAATTGAAATACGTTGTTGAAGTTTATCATGGGATATATGGCACTGATAATAAAGCGCGTAATCATTTATACTTCGCTTACATGGACTTTCAAAAGTCTTCTTTTATGTTATGACCTATGTGGGAAAAATCATTTGCGGTGTATTTTAATGATGTAAAACAGTTTAAACATAAAATTTATGCACCTTATTGAAGTGCACAAGTACGTGTACAGGGGAATTCAAAAGTACATGTCGTTATATTATGAACTATGAAGAAAAAACCTTTGCGGCGTATTTTAATGTTTCTCTGTTACGAACATAATGCAATTGATATGAATTTATGAGGTGCAATAAAACATACTTCCTGAAGGGGTTGCAAAGCATTTTTCATTCATTTACAGGGTCACAGAAAAGAGTTCAGTTTCATTACAGAAAAAACTGCTTGTAGCGTGTTTTAGTTATGTTTTACTACTTTAAACAAGATGGAATTCATATATGTTACTGAGGTTTATTGCAAGATGCTTACATTAGAAGATGATTTTGATCACATTTTATTTCATTTACAGGGGCACATAAAAGCTGTTGGATAAAATACTGTACATGAATTATTGTCTATTATGGATGACTGTTTAAATTGAGTTTTCAGCTATGATTTACGTTTTTAACTAAATTTCTGCATACAAGGTTATATATTTAAATTCTATACATCATGTATAGGGAATAGGATAGGGATTCTATACATCATGTATAGGAGCTACGCAAAAGAACTAGGAAGAATTGCTGAGAATGAGAGTGAATTGCTTTTTTTTTTTTTTTTTTTTTTTTAATTAGATCCTACATTTTCAAGTTCAACTATATTTAGAACGATATGTTTGGAAAATATAAATATAATAATATACAAGGCTATCCAGAGAATTGAATGCATGCACGCCATGGATGATAATTTCTGGAAGTGCGATTTAAGTAGTTTTAAGCATGTTGATATTGGAATAAATTTTATCTTAACATGTGGCGTGTATAAAAACTTGTTGCTAATGTAAGGGCTGTACAAAAAATGCAAATATATTTCCGTTAATTGGTAGAAATTCCTGAAAGTTGATTTTCATCTGCATTATTTGTTTTCTTATTATATTAATTTTTAGCATATTTTTCATGCCGTTAAAACGTGCCTAAGAACTTTCATTGATGACTTTATCATTTTAATTTTTCATAATTTGAACAATTTAAATTTACTAAGATTTAACAAGAACTTAAAATTCGTAAGTTTTAAAGATTGTTAACTTTAAAAGGGTTGATGAATTTGTTCGAAATTTAAAAAAAATAATTTAATATTTATTATTTTTAATATTTGTAATTTTTAAGGGGACAGTACACCTTTAAAAGTCGCAGAAATAGCGAAATTTGTCCTGTGTAACACATCTTAATTTAAGAGCACACTTCAGACACGGGAAGAAATGAAAATGCTAATTTTTAGTCTATGGGGGCGTTATTTCCAAATTTCTCGCTTTGATTTTAATATTTTTGAATGATTTGTTTTTGCATAGGATAGCTGAGGACGATCGACAACCAGGCTAGGTTTTACTTTTTCGATTTTAGTTATAGTTTTTTTTTTTGGATAGCTTCAATTTCAGAAACGATCCCACCGGTTCCGAAAGTAAAAGTAATTTTTTTTAAATATCTGAAACCAAAAATCGAAAAAGTAAAAAACAGCCCGGTTGTAGATCGTCCTCAGCAATCCTATGCAAAAAAATTCATTTTAAAATATTGTAAAGAAAGCGAGATATTTGAAAATAACGCTCCCACAGACTTAACATTAGCGCTTACATTTTTTCCCCGTTACTAGTGTATATTCTCAAAGGTAACGGAAAGACATTTTTTGTAACGGTAAGGAAACGCGAAAATTTATCATTAACTATAATAATGTAAATCTGAAAATAATGAGACTGTAAGGTTAAATGTAACATTTTATAAATGTCTGAACAGTGAACAGCAGCGCAGTTCCAGGGGCTACCTATTTGAAGATCAAATCCACGCCCTGTCGATGAGTTGGTATATAGCACATCATAGCAAAAACAGGAAATGTTAGTCTAAGTGTAGTGAAACATTACTGTGATAGAGAGTGTCGATAACTCCCAGCAATACTGCCGAGAATCAAGGACAGAATGAGAGAAAAAGAGAGAGGAAAGTCTACTAGCTAACATATTTATTTTCTGATATGCAGCTGTAACGGAATCCTGGTTTAAACGGACTTTGTTCATTATTTCCCTAAAAATACCTGGCGAGTGTATCTGCAAAGACGCAAATAACCAATCTAAAACGGTATTTCGTATCTATTGTTTATGTTTCCGTCTTACCAGGTTTTATAGTGTCATGTTTTTAGCATGAGGGGGTCGAATTTTAATTACAACTAGGACCATTTTTCATGAACTCCGCCTTTTTTTTTTTTGGAGGGAAAATAAAATTTGATGTCGATACGAGTGTGTTTCGAAAGGTTATCAGCCCGACAAAGAAAATAGAAATATTTTGACAATATTTCATTTTTTTAACGTAGTTCCTTACAACTTATAAAATTTAAACCAGCGAGTTTCCGACTTTTTATTACCTTTAGTATAATAAGCCTTATCTATCTTTGGAAATGAAGTGGTGGTTTCTGCTTTAACCCCATATTTTGAAGTGAATTTCGGACTACCGAGCCATTTCTCCAGGCTTGGGAAGAGGAAATAATCGCTGGGAGCAAAATCCGGTGCATGTGGAAGTACTACAGAGCGTAGGTGATTGACTTTCGTAGCGAAAACTACAGGCATGTGTGCAAGAACAATGCTGTGGTGAACGAACACCTTCTTTTTGCTCAGGTATGGAAATTTTGTCGGAATAAGCACTCTTCAATTGGTCCTGTAGAGAAGAATAACACTGTCCGGTGACGATTCTGCCTTTTTGTCGGTGGTCTATGATCACCACATCTTGTGAATTCCTGAAACTTTTTCCAGCAGGTGGAACCGTTTTCACTTTCTTTGGTGCAATTTCAGCTGCTCTTTCACATTGTTTAGATTGCTCTTTCATCACTGAAGAATAATGGCCAATTCGTGTTTCATCCACCGTTATAAAACATTGACGAAAATCAGCCGATTGTTTAAGTTTTCTAACTTAACTCGAAATCACCATAGTCCACATTACTAAAGGCCATCTGCACTACCTTCATTAAAAAAAAAAAACAGTGAAGATGGAGAAACTCAAAAAATGCTAAAGAAAGGAGGGGTGGTGAATAAGGAGACCAAACTCACGAGGTTTAATTTGATTATGTTAATAAATGAAATGTTTTCACGAAGGAATTTTCTGCAGAAAGTCCACCCAAATCAGCATTTCATTGCAAATTATATATCTCATAAAATCATAATAGAACCCCCACTTTTGAGCTTGCCAAATTCGATCTATAAGCAATATTCTAACGGAGGCAAATCAAGCTAATTTCTACCACTTATTTTAAAATGTTATTATTGTCTTAATTAACTGAAGTTATTAAATAGGATAAAAAAATGTAACAATTTTTAATAGAAGTATGCCTACTTCATCCACGTGAAGTCGGAACCTACGGTTCGATCCAGCACGTTTCGGCCTGAAATTTTTTCTATAAGCGAGGCTCTATGATTGAATACGAGTCATAATTGATTGTATCAGTTTCTAAGCCTTTGTTGTCTAAAAATTTGAATGTACGGGTCTCCTCGGACGGAAATTTCTTGTTCCCGGAACCGGACAGTACAATTAGCAGTACAAAAAAATTACGTATTATGAAGCTAAAATTTTGGCCCGACTCAGTTTCTACAGAATATGTCGATATTTTTAAAACAACATTATTCTACATTGTTCAAAAACCAGATTTACGCATAGTTTTTATTTTCAGATTATATTCGTAATTCATGGAATATAAGGAATAATAACAATATTAATATTTATTTAGACTACATTGATGACTACTTCGAAGAGGCCTTTTAATCAAAGCAAAAGTCAGTTTCTTACCCACAGAAGATTTCTCTTCGCATTCAGTGAGACAAGAAAATTGTTTATTAATAGATGTTACTTGGAAACTATAGCATTAGTTTGCAGAAATACTGTTTATAATTAAGTGAATTAAATCAAGCAATCCGCTAGAAGCAGCTTCAAATAATCAACAATTAGGCATTGTTTTCCAACAAGACCACACGTATCTTTGCCCACTGTAGACACAAAATATTATAATTGAGATGAAATGTTTCAATCCAAGTACCATTCTCCAAAACTTACTTCGTCGAATGACCGTTTATTTAAATCACTTAAAAATATTTTGAGGATAAGGTATTTTATTTTTTGGAAGATTTGAGAAAATACATCGATTCTTTAGCCAGATGAGCTCTAATTATGTAACTGCTAGGAATTGAAATTTTCACGAAATACATTTTCTTTAATTTCCATCAACAATATGCAACAAACTTTTACATCAGTCCCAAAAATCTGAATTTGGTTATGGATTCTTCTCTGGTCTTTATCTATGAATTTTAATAACACTCCATCTTTACTTTCAATTTACATTGGTATCCTGGTTAAAGATTGCCTTAGTTAACATTTTTATTTCATGATGTATTTGTAATGGCACACACTTTCGTTTACTAAAATTCATTATTCAATGACAGAGTTTTATCAAATGAGTAGAGAGGAAACTAAGGCTCACAAAGCAACAGTTAGTAAATTTGTCATTAGCTTTTCAAGAATTATACGAGAAGGATAATACCGTCATCAACCAGTCTGTCACTTTGAAAGACTGCGTTATTTACATAGAAAATGTCAGTAGGACATTTTTAACAAACTGATAAAAACATTTTATGGGAACCAATGAATGATAGCTTAACATTGTCTTGATTGGCAAGTTCAAGTAGAGGCTGCAAATTAAAAACACTGCTAATTTACCAAATTAATTTATAAACTAATAAAAACAGTTTCTGAGCGACAACGAATGATAGCTTAACACAATCTTGATCGGCAAGTTCAAGTAGAGACTATAAACTAAAAGCACTGCTAATTTACCAAATTCCGATATAGGATTGGTAAATTAGTGGTAATATAAATACATAATAAGTAATAATATAATAATACATCCTTTACAATATAAATAAAAAATAGATTGGTAAAGGATATTACGGCAACTCTTCCTGATTATTAACTTGGAAATAGAGGAAGAAGATGGAGAATTTCTGGAGATATCTGACAGTGAGCTTGCAACTGACAAGGTAAAAAAAATTCTATCAGCAATGTGGGGAAAATAAAATTATAACTTAATCTAAAGATAAAGATGGAGAGAAAAATAAATTTATTTCCTCTGACTTCTGATGAAGAAAAAGAATGCTTTGGTGAAATTGGAAGAAGTTCGAAATTTTGCTTTGAAATGGAATTCTAAGAAATTCATTATCAGAATTACATATCAATGTAATGAAAAATCCATGCAGTTTTCAGAGAAAATAAAAACAGTCTTTCTCAAACAATTATATATAAAAAAAAATTACAGCTGTATTTGTTACAAAAAACTCCAAATTGAGACTAATGAATTAAAAAATGTTTTTATACACTATCTAGGTATAAAAACACAGAATGTTTTTGTGCCTGTCCACAGATTCCTAAAAAATGATACAAGATTTCACAGGAAGAGATTTGTTCGACAGGTGGCAATTGCACAGACTATCAGCTCATCAAGTTCAAGGCTGAAATTTTAGGATTATATAGAACTTATAAGCATATTAAAATGCAAATGGTCTGCCAAGTCATATCTTGATAGAAAACACCTGCACACCGGAGTTTAGTATTTGATCGATTGGTTTATCATTGTATTTTCCTGCACCCAAATGTAAGAAAACATTGAAGTTTGGGTGCATGAAAACACAATGATAAACCTGCAGATCAACCACTAAATTGAGGTTCTGCAGATGGTTTCCACCAAGATACGACTTAGCAGACCAATGCATATAACTTTTATATAAAATAAACAGTCAAGTATGAGTATTACTCGCGCTCAGGGGGTTCCGTACAATAAATATATGAATTATTAACTGTATTATTTAAAAGAGTAATTAAACTTTGTAAAAACCTATACAACGTAGAGTTGGGTATAGCTGTATATATTAAAAAAGTATGAATGAGTATACCACAAAAGTTCAAAGAGATATGAAGCCCAAATAAAATTAAATATTGCTATTTTGTATAACTCTTTTTTTTAATCTTATCTTAATCTACATATGATGAACTTAATTCGGTACTGACAATAAAAGTACTGCATATTTAAATTTCATTTGGCATTTTATAAAACTAAATTCAACATAGTAATATTTTTTCTTTTTACAGTGTAGCTGAAACAAAATCCTTGTTCAAAGTTTAAACTTGGCGTTGTACTAAGCGCGCTTCGAAAGGAGGTCGCAAAGATGCAACTCGACTTTGTCCGTGCCGCGTTTTTCCAGATAGGTTTTTAATTAACTTTTAAAGACACGGGAGGTGTATTGAGAGATCCACTCAACGCAAACTAGTCGCGAATCCCATAGTATTTATGTGATTAATTCTAATTAAATTGGTCTGTTTTTAACAATTTGACCTTTACTGCTTTTATACTGCTACTGGGTATTGCATTACACAAATATATCATTAAAAGTTGTTATCTAGTATTTAAAAACCGATGGCATATAGAGTACGCCACCTATGCCATTATGTATGTCCAAACTACCCGTGTCTTTATGTGTTAAAGCTCCTGACCCTGCCGGCGAAGGCATTCACGAGCTAATGTTAATCGTATGGGGAAGGATTTTTCTAATATCTCTTTTGCATTTCGACATTTTTAAATATTTTTTTAGGCATTGGATAGCCGAGATCCCTCTATACATCGCACCTTTCTTTATTTTTTCGATTTTGGATGCAGATATTTTTTTAAATGACACTTTTATTTTAAGAACCGGTTTTGAAAGTGAAAGTAACTTTATAAAAAATATCTGCGACCAAAATCGAAAAAGTAAAAAAGGTGCGATTTAGAGACAGACTTCGGCTGTCCAATGCAAAAAAAAAAAAAAAAAAAAAAAAATGTCGAAATGCAAATGAGATATTAGAAAAATCCCTTTCCATAGGATTAGCATTAGCTCGTGAGTGTCTTCGCCGGCAGGGACAGGAGTCTTAACATCTCGGCAAATTACCGACGATTTTTTTTTTCGAAAATGATTATAAACAATGCTTTCATACTTTTGATACGTTAGGTACCTTTAGTGCTCCTCGATACCTTTGCTGAATGCCCGCATATAGAAATCTGTGTGTAACAGAAAAATGCGCTTTTATGAAAAACTATGCGACCTAGGATAATCGCTATAATTTTCCTGCAAGGCTTAAATTAACCACTACTACCTCCAATTTTTTTTTCATAATTTTAGTTTCAGTAGATTTGGAAATAGATGGGGGGGGGGGGGACATATTTTTGCGCTACATTTCTGACGATATCTCTGAAAATATAATACCTAAAATTAAAAGGAATATTTTTGAGTTCGGCGTTACGTAATCTTTTAACGGATATCCCGCAAGATATACAAAGGAAATATTTTTTTTTTCAAATAACCTAATTAGCCCCTCTACGTTTTTTCCCGCATATATTTGTGAATGTTTAATAATCTGTAAATATGTGGGTTAACAGTCTTTATTACATCCCCAATTTGAACTTTCCACGTTCCATAGTTTACGAGTAAAATGGCTGTGACAGACGGACACAGGAGTGATCTTATGTTTCCGTTTTTAATTCCGTTTTTACTCAATTCCGTTTTTACTTTTTAAGTACGGAACCCTAAAAATCATGATTATTGCAACTGAGAAATAAAAAAACATAAGAAGATGAATTATTGACGATAAATAAAACAAGAAAGGAAAACCATGTGCCTAGTATGGATTATGAACCTTTTCCTACATTTTTAGTTTAGTTAGAAAAACATAACACGTTTGAAAATACACATTTATTAATTCCTAACAATAGACGGAAACGTACTTCAATTGTTTTGTGAAGCCCTGTACGTTCCTTATAAATTTTTATACACGCCACATACTGAGCTGAAATTTAATTCAAAAATAAATACGCTGAAAATTACTGAAATCACACTTCTAAGGCTAATGTCAGACGGACGTCTTTTTGCACTCTTTTTTCCTTCTGTTTTATCCTTACACAATGCCGCTAGCATTGTGTAGGGATAATACGTTAGGAAAAAAGCGTGGAAAAAGACGTCCGTCTGACATTAGCCTCAGAATTGCTATCCATGGACGGCCATGTACCTAGTTTTTTGCCATAGCCCTATATACTTATATGTTATAATGTCATTTAGCAGACAAGACATTTAGCAGACAGCAATTAGGCGACAGGATATTTAGCCGACATGACAGTTAGTCGACAGCGACAGTTAGCCGACTAGACAGTTAGCCAACAGAGGACAATTATTCGACATGGACATTCATCAGACAGGACATTTAGCCAACAAGCAAATACCAGATAAGGGAATTATCCGACATGAAATTTAGCTGACACATACATTTTGCCAAAAGAATTTAGAAGACTCGGTCTTACATCAACATTGTAAACCTCAGTAACTCGTCATCATCGTAAATAAGCTTTTATATTGTTTCAGCGTTTTTGTTTATGATATACACTGAAACATCGAAATTTCGTCACCCTCATAAAGTAATTTTTTTCATCAATCACTGTTATTCTATAAAGCTTTTCAATTAAACATCAATAACTAACATTCGTAATATTCTTTTGTTAATTCGAACAAAATTATATACAAAAATCACTTTTTCTACAAAAAATATTGTTTAAAATGCGGTTTTTAGATGGATCCCTCCGATAAATATTGTTTACTTATGTTTAAGTCTTAGACTCTCGATAGCTCATTATACTCATTAATTAAGGAATTTATAAAATAAAACGGAAATAAGTCATTTTAATTATTCATTATACCTCAATAACTCGTCATTCTCTTAAACTGGCGTTATATTTTACAAATACAGTTATATTTATAACATACACAAAAAATTCGATAACTCGGGGAGGAGCCAATAATTTTTTTAATGACGTTTTCTACAATAAATATCGTTTAAAATGCGGTTTTTTGACGGATCCCTTCCATAAATATTATTTAATAAACATAAGAATTTAAAAGAAAGGGGTGCGTGAATTCCGGGAACAAAAGACAGGACCCACGGTGTGGCAATTTTTAAACTTGTTTCGTATCTGTCACGTGATATATCATCGGAAAGTCCTCGGACCACTCTTTCATATTGTGACCCTTTCTTCTCACCTCCCCCTATTCGCCACCCCTCCAAGAGGGCATTTTTCATTTTTTTCGAGATCGTAGAATTTTCATAATTTTAGATCCGATTTTTTTACGAAGACCTACAAAAATACTTTTATAATACTATATACAAATTTCAAAGAGGTGGGGCACTTTTATATCTTTTGCCGCCACCCCTCATGTGATATATAGTTGGAAAGGCAGTGTGACACCCAAATTTCATAATATATACCTTCCGCACCGCTCTCTCCCAGTTTTCTCCCCTGAGCCACTTTTCTAACTTTTACCGACACCCCTTACGTGATATATCTTTGGAAAGCCCTGTGACCTCTTATACATATTATGCATCTTCCGTGCGTCTTCTGCACTTTTCCCCGGGCGGCACTTTCTAAATTTTGTTGACATCCCTCTTATGATATATCATTTCTCTAATACTGGTTCCCCTCTTTGATATCAGATGTATACTCCTAGATCATAGATCACTAGTTCTTTTTAACACAAAACTAAGTTTATTTATAAAAATGCAGAAGGACAGTACAGATATTCGGCGAGGACAAGACGATAATACTCACACAAAGTATATGAATTATATCCAGTGGAACACACTACAATATTCCACAATTATACACTTTGTGCTATTACACCGTTTGGCTTCACCTACAATACAAACTTTTTACATACCAGTGCCCGTAGCACCTGTGTAATTTTATATCTAACTTTTGGTTTTTCAAAAACTCCGCCGGTACACATGCACGACTTAAAAAGCTCCACCCTTCACTCTGTAAAAAGGAAATCTCCTTCCCTTCACTCCTACGCTCGCACGTCACGTGAGTCACATAACCAAAGGGGCGCCAGCACTGGCTAAAGAAATGCTATTCAGACATCATAGTTTGGAAGACCTGTGACCACTTATTCATGTTATGCGCCTCCCGCACCCCAGACACAATTTCCCACCCAATGGGAAGCACTTTTCTAAATTTAGCCAACACGCCTCATGAGACTTATCATTGCAAAGCCCTGTGACCATTTATATTATGCATATCTCGTGCCCCTCCTCCACTTTGCCCCCGGTGGATACTTTTCTAAATTTTTCCGACAGCCCTTGTATGACATATCATTGGAAAGGCCTGTGATCACTTATTCATGTTATGCACCTCCCGCAGCCCTCCCCCCTTTGCCCTCACAGTGGGAGGCAGTTTTCTAGATTATGCCGACACCCGTCATGGGCCATATCGATTAGAAAGCCATGTGACCACTATTTCATATTATGCAGTTTCCGCGTCTCTCCCACCTGTTTGGTTCCCGGGCGGGACAATTTTCAAAATTTTGCCGTTACTCCTCATACGTATAGCGGGCGCGCGCGCTGCAAAGTAAGTAACAGTGATAGTAATTATAACGTAACCGTAACCTAACTGTTCCATAAACGTAACTTATACGTATCCAAGCCGTAACCTAACTGTTACTTAATAACCTAACAGTAACCTAACCGTAACATAACTGTAATCAAATTATCACCTAACCGTAACCTAACTGTAACGTAACTGTAACCTATTTGTAGCTTAATTGTAACGTAACCGTAACCTAACTGCAACATAACCGTAACCTAAGGTAGGCCGCGCACTGACGCAACACGAGCAACATGAAATACGATTTAGGAGAAAAAAAAATATTGAAACAAAGAAGAAAGCTGTTTCAAACATGTTTTAAAACTGTTTTTCTCCGAAGTCAACCAAAATGTTCCATGGGTCGCCTCAGTGTGCTACCGGCCTAATTGTAACCTAAACGTTTCCTAATTGTGACATAACCGAAATCTAAATGTCACGTAACCTTGACCTAACTCTAAACTTACTGTAAACTAACGTTAACCAAATTATAACCAAACCTAACTGTAACTTAACTGTAGCATAGCCGTAACGTTACCATGACCTATCTGTAACCTAACCGTAATCTAAATATCCCCTAACAGTAACCTAACTGTAATATAATCATAACGTAACTGTAGCCTATCCTTAACTTAACCGTGACTTAACTCTAACTTAACTCTAACCTAACCTTAACCTAATTATAACCTAAGAGTAACCTAACTCTAGCGTAACTGTAACCTATCCGGAACATAATCGTAACCTAAGCATAACCTAACAGCAACGTAACTGTAACTTAACGTAACCTATCTGTAATCTAAATGTAACTTAAGTGTAACGTAACTGAAACCTAAGTGTAGCCTAATTATAAAGTAACCGTAACGTAACTGAAACCTAAAAGTAACCTAATTGTAGCCTAAATGTAACCTAACTGGGACGTAGCCGTAATTTAACTGTAACTAACGTTTACCTAATTATAAGCTAATCGTATGCTAACTGTAATGTAACTGTAACATAACTTTACCATGACCAAGCTGTAAGCTAAGCGTAATCTAATTATCACATAAACGTAACCTAATTATAACCTATCAGGTACCTAACCATAATCCAAGAGTAACTAATCGCAACTGTATCCTAACTGTAACCAAACTGCAAATTAACTGTAACATAACGGGAGGTGCATAATATGAAAAAGTGATCAAAGGGCTGCCCAGTCTAATGATATATCACTTGAGGGATGTCGGAAACGTCAGAAAAATACATCCAGTGATACAATTTGAGGGAGAGGGAACGGGAGCTACATAATATGAAAAGGTGATCAAAGGGCTCCAATGCGATATATCTCATGAGGGGTGTCGAAAAATGTTAGAAAAGTGCGGCTAAATATCCTATCGGCTAAATGTCCCGTCGGCTAATCGTCTTGTTTTTTAAATGTCCTGTCGGCTAATCGTCTTTTTGGCTAAATGTCCTCCCGGCTAATTGCCACGTTCGGCCAGTTGCCCCGTCGGCCAATTGTCTGTATTGCTAAAATTATTACTATATGTCCGTTTCGGTCAATTGTCCTGTATGCTGTATGTAAATTTCAGCTAATTGTGTTGTCGGTTATGTACGTATCGGCTTAATGAACGTGTCAGCTAACTGCTATCTGCTAAATGTCTTCACGGCTATTTGGTTGCCGGCTGAATGTCTGCGGCCGGCTAGACAGCCGGCCGCAGACATTCAGCCGGCAACCGGTTAAACATCTCTTAGTATACTAAATGTAGTTGAGCTTGAAAATGCATAACTCAAATTAAAAAAACACTTTTAAGTAATTCATGATTATTCTCGGTAATACTCACGAAATCTTTTTTGTAGCGTCTATGCAATTCATATACACCACCTATGTGCCAGTGCAAGAAAATTAGTTTAACTTAACTTATACCATAACTTATCATAAATAAAACATATCATAATTTAAAACTTTCAGCAATCATCCCTAATGTTTCCCTGTAAATGAACGATAAATGCGATGTACACCATATTCTTATCCAAACATCTTGCAGTAAAACCATCAGAAATTTCATTATGTTTGAAGTAGTGTAGCCTAATTCAAATACGTTGCGAACAGCTTTTCTACGAAGAACTTTAAAAAACCGAACTCTTTTGTATGACTCTTTTGTGTAGTAACCTTCTTCCAGTGCACCTTAATTATGTAAATGAATTTCATTATGTATAAATTTGTTTAACGCTATTAAAACACACCACCAAATGGTTTTTCCACATAGACCACATGTAACAAAATACTTTTGAGTGACCCTGCAATGGGTTCCTGTTAGTCCTTAAAGATGTTTAAATTTTTCAATAGTAATTTTTGGTTCATAAAAGTACATTTTTTTATGCAAAATCTGCAAAAAGTGCCTTAAAAGTTCTTAATTTTGCTCTTGTATTGTTTTGTAATCAAGGGTAAAACTCTTCCCAATTTCTTTGAAATTCTGATTTAAAAAAATAATAATGTAAATCACCCTTTGCCTCCCCTTCTTCCGAAATTTTGCTTCCCCTTTTGCCCCCCTTAAAGTATCAAGGTTTAAAATCTTTAAAACTCCTTAATTTTTTCTTTAATTTTCTGTTTTATTTGTTACTTCAAAGTAACAATAAATAATCAGTCATAAATTTCATTATCAATTTATTTCACCGCATTCATTTCATTAAAAGTTCTTGTAAATTGCTCCTTCTGAAAATGTCATTTCTCCCTTTTGTTTCTTCCCCCACAGTACCCATATTTTAAAATAGAAACCCTTTAAAACTCTTTCATTTTTAAAAAATCTTTTCTGCTCAATATGCCACTTTATTTTAACAATAAGCAAACGATAATAAAAATTTCTCTCCGCCCCCCCCCCCAACTGAAATTGGTATTTCCCCCTCGCCTATCCCTCTTACCAAGCATCTGAAATTTAAAGTTCTTAAAACTTTTTCGTTTATTCTTTTTTTAACCTATTTGTAAATATTTTCTAAGGTAAATAAATAATAAGTCATCCAATAAACTTCCGCCACCCACCAAAAGAGAATAATTCTGCTTATTCCTCTTTTTTCTTACAGGTCACAAAATTTAAACCTTAAAAATCATTGATTTTTCTAAAACATTTTGTACTCTATCTGTTAATTTATTGATATCATAAATAATCAGTCATATAACTATACTCCTCCCCAATCAAAATTGACGTTTGCTCTGTCGCTCTCCTTACCAAGCACACAAAATTTAGTCTTTTTTTGTCCGATTTGTTATTCTTTAGTAAGGTAAATAAATAAGTCGTCTAATAAAATGCCCCCTCCCTTGTTTCCTTCTTTCGCTTATCTAAGTTTAAAATCTTTGAAAATCTTATTTTAATACATTTTCAGCTTTATCTGTTTCATATTGAACAATAAATAATCGATTATATAATTTCTTCCACCCCCCATATAAAATCGACATTTTCTTTCCTCCACCATTATTTCCATGCACACAAAATTTAAAGTCTCTAAAACTCTTAATTTCAATGTTTTTGTCCTGTTTGTAAATCTTTAATAAGTTACATAATCAGTCATCTATTAAACTCCCCCCCCCCCCCCCCACAAAAAAAAAAAAAAATCTGTTTCTTCCCTTGTCTTACCCTCAACTCATGAAGTTAAAAAAATCTAATTTAAAGTCTTTAAAACTTTTTAATTTATACTTTTTTGGTCCTAATTATAAATCTTTGCTATCTATAGTAGTAACTAAATCTTTTCAACTATGTACGAAAGTGTTAACAATAAAGCGATAGGTAGACATTTAATTTTGCATAAAAAACATTTTAACTGTATTTTTCAAAGCAAAATGTCTTTGGAGAGATATTTCTAAGGAAAATTTTATGGTTTCTCGTCAACTTGCAAGTAAATTCTCAAAACCTTCCGAAATCATTTCATTCCGACTAGCTCAGAAAGAACCACCAAACTTAGATACCAAAGGTGCCTGAGTTATCGACTGAACCGAGTATATCCATAAACAAAAAAGAAAAATCATGCGTCAACGTCGACACTTTCCAACACTTCCAGAACATTGTAACAAAACTTCGCCGTTTAATAAAGTAAAGAAGATATCGAACTAAACAGTTATAAAACGTATGATACATTTCAAAACCCGATTTCAACAATTGCGTCCATAACCCGGAAAGTACTCCAATTCTTTTGTGCTGCTCTGTATATATTTTTGTTCTGCATATATTTGTACAGATTCTACATACTTTGTTGAAATTTAGTTTTGTAAGAAAATACATAAAAAGTTGAAAATTCACCTTCGGCAATTTGTACCAATAGACGGAAACATGCTTGATTCCTTTTGTGCTGCCCTGTATATAGCATACAGATTTTTATACACGTCAAATACTAAGCTGAAATCTAATTCAAGCAAAAACATGCCTAAAATTACTGAAATCACACTTCCAGGAATTATTTTCCATAGGCGTCCATGTATCCAGTTTTTTTAATATCCCTGTATAGGATTTTATTTGTATGATACAAACATCTCTTAGCATACTAAATGTAGTTGAGCTTGTGCATTTGTAACTAAAAAACCAAACACCTTTAAGCAATTCATACTTATTCTCAGTAATGGTTAGGAATTATTTTGTGTAGTCCTGTATAGGGTCTGTAAAATTTATGCACACCATGTAGTACGCAAAATTTAGTTAATCTTAAAAGCGCATTCTATAATTGAAAAATGCACTTTCAGCATTAAATTTTAATAGCTAACACGTCGGATACAGTATTGTATCAAAATATTTTATGTGTACCTGTAAATGAACGCTAAATGAAATGCAGACCATATTTGAATGCAAGCATCTTGTAGTAAATCGAAATAATGTGGATCTATTTCGTCATGTTTGAAATAATGTAACGTAATCGAAATACGCTACAGTTTTTCCTCGTAGAGCATATACAAGCAAGCTCTTTTGTCTGACCCCGTAAATAATTGTTAAATGCTCATGTTGTATAGAAAGTAGGCTTAGGACACCTCAGAAATTCATATCAATTTCACTGTCTTTGTGACAGAGTAATATCAATCAAATACGCCGCAAACGATATTTCTTCATGGGGTATAACATAACGGATTACTTTTGAGTCCCCTATACTCATACTTTAAGCGTTACACATAACATAGTCTATAGTAACCGTTTTAAAGTGTATCTCAATGTACATAAATTTAACTATGTTTAAGATTGTGTAACACTATTAAAATACACCCTAAAGGATTCCCCCCCCCCCATAGACCATAATTTAACGGAATACTTTTGAGTACATTTGTAAATGAACCATGTATGATACATACTTCATTTTGAAAACCGAACATACCATGATGATTTTGAATATCATATATCAATTATATGGCAATCCGACTACATTTACGCTAGTTAGAGCACGGACAGACAGACGGACGGACAAACTCAATCCATAAACACTTTTCAACTTTCTTGGGAAGTGTTAAAAATGGAAAAATGTAATGAAAATATAAGTATTTTAGTGTTATCTAGATTACGAACCGCTACAAAAAACATTCTTATTTGACCGCATCATTTAAAAAATATTTAGTGCTCAGAAATCCCCCCCCCCCCCCCCCCACACACACACACACCTGAATTTACTCCTGTGCACTTAAAATTTCAAATTGTTAAAACTCCTTTATGTTTTATAACATTCTTGTAAAAATAATCCATAATCTAAATTTTCTTCTGCCTGAAAATTTCACTAAAATTTTTGCCATCTTTCTTTCTGCTAACATCACACAAAGTTTTTAATATTTGGAAAACTTTATTTTTTCTGTCGCATATTTTAGTGCTAACAACAATAAATTGTGTACTATATCTATAAATGACTACGCTGGGATTTAGATTTATACCCCCTCTACAGATGTACAGTACAAAATATACAGTTTATTTGTTTAACTTTTCCTCTCCTAATTTTATGAACATCTTATTTTTAACCTTCAATGTTATTTAGCTTTTATAAATCTCATAAATTTTATGTTCTAAAAAGAATTCGCACAAAAGATAGTTATTTTAGAATATTTGTACCTGATATATTTCCCCCCTCATTCAATATCTCCCCCTTGATTTTAAATGTAATTGCCTTATGTGAAATAAAATAGTTTTTATACTGCACTAATTTCAATTTTATGTTTGTAAAAGCTGTAAAATGAACCTAAAAAAAAAGAAAGAAAGTCAAATCGTTTTAATTTTTGCACTTTTATCATAAACAGATTAAAATTCTTTTTACGGCTTTTACCGTTATCGAGTCTCCACAAAGCAGTGGGCTTTGATCTACGCTTGTAAAGCGAAGACAATTGAAAAAGAAATCCTTTACACCTGAAACCTACTAGAAATTATCACATGTAGCACTCAGCCGAAGTGGGGTGGGGGTTGGAATCGTGCCAGATAATTGGCCATTTGCTGATTGGAAGAGATCGCTTGTCAATCATTTGAATCTGGACCATCCTTTCAATTCAGTTGAAATGCCAGCGGCCATCTTGTTTTATTTTCAGCCGTGACTAGGGTGGCCTCTTAACCCCAGATTTCGAAATTTTTGTATAGTGCGAACATTAGGTCTCGATAACGACAAATACGTGTAACTCGAATTCAAAATTCAACTTGTCACATCGCATCTCACACAAATTTCGTTTAATTTCTTAATCGTTTTAAGAGGGGGGGGGGGGTATTTTCTATAGCAGTTCTTCCATACTTTAGTGCATGAAGTGCTGACAGCATAAGACAGTTATAACTGGAGCTGTAGTTATTGTAGAACACTCATATTTTGTAAGGTAAACGTAATCTTTAGAAAGGGGAGACATTATCTTTATTATTATTATTTCTCAGTTTAAAGTTCATTGTCGGTTTAAAGTTTAATACTAGTGCATTTTTCAGTTGAAAAATTAATTTTTCACATGTCTGGGTAATACTTGAATAGTTTCTTTTATTTTCTAATATTCTGTAATTAGTTAATACCCTTTAAAGTACAGTCATATAGTCTATCAGGTATTTTGATAGTGCCGCAAATAGCATAGATTTTTTTTTGTCCTTTTTGCAATTGCCATTATTTTTCTGAAATTAATTAGCAATTACGATTGAAAGTTGATAAGAAAAGTAAAGTTTAATACATAAAATCAAAATTCATCGAAATTTTGTTTATATGCTAATGCATTTTTTTTATGAAAATTTATATTTTACGTGTTTTGGTAATATTTGAATATTTTTCTATTGTTTTTATTATTCTGTAAGACAAATTTTATATTTTACACGCAATCGTTTTAAAGGAGGAGGAAGTTTTTTTTTTTTTGTGTGTGTGTGTGTGGTGGGGTTCTGTTTGCAATTTTTTGTATGGTAAACGTAATTTTTATAAAGGGAAAGGGACATTGTCGGTGTTTTTAACAGAAGACCCAAACTGTTAGTATAAGGCAAATATAAGGGCCCAATGAATATAAACGCTTATAACTCGGATCCAAATTGTCGCAGAACATGTACATTTTTGTGTCCTGTTGGCAATTACGATTGCTTACCGAAATTGACTTAGTGTTTATGGGTAAAATAAAATTTTGATATTTAAAATACCGATTCATCGAATTTCAGTTCATATTTTTATGCATTCATTTAATGTAAAATTAGCTTTTCGCATATTCAGGTAATATTTGAATGTGTATGTTTTATTTTATATTATTATGTAATTAATGTAATTTTTATGCGTAAAATTTACCTCCTTTGAAAGTTATTTTGAAAATTTAAAATTATGTATTCCCTACAATACAGAAGGTACGGGGGGGGGGGGGGGGGGGCGCAATGGCGGATCCAAGGGGAGGTCACGTGGGGGTCATGACCACACTCTGAACACCATCAAAAATATTCTAAAGATCATTTAAAAATGAATTATACAGTAGAGTCCCGATTAACCGAGTTCCAATTTAACCGAGTTACTTTCTTCTGATAGACTGATGGCTTCCATTATTAATTATGAAACAGCCGTTATAAGTGGAGTGTTAGATGAAGATGAATGAGCTCTCGTAAAAAGTTAGAAGCCTGATTTTCGGAGTTAAAAAAATAAATAAATAATGGCGATTTTTTTCCTATTCTGATCAGAAAATCAAATACCATCTATCTCTTCCATCTACACCTAACACTTCATTTATAACGGCTGTTTCATAATAATGGAAGCCATCAGTCCATCAGAAGAAAATGATCCATTCCAAAGGTACAAGTTCGATTGAAAAAACTATTTAATACTTTGAGCTAAAAGAAGAGGCTGCACCTGCAATTTTCTTGACACTAATAGAATCACATAGCTGCCAATAACTATATGATGCCTCGCTGTTCGGTGGGCCAGTAGGACACCGTATGTGATTAAATAGTGTTTTCCATTTTTCGATAAAAGCAAAGAATCTTACAAAAAATTCTGTAAAATTTGACTTTTTAATCTGAATTTCCGGAAGTGGCTGCCAATTTTTCCTTTTGACGACATTTCTGTGGCTGTCAACTCGTAAAACGTGGCTAAAAATGTTAACTTTGACAACATTTTCTAAATGAATCTTTGCCTTTGTAAGAAAATGGGAAACTCTTTAATTTCTTGGTATTTGAACAATATCGGTACATTTTGTATTTTTACGAATATTAATGCTATTTTTTTTGTATTTACGAATGAAAATGATTTCGCGAAAGTATCAGAAAAGTAGTTAGTTTGGATTTGGGAATAGCTTTCAATATAAAAAAAATTCATAAACAGATGTGATACCCTCCCACCCCATTAAAGGACATTCATGACCCCTGAAACGGGATCGGGCTAAATTTTATTTATTTACAAATTGAAAAATGAAAAAAAAAAACGATTGCTAGTTGAAAAACAGAAATGTAATGTAAGTTTTTAAAGGCATTTTATAATCAGCTAAAAATCAAATTGAAAGAGATTGAATTGCTATTAGCCTGATATAAAGAGAAATATACCATCTGATTCTGAAGACTTGGCACTATCAAACTTAACATAAAGAAGTTGAGGAATGTCCCTTGTTTAGCCTTTGTTTCTGTTTGAAGTCTTTCTTTTGAATTACTGGAAATAGAACTCGTGTCTTTCTGTCATTGATGAATAATGATATTTTAAAAGAATAAGAAGAATTACTTTTCATATTTCTGTCGTTGGTGGGGTATAAATATCCAATTTGCTAAATTTTAAACAGAGTGTCAGAGAAGTGAAAATTATGAAACATCATTAGGGGCAACTTTTTAGAATTATTACTTATTTTTATACAATAAGATACTTTTAAATCAGAAAATTACTCTTGAAACCATTTTAAATATTATTAATTTATATCGCGTACTTTCTTTATCCAGTTCGGGTTCTGATGACACAAAATTTTTCAGGCTCGAATTTGAAATCGATGGTCTCTGACTTCGAATAAAAGGTCCCGAACATATCTAGTCACAGACGCAGAAGATGGTTAAATAAGGGGAAGATACGAGGCGGCGAAATAAAATCGTTCATAGGGCGTATGTGCGCATAATCGTGCATATGTGTGTTTAAAAGCGATTTATAGCTGAAGATTGCATAAATCTACATAAGTTTTTTTTTTTTTTTTTATTATTATTATTATTATTATTATTATTATTATGTGAAACTAGTTGGATGTGCCAATCCCAAAACTTTCTTCTATCTAATACATCTTAATATTTCAAAATATAGTTAGAAATGTCAATAAAATAATATTATTAGTTCAATATTATACCAACTTTGACTTTCATCTTAAATTTCTGTTTTAGTCAATTAATCGGAGTACAAACGAGTTCATCTCGATCATGATATTTATTAAAACCAATAGTTTTCCGTTATTCTGTTGTACATCCGCTGTTCGCGAAAAGACGGCTTATCATGATGCGAAGCTCCCGTCGCTTTACGAGCCGCCGTTGTACAACATAACTACGAAAAATCAAGAAAATTATACAAAAATCGCTATTACAGTACTCCCTTGCGGCGGAATATTTCCAATTTCAAGGAAGACCTGCTTGGCTTAGCAAAAAACATGCACAAAAAATTTGGTTCAATTTTATGCATAACGTCATACAGTTTTCGATGGTACAATAATCAAATTAGCACAAAAATCGCTATTGCAGCGCCCCTTTCGTCGGAAATTTTCCAAATTAAGTGAGGACCTGCTTGCCATAGCCAAAAACAAAAAAAAAAAAATGGTTCAATTCTACGCATAACTTCATACACCTTTTGATGCTACAATGGCGACATACGGACAAACGGACATAGGGACACATGGACAGACAGACATTTACTATAAACATGTTTTTGGGGACCTCTGACCCCTAAAACGGTTACATCCGTCGAAAACCGGAAATCGAAAAAAAATTTAATTACAATACTTTCTTCTGCTGAAGATATAAGAAAGTAAAAACATTACGTGTTTCTGTCTGTGTTATACCTCGCATAAATATACTCGATAACTTATATATATTACTGAACTTTGCCATGGCAGGTTCGGATTGAAAATGAAGTGTATAGTTCGTTTACTTGGGCACTTAAAATAATACCATTAAATTATGGTCTATGGAGAGAATATTTTGCAGTGTATTTTATTGATGTTGCAGTATTTAAAAAAAATTTAAATTTATATGCATCCCTGACGTTTACTGAAAGATGCTTGCTACAGAATATCTTATTCATTTACATTTCATTTACAGGAACACAGAAATGAATTCGGTTACAACACTGATTAAGAACAATAATTATTCAAAGTTCATTTTGAGTTGTGGTAGTGGTATGCGTTTTTATATTTAACTGATTTTATGCATATTATACCTGGTGTGTAAAAATTTTATAGATTATATACAGGGATACATAAATAGTTAGAGTGCAATTCCGCTCATTGACGGAAATTGCTGAAGGGAGATTTCAACTGTGTGATGCGTTTGCTAATTTAACTGAAATTTTTGGATATTATGTAGCGTATATACAAATCGAATACAGTGTTGCGCAAAAGAATTCGCATATTTTTCCGACTACAGGTGGCAATTGCTGAAAATGAGTTTTCAAATGCCATATGCGTTTTCGATATTGTTTTCATTATCTTTTACAAATGACGCATCTAAGGGGTGGGGGAGAAGGGACCATTCTCCCCTTGAGCCAATGAAGGGTTTCCAAAACGACATTAGAGATCTTCGAGTAAAAAGACTTAGGAGGCAATTCAAGCATGGCACCCGGGCCGCGACAGTTTTAATTCACGAGACTCGGACTCTCTCCGATCTTTTCTCTTTCAGAGCTGGGTCGGGTTCGGGTGTTAAAATTTTCTGATGATTCGAGCCGTGCCAGACTTGTTTAACCCTCTGTCTACCAGAAGGGTCCAATGGACCCGACATGTATATTCAAAATATCTATTCAAACCAGAAATTTCTTCAAAACAAACTAAATGTATAAATCAGACAATAATAAGTTAAATAAACAAATTAAATTGTTTTAAGTAAAAATTCTGGTGTAGAATGTTTTTATAAAACTTGAGTAAAATTTCCGGTAGTTCTAGGGTTAAACGTTCTGTTCGTGTTACACATCTCTTTTAAAAAAGATCTTGTATGAATGCTTTGTATGTTTTTGTCTTGTGCCTGTGTAAGGTAATTGTAAGAAAAATCGGAGCGACATTTTTACTTTTATGGTATTGTGCTAACGCTCTTTCCTACAACTTTATTTCCGAAGTGTTCGTTATTCTTTTGGACATTTTATTACAACGTACATTGAATCGTAGGTGATGTTACAGAGATGAGAGCTCACTCTACCTCATGAATGTACGATTAAATTATACATTAATGCTGCACCTATTTCTACCTCTGTCTGATTGGGGACATCTTTAAAGTTCACATCCCTTACTATTATCTTAACTAACTCTTACTCTCACACCCAATAGTTTACTTGGGATGAGAGTAAGGAAAATCAAGTGATATGCAATTGCCTACATGTGCAATGCGCTAAATAACAGGTATTTGCTGTTAAACTTTAAGGCGTTTGTTGAGAAAAGCATGAAAAACTGGCGACTGAGAGGAAAAATGGAAGGAAAAAACAAAAATATTTATATTTTTTCTTTTCCTAAAAATTTTAGCATTGAATGAATTACCTAAAAAATCAAGTGGTAAAGAATCGAATAAAATTTTTTTTAATTTTAATTTGCATTTTAAATTTCAATTGATTATTATCTCATAACTATCTTTTGCAGAAATATGAAATATTACCAATGTTTAATTTTAATTTCATTAAAGAATGCATAGTCAGAATTAAAACGCAAAGGTTCTGGCGCATTTGGAAACTTGGTCCATGCAAACGTTCTCCATTTCTGTTGCGAGTTATCTGGAGAAGAACGACACTAATATCATACAAATGTGATATGAAGAAGGAGGACAATGCGTATGGAAAATTTTGCCTCGATTAATTCATACAAGTGGCTGATCCAAGTGTGTAACTGTGAATTGCGGTAGGAACCTATCGGAAGATGTTAACCTTTAACCGGTCTCACAGACCGCTGCTTTTTTCAATTTTTATAGTTTAACTTGTAACTTTCAGTTTAACTACAGACACTACCAAAATTCTCTTTCGTTTGGAACTTTAATACTATCACAAGAGATTGTTGAATATGTGAATTTTAATTAAAATTCCCATATAAAATTCACAAAGCCCTGTACAAAACGTTAAGTACATAAACACCATCCTATGAATTAATCACGCCTTTTATTCATCTTTCCATGGTGCGGTCTGACAGACCACTTCACAGTAGTTACATGACAATATCTGTCACATTAGTCAAAGATTAACTTTCACTAATAGGGAAAAGGCTTTGATATGCATTTTATTTATGGAACTGCAAATGGAAGTCTCATAGGCTCAACGATTGTAAGAAGACATGTCATTATACTTGCTTTTGTTAGTTTATCATTCTTTGTATGTTTTTGCCTCGTATAAAATCATATTCGGCACCCTCTAGCACCTTAGCGTTTTAATTCCTACCATGCATTCTTTGATGAATGTTGTTTGTTTGGATTTGTACTATAAACACTTGAAGTTTTACGCATCTTTTATGAAACATCCTATATATATATAAATGAAATCTTTTCCTCCGGTAAACAACACGCGACTTTCCGACACGTTTACAGATTCCTTTTTAAAAGTACAAAAATTCCTGCCGGCCCGGCCTACAGGCGCAGGTAGATTTCGAAGTTAAGTGCTAATTTCAACAACAAAAACTAAATCATTATTAGGGATAAAGCCACTTTAACAAATTTATTTGGCCGCTTTTGACGAGTTTTATTTCATTTTTATATAAGAGATGGTTTTGTCAGAATCATGTTAAGGCGGTATTAAAAAAAATATTTTTCCATGCACAACAACTCGAAATTTTTTGGCACATTTTCAGATTCATTTTTAAAAGAAAAAATATGAAACTTGTTGACGTTGTTTTTGCAGAGATTTATAAGTGACCTGTGCTTTTATATTTTCTTCAATTAATTAAAACTTGATTTATAAACAATTATTTTCTCAGTAGGACAATATTTTTCATTTTCAACACAATCGCTTCGGGAAATTCAGTTCAAAATGCCCACTTTGACATCATTTTTTGAAATATATTCTGCCTCTATCAAAAAGTCGACCATTACGGTACATTATAGACATTCTGAATAAGAGAATCTACCAATTGAATGAGTTTGAGAGCAAAAATAAATTTAAAAATGAATCAAAAATAAGCAGTTTGGATTTGAATACGCCCTTAATATGATGATTTTTTTCTTCAACCGCTATGTATTTTTACTTTGTTTTTGCTGTAAGTATTGGTCCTACTTGTCAATATAAATGCTGTAGATATATTAAGAAGATATATGATACATTCATGGGGATTTTATATCTTATGAATTTACGAAGTTATGGATTTTTTTCTTCTTCCACCTACCCCCCCCCCCTTTTTTTTTGTTTTCGTGTTTAATTTTCTTTGCGCTACGAATTGGTCCTATCAAAAACTTGTCAATGTAAAAGTTGTAGATAATATTGAAGGAGATTTATAATAAAATTAATTGTATTTGATATCTTGAGAATTGAAGAAGTTATGAATTTTTTTTTTCTCCCAAAAACCCTATTTTCTGTGCCCCTTGACCCTTTTTTACTTTTATCAAAAATCTGTCATACATAAATTTTTGGTCCTATTTTTAGAAGTAATAAAAGCTTTAAACTAATTTGATATGTACAAAAATTAAGAAGTTATGGATTTTTTTCGGTTTTCACAAAACCCCTCCCTATTTCCATCCCCTTGGTCCGATTTTGCCCATTAACGAGCTTAACCGAGATTTTATGCACCTTGATTTTATGTATCAGTTTGGCAGAGATTTGGGAAGAATTACGGAAGTTATCGTGTCCATAAAAAAGTGATTATATATATATATATATATATATACAGTTGGCTCTCGTTAATTCGAAATCGGATAAATCGAATCTTCGCTTAATTCGAACTAAACATGAAGTCCCGAAATTTTCAATGGCAGAATAACGTTAAAAATTTTCATTTATTCGAACTCATTTTCTCTTGACTTCGTTTATTTCGAACTAACGAAAATTCCATTTTTTTACTTTTCCTTACTTTCTCACGTATTTTGGATCCTTGAAATAACTTTCTTTCTTTCATTTTTGACAGAATTATTCTAAACTAGTATACATATAATCCCATGCATTTGATATCCGCTTTTTTAGTGCCCTGTCTTCCCATCAATGACACTTCTACCCCTTCTTCCATTGTGCTTCTTCATAATCATTTCTCTAGCATTTGACTCAGTGACATTCCGAGAAATCCACGTGGTGGACATCTGTTAAAGATAGGGGAAACCTCTTTTCAAAAGTCAAAAATGAATAGGACTAAGCAAACAACAATTGATAAATTTTGTCATAGTGATGATAAATAGTGTAAATAATTTCTTAAATGTTCATCTAATTTCGGGCGAGAAAATAATAGTACAATTAATAAAAGTTTTAAAATGCAGTTGTTTTATACTGTACGAGGGTGGTTCAATAATTATTGTCCCGAGTGTGTATAAAATATGTGTACTGTGATGGTTGATGTGGAATTTTGAAGTCTGTTGTCTTAGATACCTATATGCTCAATTTCAGAACCGTAGCTGCTATATTAACTAATATTTTTCGTTTTAGGTGTGAGAGGTGGAACCTAGCTTGAAAGGGGGGGGGGTGTTGGGGGGAAAGGCTGGTATGGAGCCAGACCTGAATCCGTTCTGTGATAGATTTGTGACAGTGGAAGAACGTCACTAGATTTGTGACAGTGGATGAACGTCACTAGATTTGTGACAGTGGATGAACGTCACTACATCACTATGATCCCGAGTCCAAACGACAGTAGCCACGTCTCATGCACTGTCATCCCCCCCCCCACACACACACACACCTTTCAAGCTAGTTGCGACTTCTCATACCAAAAAGGAACAAAAAAATATGTTAATATAGCAGCTACAGTTCTGAAATTGAGCATAAACGCATCTAAGACTTTAGGCTTCAATTTTCCAAATCAACAATCGCAGTACAAATATTTTATACACATTCGAGACAATAATTATTGAACCACCCTTGTATTACTAATTTTTATGTTTTATTTATATCCTTTTAATATTAATAATTAGTTTATGTATTTATATCTTTTAATTTAATATTAAGTCATATTCTAACGATAACAGCCGAAATAAATTTAAAAAATATTATAACATTAATTCCTTTGTCATAGTACCCCTTTAAATATGTTTTCTCTCATACTTTTCATAATTCGAACTCTGGTTAATTCGAATATTTCTTGTGATCCCGACGAGTTCGAATTAACAAGAGCCGACTGTATATATATATATATATATATATATATATGTGTGTGTGTGTGTGTGGTTTTTACTGAGGGTGGTTTTGAGTTCTAGGGGTCATGATCGGTGTAGATCTGCAAAACATTTTCAAAAATTCCAACATAGCGGAAAATGTAATAGGTAGTATTTCATACGAAATCTACCTAAAAATAACTTTTGACGTGATTTGGAAACGAATGGATTTTTTAATTTCGATAGCTTTTTCTGTGTTTGCATTATATTTTAGAATTTCAGAAAAATTCTAGTTTATTATTGTCATCTAGCAAGCTGCTACAGTTTCGGCATGTACTAAAACAAAAGTTTTGCCTTCACTTTTCAAACATCCCACCAAAAAGTTTTGTTTTACCCCACTTAGTGTCCTAAACAGGTAGAGTAGTCCAGACACGAACCCAAAAATTCCATTAAAAGTCAAACTGAAACCCGACCACAAAAGTTTCGTCGACCCGAAACCAAAATGAAGGAAAAATAATTCATATTATAATGGCATTATAAAATGAAGTCTACATTTACATCTTTAATATAAATTTTAACATTTATATAGGAAAATAAATCTCTAGTATATACTCGTTAGTATTAAAATACACTAGAACCTCTAAACAAGGGTCACCGCTGAACAGGGCTCTCGAATTTGTCACTTATTCGGACGTGTGCGCTATTCAGAGACAAATATCTGTGTTTAGAATTGAAAAGTTACGTTAAATAGAGGTGCCCACTATTCGGGAGCGTCCGTATGGAGATTTTACTGTATATGCTATTAATTATGAATAACGGACATATTTCACGGTTTGGAGGCATCCACTCTCTATAGGTTTTACTTTGCAAAATATTAACAATTATTCCCTAAATAATTTTTGGGGAGTGTCTGGAAGTGTTTTGGGAGTGTTTGCTGACTATAGTTTACATCGGGAAAAATATTTAGACTTCCTTTTGAAAAATCGGGTCAAACCGAACCCTTCTCACAAGAGTGAAAACCCAATTCGACACCAACCCGAGCCCTAAATAAAGTATGTCAATCTGACCCTAACCCAAAGTGCAGCAAAAAAGTCAACCCGACCAAACGCGGATCGCAGCAAAAATGTAGAAGTTAATCCGGCCAACAGCAAAAAGTAGAAGTCAACTGACCCAAACCCGATCCGAACTAAAAAGTAGAAATTAGCCTGACCTACAATGAAAACAAACTAGCTTCCGAACAGCGGGTCAAATTGGAACCTGCAAACTTCTAAAACAGCTCCCCCCCCACCCCCTTAGTATACGGTAAAGTTTTGTTGCTATATTCTGAATGTGTTTGAAAGCGTTAAAAGATATCTGCCTCAGAGGCCATTTACAGCAGTTAAAGATTAACATTTAATTGCTGTGAGCAGTCTCATAGACCGCTGCTTTTTTGAATTTTTAGCTTGTAATTTTCAGTTTAACTACAGATACTAGTGAAACTTTGTTTCATTTGGAGCCTTAGGAATATCGCTAGAGTCTTCTGAAATTATATTTGTCTTGACAATAAAGTTTAGTACAGAAACAGCATCCTATGAGTTAAAGGACCTCTTTATTCATTCTTCGATTTAGTAGTCTCACAGACCGCCTCAAAGTAGATATGCGAAACCTTTTGTCACAGCAGTTAAGGGTTAATATGACAAACTATTCAAACATCTTTTTACAGCTGTATATTTATAATTCAATAAAAGAAATATACCATGATAAAAAAATAAAATAAAAAAATGAATAAACAAACCATTATCTTCAAAATATAAGGTTAGTTTCAATGAAATCAAACATAGTTGGATACTTTTTTTTTTCAATTAAATCATTTAACTTTAACTTCAACAAGAATTTGCCATTAACTAAATCTACAATTTTAGATTAATCTTTAACTGATGTCACAGAAATTGTCACATAAATACTGTGAAGCGGTCTGTGAGACCGCTCAATCGAAAGATGAATAAAAGCCGTGATTAACTCATAAGATGTTTTGGTGCTAAACTTTTTGTACAGGAGTGTTATAATTAAAATTCACCTATTCAAAAGTCTCTGGTGTTAGTACTAAAGTTCCAAACGAAACAAAATTTTAGTAGTATTTGTAGATAAACTGAAATCTGCAAGTTAAACTATGAAAATTGAAAAAAGCAACTCGGTCTGTCAGACCGGTAACATCAGTTAAAGGTTAATTTGCATTGCAAACAGTTAAAAAAAAAAAGATTTATCATATGTCAAAAACCGTTGTAAGTTTTCGTAAAAACTCAAACAAATTTTACTTCACCCTTTCTTATCATATAAATAAAAACATACATTTATTTTACTTAAATAGGTGTCACAAATAAAAATTCAAATGTGTTGACATGTTTCGGTTTAATAGTAAAAACCGTAATCATAACACACACATAATCAATAGAAATGAATGACACTGGGTACCAAAAAATAATCTAAAAACCAAAAAACATAAAAATGCAAAACATTGCGCCCTCTATGATCTCAAATAGCCTACGCTACCGCGGCTCCCTCTATCAGACTCCCTTTTTAAGTATTTATTAAGGAATTCCAACCATAAAATTGGAATATCAAAGGATAAAGAATCATTACACACAGTATCCCTCCTAGAATATATCTCAATAGATTCCCGGATGATTGACCTGCGGTATAAACTCGAAACAAACAATAATCTACTGTCTCTGAAACAAATATTAACCCCCCTCTTTAAAAACAGCCTTGATAACGCAGTCTTATCCCTACCAAATTTTATATCAGATTCATGTTCTTTCCTCCTAATCCCAAACTTTCTACCTGTCATACCAATATAATAATTAATATCCTCCCCCCCTCATTCTCATATGGAATTTCATACACTTCTGCGAGATCATCCTGTGCAACCGGATAAAAAGGTCTGTACAGAAGATGTTTCAACTTAAGAGGTGGTTTAGCAACTAATTCTACCTTAAACTTCATTAATTTACTTTTAAGCCTCTCAAAATTACCCTTGATATATGGAAACCTATTAACCTTTTAAACCTATTAACCTCCCACCTCTCGCACACCTTATCAACCAAAGTACAACTAACCTGTGAATGACCTTTACACTTATAATTTTTAATCAAATTATTAATCTTCTCTCTTTTGTAACCATTTACTTTAGCAATATTGAAAATATAATTCAACTCCTCGTCCAAAAAATCCTCTGAACAAATATTAAACGCACGATTAACCATGAACCTGTCCAAAAAATCCTCTGAACAAATATTAAACGCACGATTAACCATGAACGTTCTCAACGTTCAGGTTCATGGTTAATCGTGCGTTTAATATTTGTTCAGAGGATTTTTTGGACGAGGAGTTGAATTATATTTTCAATATTGCTAAAGTAAATGGTTACAAAAGAGAGAAGATTAATAATTTGATTAAAAATTATAAGTGTAAAGGTCATTCACAGGTTAGTTGTACTTTGGTTGATAAGGTGTGCGAGAGGTGGGAGGTTAATAGGTTTAAAAGGTTATCGTTTCCATATATCAAGGGTAATTTTGAGAGGCTCAAAAGTAAATTAATGAAGTTTAAGTTAGAATTAGTTGCTAAACCACCTCCTAAGTTGAAACTTCTTCTGTACAGACCTTTTGATCCGGTTGCACAGGATGATCTCGCAGGGGTGTATGAAATTCCATATGAGAATGAGGGGATGGATATTAATTATTATATTGGTATGACAGGTAGAAAGTTTGGGATTAGGAGGAAAGAGCGTGAATCTGATATAAAATTTGGTAGGTATAAGGCTGCGTTATCAAGGCTGTTTTTAAAGAGGGGGGTTAATATTTTTTTCAGACAGTAGATTATTGTTTGTTTCGAGTTTATACCGCAAGTCAATCATCCGGGAATCTATTGAGATATATTCTAGGAGGGATACTGTGTGTAATGATTCTTTATCCTTTGATATTCCAATTTTATGGTTGGAATTCCTTAATAAATACTTAAAAAGGGAGTCTGATAGAGGGAGCCGCGGTAGCGTAGGCTATTTGAGATCATAGAGGGCGCAATGTTTTGAATTTTTATGTTTTTTGGTTTTTAGATTATTTTTTGGTACCCAGTGTCATTCATTTCTATTGATTATGTGTGTGTTATGATTACGGTTTTTACTATTAAACCGAAACATGTCAACACATTTTAATTTTTATTTGTGACACATATTTAAGTAAAATAAATGTATGTTTTTATTTCGATTTATCATAGTTACTAATTTGATAACATTTTCTCTTTTTCTATAATAAATAAATACGTTTTATTTATTAAAGAGTTTTATTTTGGAACTTATTTGTACAGCTAGACCCTTAAATTTATTCCCTTGTGAATATTTGAAAATCATAACCCACAAAATAGACTCGTGCAAGCAGCATTGGAAAGTACATTTAATTATATCTTCTTTAACACTTTTTTTGATGTCAAATGACACCTTTTAAAAGATTTCTATTTATGGTTTGTCATTTGTAATTTTAGATTGAAAGAATTACAAATAATTTTCAATACATTGAAGACATTTTTATGCTTATTGCATTCAAAAACTACGAGCAAAATAAACACAAATCAAAACTTTGAAAAGGTGTCATTTGACACCGGTAAAAATAGTGTTAAAGTAAACACTCTTCGTTTTAAAATGCAATTAAAATAAATTAAGGATTTTTCCCGTTCTTAAAAGTTTGTATTTAAAAATTTAATAGAAATAAATTATTTGCATGTAAAGATTAAATATAAAGGAGAGTGCTCCAACGAAGCTAGTTGACTTAGCCCAATCATACCCCCCCCCACGTCCTCCTCCCCCTTTTCTAGTCAGGTTAGTTTTTACGAGCACATGTAAGATTTTATTACTATATAACTTATAGTTACCATAATAAAACCATGAAAATTTAAATTTCAGAGACATTGATATTTTAGTTACAATTACATTTATTTAATAAAATTGCAAAATTTCTTTCTGAAATTAGACATAATTAAACCATATAAAAAATTATACAAATTTACAAAATTAGAAAATGAAGCAGTAACATACTTTGTTATTAAAAAATGAATTAAAGTCAAGTACGAAAATATACGCTGAAAAGGTACGATTATTACTTTTTAACATTGAAGGAAACATTTTTCCTTTTGGCATTAAAATATTTTTCAAATTTTTATAAACATTCTTCGTCATATTTAAGATTGGCTTTTAAAACAACACGTTTTTCAAACATTTCGTCAGAAAGCCTATTAGCTTTACAATAATTTGTAATAGTTGCAAAAGAAAATAATCTTTCTACAGATGCCGACGAGGGCAGCGGTGTGTTATATTTAACGAAGATTTTTTTAATCTCTTTATAAGAATTCAATACACTTAGATCTTTGTTTTCCTCCAAGCAGAAATGCGCGTACAATAGTTCTGCTTTCCTTTTAGGGTCTTGTTTTGCTTCTTCATGATCAGAATCAATAAAGAAAAAGTTATCTCTTTCTTCACTATTGACAGAACTCATTATATCCAGAGATTCGTTAGATTTCATTTCTTTTGTCAATTAGGTAATAAACAACATTTTAATCTTTGTATAAGCTGAATCGCTAATACAAGGCAGCCACTTGAATTTAAAAAAAAATGGATGACATAAAGTTGCTATTACGGCTATTTCCGCTTGGCGAGATGAAATATCAAAATACTGACTAAACATGTTTTCTATACATTCTAAATAAGCTCCAGCCAAAGGTCGGCAATATATAAAATCTTCTGTCAATAATTTTTGTAATTTATGTCGCAATGATAACAAAGTTGGTAACAAAATCCGAAATTACGTTTCTTTTTCTCCTTGAAGGATATCTAAAGCCGCGGCAATATGTTTACTACATTTAACGTATTCTTCTATATATGTGAAACCCTGATCTTTAAATGAAGTTTTCAAATCTAATTCCTTGCTCAAAATAGCAGATTTTTCTTTTATCGATAGAAATTGTTTCATGGCGTCAAATAAACTATTCCATCGCGTTGCGTTTGGTCGACTAAGAGTATGTCCCAAAATAGAGATGATAATTTTTGAAGATTTAGGTCGACATGCTGCTCTCCAAAAATATTACATTGTTTCATCACTTGTTCGTGTATTTTTGAAATTTCTGTGTCTTGGCTTTCCAGAACATTGTTAGAATCAGTAGTTGCACACAAACTGAGTGTGTGAGACGCACATCTAAAATGTAAAGGTAAACACTCATTTAAATCAATTACATCTTCTACATCATCATCTATGCTAGACGTAGTGTCAGAATCACACTCCCTACTCCATGAATTGTATTGCGCATCTAAATCACCAGCATCTTCTAAAATACATTTTTCTTCAATTCCAAAAATTTTAAATGCTTTCACAAAATTACCACCATTATCAGTAATCGCAGCTATTACTTTCGCAGAATTCAATTCAACCTTTTTATAGATGTTCATAAGATGGTCATAAATTTTGTCGTAACTATGTGTTCCTTTGAATCTTTGACAAGCTATAGCTCTAGAAATCCTTTTTAATGTCTCCGGATGAATCCAGTGAGCTGTCACTCCTAAGAAACTTCTTCGTCGCCCTGACCATATGTCTGAGGTTATACAAACGAACTCGATATCTTCAAACTCATGTTTAATATTTTCTACTTGTTCATCGTAATATATTGCAATTTTTCGCCCGAGGGCCCTACGACTCATTATATTAAAAGATTTTGAACAAGAATTAAAGTTTTTAATTATATTGTGGAAATAAATATTATCAATACTTCTTAACGAAATCATCGAATCGATAAAATAATTTACTACATCTTTGTCAAAATGATCTTGCAAATATACGTTTCGACTTGATTGCCCAGAAACACTTGATGATTTTCGTTGTTTTTTTTTTACTCCTTTAAATAGGCACGATATTCTTCCAAATAATTGATTCCATGCTTCCGTTTAAGGTGGGTTACAAGATTGGAAGTGCAATTATTTGAGGCTTTTATCTCACTGTTACACTTGGTGTATTTTGCTACAATTCTACCACCTGAAGACTTATTTTCAATTTTTTCGAAAAAATTTCCATCTAGTATTGTAGGTTTATTTTTACATGTAGACTCAGTAAATATCAGAATGAAAAGCAGTTTGTAAATCACTACTGCATAATGGAAATGAACTAATGGCTTGCATAATATTTTTCGAAGATATAAATTCTCATTCAATTTTTTAAAATTCTATAAAGAATTTAAAAATGTGCATTCACATGAAACAAAATTATAAAGACATTGTAATATAATTTGGTTCATCAAAACACTCGCGTACCTACCATTCGGCAAAAATAATTTTTATAACGTGACAGCAGTAAATTGCGTGTGAATCAAGTGATTTTAAAATCAGCGCTTTATTTGCATAAGGTGACAAGTTGAAAGGTGTTTTTCTACAGATTATGCATCTTCTTTACTTAATTTCAAGCAGATAGAACATTTGGTGTTTTATTTTGTTCCATTTCGCACATTGTTTGCTAACATAATTAATTAGATTATGTACATGATTTTTTGTTGATAATATTTATTTTAATTGTTTAAAAAAAGGAAAGTAAAAAAAGGAAGATATGGGACATTTGCAAATGACGTCACAAATCAACTGTTGGAGGTAAAACAATGTTGGAGAAAAGTTTTGATTGGTAGCCGTTAAGATTGTGGCTGTTATGGAAGTCAACTGCGGAGTTGTGATTGGCGGATGAGAAGATTATCATTTGAAAGAAACCTCCCTATTAGTCTGACAAAAGTGAGCCGACGAGCAAATGGTCAAAAAACAACCTGTCATTTATAGATTATACATTATATGATAGAGTTACAGGCAGGAAAAACATAAGAACAGTTTGTTTGAAACAATAAAAAATATTGTAAATTTTGGAGTTAATAAAATCCATGACCACTTACCCAATGTCTCGAAGTATGATGTTTTGGCATCCGCGTATCGGTCAATATACCTTCCTCCACGCCGTCAAAACTCCGACTGTAATTCTAAACCTGCCAAATATAGTCTGGTTCAACATCATAAGGGGCCATTATCGGGTAACTCAAAAGGGTTTTTTATGGAACTATCTAAATTTTATATTAAAATAAAGATGAATTAAGGACACTAAAAAGTTAAACTCTCTTAATACACGTTAAATTGTAGCAGTACGTTCAAACTGTGCTTTTACAAACTGGCGAAATGTAACCGAGGACTTTGTCCGTTTTTTAAATTGGAGCCTCCAAAATTTTAGTGCAGTGCGAATATAAGGGCCTGATAACCACAAACACTTATAAACTCGGATAGGAATTGTCGTGGCCTGCACAAATTTTGTATGGCAAACGTTACATTTTTAGCGGGGGGCGGGGGGGGAGGTGATTTTTTTTTATCTAAGCCTCAATATTTGAGTACGCCATAAATATAAGATATTTACAACTTAAAACACTTATAACTCGGAATGCTTTTGTCGTAGCGCATTCATCTTTTGTATGGTAAACGCAATCTTTATAAAGGGCGATGAGAGATTTTTTGTTTTTTCAGCGAAGCCCCTTAAATTTTATTGTAGCGCAAAAATATGGGCTCGATAACAAAGAAACACTTATAACTCGAAACCAGATTGTAGCAGATCACGCAAATCTCGCATGGTAAAGTGATTCTATTACAGGTGGAGGGGGGAGATGTCTCTGTCTATTTTTATTGAAGCCTACAATGTTTTTGTATATACAAGAAAGATTCTTAAAATTGAAAATACTTATAATTTATAATACTTATACTTATTTAATTCTCACAGCACATAAGTTTTACAAAGGGATGCTCATGAGAAGGTCATGCCATTTCGTTTCCTTCCTATAACTCAGGCTGTAATTGTCGTAAGACCACTAAACGTTGTTATGATTAATATCATGAGTGTATATTTTCAGGGTCTTTTATCTTTTTTAAACAGCTAAACTTTATAAAATTGTGAATATAAAAGGCTGAGAAAATTAAACTCTTATAACTCGTGAACAAATTGACACAGCGCGCAGAAATTTAGTGTGCTTGATCAATGGGGCATAATTTAATATTAGCCATTGTCGGATGTTTAACCACAGCCTACTAAATTTCAGTATAGAACCCGATAACCATATACACTTTTAAATCGGATCCAAGTAGTAGCACATCGCACAAATTTCTTATATTACACGTAATCATTTAGAGGTGATGGCTCTATTGATATCTTATCAAAGCCTCCAAATTATAGTACATTATAAATATAAGAAGCCATGAAAATTATAACTTGGTTTGTATGTGTCATAGAACTCTCATAATTTGTATGGTAAACGTGATCTTTATAAAAAGGGAGGGAACTTTGTTGGATTTTTAAAACCCGAGTTACAGGATTTTAAGTTGTGAGCATGTTTTGTTTTCATCTACAAAAATATATGGTGCAATCATAAAAAAAAATCAACAGAGCCTAACTCCCTTAAAAGTTTTACGTTTATCATAAGAAATTTTTGTAGGCTGCGAAAATTTGCATCCAAGATAAAAGTGTTTGTAGTTACCATGGCCTTAAAATACTTCTATATTAAAATTTAGGGGTTCCTGTTCAAAAAAAGACATAGCTCCGGCTTTACAAAGATTACACTTTCCATACAAAATATGAGTATTCTACGATAATTACAGCTCGAGTTTTAAGTGTTTGAAGTTGTCATCATCTTATTTAGGAATAGATGCTGTAGAAATTTCTTAAATCGATTTATCATTTATGTAATATCGCAATTTTTTAATCAATACATTTAACAGTGACGTTACCTTTAGAATGGGGAACCCATTTTTTAATTTATAGTGATCAAATAAGGTCTTTAATCGTCATCCCCCCCCCCCTACTGTATTATATAGTATAGTAAGTAGTTTTTAATTTTCCAAGTAACTTTGATAAAATATATATTTTAAGCTTAACACGTTCACGCCGGCGCGGTGGGCCACACTCGACTGTCTCAGAGCTGTCAAGTCTCCGTCTTTTAGGATACCAGTATATTAATACAGAAAATGTTATTTTATGTAATTAGAACAATTGGGCGATTTAAAGGAACAACATTTTCTCTAAAAAAATAGTGGTGTGCAAAAAGCCGGAGACTTCATAGCTCTGAGACAGTCGAGTGTGACCCACCGCGCCGGCGTGAACGTGTTAAAAAAGTTCGTATGACCTCGGGATTCAGTACTTAAACATTAATTCAATTAAATTTAAAAAATCAAAATACCCAACTGCGTAAAAAGCGAACTAATTAATTACTTCTATCAATGTGAAACTATTTTTTATATTACTTACATATTTTTTTTAATTTATTTGTATTGGTGACTTTTAAATTGCGTTTAATTGTTAGTTCCTATCTATAAACACTGTTTTGATGAGGCCTATAGATGTCTATGTTGGTTAGAGTTGCAGTAAAGATAGAAATCCTACATACACAACTTCCAGGTTGTGTAATATTTAAACGGAGCTTCTGACTGTAAAATAGTCGATGAAACATCGCCTTCATTTTGAAAGACATATCCAATGATATGCCACTTAATAGGGTGCGTAATTTTTTTCGTCTCTACCGCCATTTTGTATTTTACGGCCTCCATTTTGAATTTATAAAAACAAAACATAGCCTATAACCATTGGACTGTTAAGACGAATCGATAGAAACCTCATTCATTAAAATCCATCCAGCCGTTGGGATGTTTCGAGGGTATAAAGAAATCCACATACCCAGGTACGCGTGAAACACATAACCCTTCTTTTCAGACGGGTAATTAATGAGCTATTTTTAAAATTTTGATTAGTTCAGTAAAGAAATAATATAAAAGAAAAAGATTGTGTTTTTTCTAACTTCTGATGGCTGCTGAAATCTAAATTCAATAGTCTGTAGGGGGGGGGGTGGGGGGGGCTCCCATAGTCTTTTTAAACTTGCACTCCAGTTCTAAAAACATACAAAAACATTTTTATTTATTTATTTATTTTTTTTTTTTACTGAAAAAAGATTAAAAAGATATTGGGTTAACCGGTCTGACAGATCGCTCACGGTAGATATGCGACAATATTTGTTACTTCGGTTACGGGTTAAATATAAAATTTTAATCTTTTCAACCATAAATACTTATTAAATTTAGGAATGTATTCGTAATTGTAAAAAATTTAAAATAAAAAATGCGTTTAAAAAAAAAATCGTCGTCGACACCGCCGAAATACGATACCCAACCCGATGCATGATTCTACTTCAATGTATTTTAATTAATTAGAAAATAATAATAAAAAAACGTATACATTCCAATATTACCCAAGCATGCGAAAAATTAATTTTCCTTAAACTAATGCATGAAAAGGTAAACTGAAATTCGATGAATTTGGATTTTAAATATATAATTTTTTGTTTTGTTTTTACAACTATAAAAACGGAATCAATTTCAAGAAAAGATTCTCAATCGCAAACAGGACCAAAAAAATGTCTTTCTTTCCCCCTTTAAAATAATTGCTTTTATCATATGAAATTTTCATGTTCTGCGACAATTTGGATCTGAGTTATAAGTGTTTATGTTTAACGAGTCCTTATATTTATGCCATATTGAAAGTTGGGGGCTTCTGTTAAAATACGACAATGTCCTCTTCCCGATTATAAAGGTTACGTTTACTATACAAAGTGTTTTACGGTAATTCTAGCTTGAGTTATAATTATTTTAATTTGTCAGCCGCTTTATATTTTTGATACACTAAAATATGGAAGGGCTTTTATGAAAAATCTATAGAGCCTCGCCCTCCTCCCTTTAAATCTGTTAAGTTAATCATATGAAACTTGTGCCGACAAATTAGATTTGAGTTATATGTGTTTTTGGATATCGGGCCCTTATATTCGCGCTATAGTAAAATTTATGTGGTTTTGGTTTTTTTTAAAAAGACAATCAATGTCTTCTGTAAAATTATGTCACTTTTTGGACCGAAATAACTAGGAACCGAAATGGCATTGCGACCGATGTGTCGGGATCGAAGCCCGATGACCTAAACAGCAGGAACAAAGTCTCAGAACCGAAATGTACTCATGAATGATTAAATTTGAGTTCCTTCATTTTTAACATTGCATTCTCAATCATCAGATAACCTACAAAATTTTAAATACATTGTATGTATATTACTTATACCACAGAGATATTTAAGATCTAGATGTTAAAAATAATGTGACATTGTCCCTTCGAGCGCGATAAGCAATTTTTTATATTTCGTAATAATTTAAACCTTATATATTGACTTTTTTCTGGGTATAAAACTTACTTAAAAAAATAATAATAGTTTTGTAAAATTATGGTGTATGCACCTGTCTCATGACACTTCTTGACATCAGACTCTGTATAGCGCGTTTTTCGGGTCTGAATTAAAAAAGTAAAAAAAAAAAAAAAAGCGTATTTCCAGAAAACGATTAATTACGTAAAAATAACTAGAAAATTAGTAAATATACAATTCTGCTTAAAAAATTCTATTAAGTTTTTATAACATTATAAATTAATACTTACTGGCATATAAATAGTTACTTATAATTTAGTTACATTCTTATAAACGTAAATGGGATTAACTTGCATTGAATTACAAGTAATTTTCATGTCAATTTTAGAAATGCAATTAGAATTAGCTCGTAATTGATTGCAATATAATTTAAATACATTTCATAGAATGTAACTTAGATTTAGTTATATTACATTACACGCTAACCAAATTTCATTCTGAGCAAACATAACTGAGATTAACTTGTAATACATTAGAATTTAATCTAAATTATATTTTAAAAACTGCAATTAGAATTAGTTCATAATTCATTGCAATTTAATTTAAATACATTTCATAGAATGTAATTTAAATTAAGTTGTATTATACTACACGTTAACCAAACTGAATTCTGAATAAACGTAATTGACACTAACTTGTAATACATTAGAATTTAATCTAAGTTATATTTTTAAATATGCAATTAGAATTGATCTATAATCCATTACAAGTTAACTGGATTTTATAATTAAAAAAGTAATCGATTACAGGTTAATTGGGTTATATAATTAAAATCGAATATGAATCATCTTGTAATATAGATTACATGTTATTTGAATTATACAATTAAAAATGTAATCTGAATCATCTTGTAATCCATTACAAGTTAATCTAATTAAAATTTAAAAGAAAAAATGAGAATTGGTTTGTAATTTATTACACGATATTCAGATTATGTATTTCAAAAGAGTACATGAAATTACTTTGTAATGCCTTACATGTTAATCAATTGCATTGTGAGGGGATTAAAATGTATTTTAATCTATAATTTCATTACTTTGTAATCAGATTCTGCCCAACACTGTTTGTGGTAAGAGAAATGGAAATACACTAAATTTCCATAAGATAAGAGAATTTGTTTTTATTTATTACTATAGTTTTATTATTTCTTATTATTTATTTCTTATTGTATTTATACTTATTCTTTATTTATTATTGTGTTTATATTTTCCTATGCACTTACAAATGGTAAGTGATGTTGTAACCATTATTTGTATTCTTTTACAGGGGAAATGCTCTCAGCTAAATTTAAATGCTCTTAGTATTTTTTTTTTCTCTTGCATTGCTAAATTTTACTTTTCCATCTCTTCGCTGACGTCTCTAAAAGTTTCAATATTCAAAAATCAACTTCCAAATTTATTACAAGTCTGTTGTCTGAAATTGTAGTTAATTAACCACAAATTTCATACAAAGTCTTTGGGGAGGGGGGATAATATTACAAAATTTAAATTTTTGCGCCAAATTTAAAGTATTTTATGTAAATTTTCCTTTTTCAGTAATATTCCGTATATTATACCGGCTTATTAAATTAAAACCCAAGTCTATTAATCTCTAAGATCTTAATTCATATTTATTCCAAATTGCGTAAATCTAAAAATGGCTCGATTATTTATATTTCTTTAATAAAACTTTTATTATTTAAATTCCTATTAAATTCCGCTATTAAATCCCGGTATATCATATTCCCCTTAAATCTTTATTTAACTGCTAAAATATTATTCTGTCTTAAAGAAAAAACCTACTTATTTCAATTTATTCTTTTATTTAAAATATCCAGGTGTAAGTAAAATATTTCAAAGATTAAAACTTCGCAGACATAAATTCATTTCTTTTATCGTCTGAAGAGGGAAAAAAGGGTTATTTTAGCATAATCTCGACTACAGATTTTAACCTTTGTTTATGCTTTAGATAGCTGTTGCGAGGATATAAGAATTTTCTAGAACAGTCTTTTCAGCAGAGTATAAATACGGATGGCGGGAACCAGAGAGATGGCATATAGGAAAGGGCATAAAGGATATAGCATATAGTAGAGGAGCTGTGAGTTTAGAAGCTTTTTAGTTTTTAGCATGTAGAGGTGAACGTGGTGGATTGCAGTCGTAGCAAACTGGATATTCAATGTGATTGCTCGATGGAGGTAGTATAACGTTGGATGAATACTGTTTATTATGTGAGTAGAATGAGGAAGCAACGGTATCGTAATGGGTGATAGATGTTAGATATTAACGGATTAAAGACTAGACGGCTGTCAAGAGATGGAGTATTTTTAAACTAATTGTGACAGGAAGAATAGACTTTATTCTTTTTATCATGAAAGGAGAGAGCATCTTCCCTAGATTTAATCGAGAGTGTGGAAATAAAGTGAATAATGTTCTAAGCGACTGCCTTATGTTAATTCTTCATTTTTCCTTATTATTTTAAAACCATTCGGCTGCTACCTGTGTGTTTAGGAATGGAAACCCTCATTTTTTTTTCTACAATACCAACTACTTGCCGTCTAAACGTCACATATATATATAAGAATGTCTGAATTTTATATTAATCAACGCTCAGCCCCAACTACTGAACCTAAAATTTTGAAAAATGGGGTAAAAATACTTCTTATGACATAGAGTGCCGCTAAGAAAGGATTTCCTAAATTTCCACTCCTAAGGGTGATAAAATAGAGAACGAACTTATACAAAATTCCTTAAGAGTCTGATTCTGTAGTTATTTTTCAACTAATAACGTATTTGAGTGTATTTTTGTATGCTGAATCGAATGGTACTTAACAAAATCCTTTAAGTCCAATAGTTCGTGAAATATTTCATATTTTTCTAATTTGGCTATGACTTTGGCGCCAAAACCTCGAAATATCTAACATTGAAAGTGATAATTCATCCATATTCATTCATATTGTACATCCGTTGCCTTAAAAATGGAAGAAATTCAAATTAAATATTCTTGTTAATTCTTTTGCTTAAAGAATAAAACTGCTATATGAGTTTGAAAAAAAAAAAATAAACACCAACGCCTTATATATATATACTAGAAAGGTAGCCCGTCAAAAATGACGGAAATTTAGATATAAAGATATATACAACTCACGTGCAAGAATATGAGTTTTTTCGCTTGTTCCGCAGTAATAGATGAAAATAACACATTTTAAGGAAACACATTTATGAAAAACTGTGTACAGTAATCTGCACAGTTGGGTTCCAAGTGTTATGCAGATTTGAGGCTTTTTGCGGTCATGTCTATTCAATCTTTGTTTACATTTTCTTTTAAATTCATATATTGGACAATTTAGATTGTTGAGCCTTAAAAATAAATAAATAACACACTTGAAGTAAGGTTAAAAACTATTAAATTATCCTATACGATTTCATGAAATGGTATTATATGGTATTATATGTGTGTGCTTCACGATCTTGGTTACGACGTTGGCGAAATTGGCTGCAGCTTGTCATAATCCTAATAGTGTGGGCCGCTATAACAAAAAAGTAACCAGTTTTTAGTAAAATTTCTGATATAAAGTAGCTTTTAAGAACTTGTGTAAAATTGCAGGCCGTTCTCGTGTTATATCAGTCCTAGGAATAATATTTCTAACACTGAAGATTTTCCATGTATATATGGAATTTAGAAAAGCTTCTCCAAAAGAAAGGTCCTGAAATGACATTGTAATTCCTCTAACTTCAAAGTTTAATCGGACCCTGATGTTGAGTACTGAAATCTAATAAATACAATTATTTTGAATATTACAACAGAATTAAACAGTTAAACTTATTTAACTTAAACCCGCTGTTACTTCCCGATGTTATTTTTTAGTATTAAGAAAGAAAATTATTTAAAAATTTCAAATCATGCATTTATGATTTTTTTCCGTCTTTAATAACTAAATTATGAAAAAATAGGCTTTTGTTCTAAGCTCATAAATATGACAATAAAATAATGTAACTAAGAAACATTGCAAAATTAAATCTTTGTGATTACAAACGATACCGCCACCATTTTACCTACTATGACGTCATTAGAATATTGCCCATTGATTGTTGGAGAACTTACTTTGTGAATGATTGCCTCAATGATTTAATATTTTTGACGTTTCACGATGAATGACTCACTTGTGTTTGTTTAGGTTTATGGAATGAGATATTAAGGGTGTATTCGAAAAAAATATTTTTCCACCCTCAACAGCTCGAAATTTTCTGAGACATTTTCAGACTCATTTTTAAAATTAAAAACATGGAACTTGCTGGGGTGGTTTCTGAAGACATGTTTAACATGCCGTGTGATTTCATTTTCAGCTCAATTAATTAGAATTTGATTTTTAAACAATTATTTTCTCAGTATGACCATTTTTTTCATTCCCAGATCGCCCGCTTCGGAAAATTCGGTTCAAAACGCCAACTTTGACAGCGTTTTTTACAGTATTTTCTGCATTTATCAAAAAATTAAGAAGCACGGCACATTATATAGTTTCTAAATAAGAGAATTTCCTAGTTTGATGCGTTTGAGAGCAAAAATGAATTTTAAAATGAATCAGAAAATAAGCAGTTTGGATCGAAATACACCCTTAAGCTGTGAAACTAATTTCAATTGAAGTTATCCAAGGATATATGTATTTTTGGAACAGATGTCATATTCGCCCCATATTGGCGCGATTTTGTTCGGTTGCCAATTTGGCGAAAACATCACCAGCATAAACAACATAATCCGGGTTACCACCTCAAACAAAATAACGACACTTTGGCGCAAGTTAAGTACCAGTTGCCTATATGATATTGGCGACAGAAAAAAAATCGCGGCAATATGGGGCGAATATGACATCTGTACCGTATTTTTAATCGAAATTAAAAACAATGATTTGATCTCGAAGTAAAAAGTTTTAGTTTGTATAATTTGTTATTTCTGTTAATTATTTATTGAAGTACTTTTCCATTATAGCGCATTTTTAAAAAAAGCTTGGCACGATTCGGGCATCAGAAAGTGAGATATGTTGCGAAAATATATAAACAGCTATGGAAACAAATCTAATGAACTTTTATCTTTGTTTATATATGCACTTATATGCATAAAAAATCGTTTCTAAATATATATAATTTTTTTATATACAAATTACGGCACAGATTTCAGATATGAACCGGGATACCTAACTGGCGGCAAAATGGTGTTATTCTGCCTGCTATGGTAACCCGGCTATTGTTTTTTATTTATTAATAAATTGTTTATTTACTTTTATTTTGTTTATTTACTTTTACTTATTAAATGTTTATTAATGTTTTACTATTGATTTGGCGATTTATATAATTTGCGAAATTGGTCGACGGGATATCTAAGAAGTAACGTTATCTTATTTACCTTATTTGCCTAAATAACGAAGTTTTGTTAAAGCATTCAGGATGTGTTGGAAAGTGTTTCATATTCTATGCTTAACGCATGATTTTTTTTTTCATCTTTAGTCTTATTTTGCATTTATTTTATTCTGAATTATATTGCTTATACTGCTTTATAGAAACTTATAGAAACCTTATAGAAACTTTGGCACAGTTGTCATATACGTTATCATATATTGGCGCGATTTTTTTCCGTCGCCAATTTGGCGAAAACATCAACGGCATAAACAACAACATCCGGATTACCATATCAAGCAAAATTACGACACTTTAGCGCCAGTTAAGTACCCGTTGTGTATATGACATTGGCGTCAGAAACAAATCGCGCCAATATGGGGTGACATATGTGCCGAAACTTTAATATCTAATGTTTAAACTGTTCGCTCCACTCCCGTTGCATATAGTACAAACTATAACACGGATAGCGCAAAATAATAGACAGTTTGGTACTTTTCCACTGTAGGTCCTTTGGCATTTTTTAAAAAAAGCTTGGTGTAATTTGGGCATCAGAAATTGAGATTTGGGTACTTTTTCGTTATGCGGACACTTTTGTCGCCAAGCGTAATAGTTGGCGCAAAATTGTGAATTGAAGCATTTGAAAAATAAAAGAAAAACCATTGTCGATACTAAAGTGAGCATTTAAAAAATATAATATTTGAAAATTCCAAACTTTTCCGAACTATTTCATCAAATCACAAATATATACTTAAAATAAGTGAACAAATAACTGCTATAAAATAAAGCAATAAAATAAAACTCATATTAAACTGCTGGCATAAAATTACAAATATCTTTTAGCATTTTGAAATAATTGGCGCATTAGCATACATTTTGGCAGGGTGTCCGTATAACGCAAAAATATCGAGATTTAATGTCAAATCATATAAACAGCTATGAAAACAAATTTGATGAGCGTTTTTGTTTGTTTTATATGTATATTATTGATGTTTTTATGAACAAATTACATCTGTTTCTGTATAAAATTAGAGAAACGTTTTTTTTAATGTTAAATAAATCGTATAAATATCGAAAAAAATGCGTGTGTATATAAAATGAAACAGTGAATAGGTTCCCGGAAAATATGTTACCAAATTTCCTTTTTCGCCAAGGCACCTATACTGGAAAAGTACCTAAAGCACATTAAAATCGCGCAGTTAGGAGCTTACACAGTACACCGTTGTCTATTGGTGGTAATTTTATTAGTAGCATCGGGAGGAAGATGTAAAGATGTACTTTAAATTCTCACCCATAGATTTCGAAAAAATATCTTAAAAGAGTGGAGTTTAAATTAAATTTCGGTGACCTCCATTATGAAAGATTAATGGTTTTAAATGGGAATTTCGCCAAATTAGCCAGCTATCGCCAAGTTAGCGAACATTTGGCGCTACTGTGGTAACCCTGCATTAATATTTTTCAACAGTTACTCATTTCAATGAGGCGGTCCTACCGGAATAGTGAGGGACACACAGAGACTTGGATTTTATATATATATATATATATATATATATATATTGATTTTATTTAAAATACAAGGAAGCGATCCACTGAGAAATTAACATTATAAAACGGAATTATATAAAAATGGAAGCAATGTTTGTACGACTTAAAAAAAACTTTTGGTTCTTACATCCAGGCCATGTCAGATACAAGACAATGGCACTACCTACAGCAACCTTTATTTTTTGTTCATTTGATAGTTTAGTTATTATAGTTTAAAATTTATTTTATTATTATAGCTTTTTTTTTAATTATAGTTTATAGTATGTAGTTTTATGTTACATATTTTATTTATTTATTTACTTTAAACAATTTGCCATTTTTATCAATATTATGCATTTAAGAATGTCAAATTACTGTTTTGAACGTAGTTGGCAAACGATAAACAAGATTGGCAATTGTCAAACATTTTTGCTATCTATCTCATGGTCCTGATAATACATAAGTACAACTTTTTTCAATGGAAAAATTGGAATTGAAATAATACATCACGATTTATCTTTTGCTCCTAGATAAGAAAAAAAAAGGAGTACTTTTATGTCAGCCGTGTGTAAATCTCGACAGTAGCATTTTTAAAATTGCCAATAGCAGTAGTTACATTTCGCATATGTAAATTAAAAACAATTCTTTGTTTTAAGCTATGGCATTATTTCCTATTATTGTTTTACTTTTCAGTTTTTTCAATGAAATCAGTGTAATGCACGTGTTTTAAATGAAATCAGTGAAACGTTTATATTTTGAATGAAAATAATAAAATAAGAATAAGGTATGGAAACAATTATTGTTGATTTATTCCTTGCGCCTGCTAACATAAAAGTATCACAAAAATCCATATATTTACCTTTCATTGGGTAGTTGTCCTTGGGATTCCTGGTTAATCTTCAGTAATCGGATACCTCGCCAATCGGTGTATTAACCACAGTGTTGAAAGCATCCTTTACGTAAGAAGTGAAAACTTCACGATGAATTCCATTACAGAAAATCGTATCTTCATCATCTACTAGATATTTAAAACGGAAATTTGCATTTCATTTTGATTGTTTTTAATATTTTGATAGGATATGCCACTATTACTTAGGTAATTTTTTGGAACGGTTTTTGCGTATACACAATGTTGTACGTTGCTTAGTTATAGAGATAAAAGAAAATAAAAAAATTAAGTTAACCTGAATATTGAAGTTAGCCTTTAAAAAAATTCTATTGAACAGATTAAGTTTTTGGATGGTTTTTTTTTTTTTTATGGGACATAACACTGTTAGTTAGATAATTTTTTGTGGATGGTTGGCTCTTCTTCCATGGATGGTTCTTCTCTGTAGTGAAGTTTTTTTCTTGGTTATTGTTTTTTCAGAAGCACAAACTTGACAAGATATCAGATTGCAGAAAATCATATTACAAGAGAAAGTTCCAAAACTAGGTGAACCCGTTTGTGAAAGATTACCTTTTATTTAAAGTTCTACTGAGCGTATTAAAACTGGAGTCGCACAGTTAGGTAATATTTCAAGGATTGTTTCAATATCTAAGATATTCTACATTTTTAGTTATGGAGCTATATGGTAAGTTCTCAGTGGTGTAATTGAAAAAAAACGTAGGATAAAATTTACAGGCAAAGGGTATATATTAGAGAGTTTATGTTATAGCTATGGAGGGTGTGCAGAGTGCTACATTCCTGAAACTTCTATAATCACGTTAACGCGATTATGAAAGATATATTTAACTATCTACTCCATATATAAAATACAAAGAACAATTTCGGTCCGACAATTTATAACTTGAGTTCTTTTGAATGGATTTTGAGAAGACTTGCATTGTTAGACAAATTTTCAAGAAAATATTTCATATATAATATATATTATTTTACGTTACTTAGTTATGGAATTATGTTCAAAAATTCTTTAATCAGTGAGCCCTATTTTGAATGATTAGCCTTTTTAAATGGTTCTACTGAGTTGAGTTCTATGGAAAAAACTGGTTGTTAGATAATTTTTCAAGAAAGGTTTTACTTTATAACACAGATTATTCTAGATTGCTTTGCTATAGAACTATAGGTGAATGTTCCATAATCTGGTGAACTTGATTATGAAAAATTAGTCTTATTAGAAGGTTCTACAGAGCGGGTTTAGATGAGATTTGAATTTCTAAATTTTCAGGGATGATTTTAATATGCTACATATTGTTCTTCCGTTCTTTTCCATATTCAATTGTAAATAATCAACTAAAAGATTTGCTTCTTAACGGTCGAAATTTTACATTAGAATATATAAAACGTTAATGGAGTTCATATTGTTTTTCAGCAATGTCGAAGGTTATAGGAGATAAATGTATATATTGCTATAAAAAACAAGATCAAATACACAGATATATTTCGTTTGATTAAAGTTTCTTTTGGTGAAACCGACTAGCGTAGCGGGCGAAGGCTGCTAGTATATATATATATATATATATATATATATATATGTGTGTGTGTGTGTATAAATCTGATAAATATTAAGACACGTATTTTCAAAATTGAAAACAGAAAAGCATCTGCATAAACAAAATAATGACAACTATTAACACATTGAATGCCAAGTCTATTTTCTCTGTCTTTCTGTTTGGGCCACGAAATAAGATTCCCTTTACACAATCTATAAGTGTCAGTCACCAATGACCCACGCGGCCTAAACGGATGTTCAGTGTGAGTCACCGGTGATTGACGTGGCACTCAACGTGTTATGACACTTGAAAAATATAAATAGAGTAAACTGCAAAACGAAATATCTGTTTAAATAAATTTTCTGAAAGAATTCACATCTAAATAATGGAGAGTTCTCTTTAAGTAAATAAATATTTGTACGTTAATTACAGTCATATATATGAATATGTACATAATTACACACATACGTACTTGTCATTGTATCCATTTGTTTATAGTATATAGTATAAATGCTTATTTCTATGCATCGCTGAAACAATTTTCGGTAATATTAAACGAGAAAACTGAATTAATTAATGCATGGAATCATTGCCATAAACTGAAGCACTTAATTGTTCTATTAAGTGAGAGAGCATGTTTACGCTCGAAATACACTTGCTAAATTGTCAACTTGAATTTCGCCCCATAAATTAACTAATGACAATAACATTGTGAATGAATATCAAACAATGTGTTATTATGAAATAATAATAGGTAAATGGTACTAAGTTTGTTAGGGGAATACAGAATACATAATGTGCTGATATTCACGAATCTAGTGAAATTATAATTTCTGCCTTTTTCTAATTATAATCATTTATTTGTTTTGTTTTTACATATCTATATATGTTTTTACATATCTATATAATTTCATTATTCTTTATAGAATTATTTAAGTAGTCTTAGATTTAAAAATCGTTCGATGCCGCAAGTTAAACCAGCAGGTAAGGCAAAATGCAATATAGAGATTGAATTTGTTTTATTGGCGTAATGTTTGTATTACATATGGTGAAATGTAATAAATGCAAAGTAGTATAACAGACTTTGAGATGTAACAAATGCAACGTAGTATAACAGACTTTGAGACGTATGTGAAAAAGCATATATATAAATTCTTATATTAATACATACTAAATGTATAAATAATTATATAAATATATAAATACCAGTTGTTAACCGTGACTTCGTTAACGAAACTTTTAAAAATAATAAATACAATAATTTGGCAAAATATTTCATTTGCGATAATTCAAAATACAATCCATAAACGAAATCTTTATCATATTTTATTGTAAAACAAACACTTTTAATGATACCGATTTGCATGTTTATGTTTTTATATATGAGATAATTTAAACTTATTCCATAGAATTTATGTAAGTGAGATGTGAACAAACAACAAATCCCTCGTATATTGGCGTATAAATATTTAATATAGATTAAAACATTAAAACACATTAAAAACATTAAAGTATTCATTCTACAGTTTCAGCGCACCTCCGTGGCCTTCCTCAGGAAAGTAAATGAACTAAGCTGGATCAGAAATGTCAAAACTCCGCCCGATAGAAATTCAAACATGTGTGGAAAAATAACCAATGAGCCCGAAGACAGGGAAATCAGATTTTATAGGCGCCATCTGTTGAGATATGATGATAATATAAATATTCTGTCGCAATCATTGTGTGAAAATATCGATGAACAGCATAACTTAAAATTAAATAGCTCTAAGTACATTTAACCAAAGTTTTGGAATATTATATGATATATTGTCATTACATACTTCTTCTTTTCTTAAAAAAGTTTCTATTGATTCTCCAATTAAATTTACATATAAGTCCTTACCTGGAACATTAATACCAGTACTCTGAAAATCAATATAGCAATGATAATTATTCAGATAAAATCTCGACAGGACTGTACATGGTTTTTGATGTTTTATATCGTTACGATGCTTCGTTAACACGTTGACTGCCACGCTACGTTTATACTCGTAGCTTTAATATTCGTGGCTTTAATTTATTACTTTCTCACCAGTATTTAAAAAAATTGAATTACTTATTGGCAGAAAATTCGCTGTATCAGTAAAGCGAAATTTACCTTTCAGAATTTCTGGTGGCAAACGACTTTAAGTGAACGGTGGAGTTTAAAATCCTTTAATATATATATATATATATTTTTTTTTGTAAATTTCAACTTAAATATTATTCAAGGGTACATTATATACATTATAGCATGCGTTTATCACAGAATAATGTAAAAAAAAAAAAAAAAAAAAAAAAAAAAAAAAAAAAAAAGAGAGAAAAAAATGGAATTTTACGCGTCGTGTTAGTAATCTTCGAAATGCCCCATGCGTCTTCCATATCAATGAAAATCCCCAATATTTTTTATAAAAGTTTCGTTTACATATAGAAATAAAATAGAGCATCGAATTTTACATATTTGAATTTAAAGGTTAAAAAAATTGAAAATTTTTGAAATTTTTTCGAAAAATTTTCAAATTTTCAAATTTTTTCAATTTGTTTTTTTATTTTTTGTAAATTTCATCTGTAATATTATTCAAGGGTACATTATATACATTCTGGCATACATTTATCACAAAAAAATTATTTTTGAGAAAAAATTGGAATTTTACGCGTTGTCTTAGAAATCTTCGAAGTGCCCCCTACGCGTTCCATATCAATGAATATCCCCAATATTTTTTATAAATGTTTGGTTTATATATAGAAATAAAATAGAGCATCGAATTTTATATATTTGAACTTAAAGGTTAAAAAAAAATTTTTTTGAAAAATTTTGATATTTTTTCAAAAAAATTTTGAAATTTTTTTTTTTTTTTTTTTTTTTTTTTTTTTTTACCTTTCACGTGTTAAACACCCTCTTAGTCATACCTATATAATATTTCCTACTATTATCATCGCTTGTAATGGGTATTTCATATATGCCAGATCGAAACTGAGTGGATTCGGGTCCAAATGTTTGAAAAGTAAATCAATTAACCAATTATCACCCAGCGTCGTCATTTGATGACGCTTAAAAAAAAATATTTCCTACATTAAATTTAAAAATATTCTTTTATTTACAAATGGGAGTGATAAATGGCAGCATCACACAATATAAGATACGCTGTTTCTTTGTAAGTAAGTAAAAATGCACGGGAAAGATAAGTATAATTTCCCGTTTTTTTCGTAATCACGTTGTGTATTTTTATACCACTATATGAAACTGGATTTATCAGGTAAATTCTTTCAATTTTGTATAAATACAATGTAGATAGTCCATATTATACAATTAGCATGTTTTTTTAATATTTATTGCTGTTAATATATCTGTAATAAACAGGAAATGTTTTCCGTCATCTTTTGAGGACGCTGAGCTTTTGGGTATAGTTTTTATTCATATTCAGATTTTTTCTTACGAGTTTCTTGCGTTTTTTTTTTTGTGGATAAACTATAAAAGAAAATTGATAAAGGATAGAAAAAAGTTTTTAAAAGCTTAGAAGAGGCAACTGCTTATCTTTTTTCTGAAAAAATAGAAGCAAATATTATACTAATGCCTCCGGATATAGATGATCTAACAGATGAAGAGCAGTTCGATGAAGATAATTTGGGTACTCCGATTGTATCAGATGTTGCAGGTACATTGGAAATTACAATACCAGATGATAATGATAACTTTATTACTTCGGATTTTTTTTTTAAAAGGAGAAAAATTCTGTAAACGTAAAAGAGAAATAGCAATTGTATGGACAGATGAAACCTCGGCTTACACATTCGGGAGTTTGGAAAATTCTTCTAAGAGAAATTCGGATATACTAAGAGCGGAAACTAATAATGAGTCCAATTGAACTGTTTGAAGATTTTTTTACTGAAAGTGTTTATGATATTATTGTAGAGGAAACTAGTCTATATGCTCGCGAAGTGAAAAATAAATTGAACTATAACTTGACTAAAGAAGAAATAAAAACTTTTATAATATTTCTGATACATTCGGGCTATCATACTTTACAAAGTGTACGGGACTACTAGACAGAAGGAGATGATTTAGGAGTAACAATAGTGAATGATGCTATGGCAAGAAAATTCTAATTAGAGCTAATGAGATTGTAAGAAATGCTTTCCAAGAATTTTCTTAAATGGGTCATTTTCCATGAAAATATCTCTGTTAACAAAATGATCTTTCCGCATTATGGTGATGATACACTGAAACAGTTTATAAAATCTAAACCTATTAAATTTGACTATAAACTCTGGGTTCTGTGTAGCAGTGATGATTACTGTTACACCTTTACACTGCATTGTGGAGAAGAATCAAATACTTCTGTATCTGACATACTTCCTTTTAGGAACAAGAGTGGTTTATTTTGGATAATTTCTTTACCAATCATATGATGCTAAATAAACTGAAAGAAATGCAGTTCAGAGATAGTAGAACAAGGAGAATATCGTACTGCAAAATGCCAATAATGGATAAAAAAAATGAGTAAAAAAGAGAGAGGGTTTTACAATAGTAAATTTGACAAAACAAATGAAATTCTTATTGTTAAATGGAAGGATATTAATTGTGTTTCTTTCGCCACTAATTTTGATACCATATTGCCGCTTTCTCCAGTACAAAGATGGAGAACAGAAAAAAAAGAAAAGGTGACAGTGAATCAGCCTCATGCTATAAGTTCCTGTACCTCATTTATGGGGGTGCCGACCTTCATGATTGGCTTACTAGGCTGATAGATATGGCTGTTGTAAATATATATGTCATTTATAAAAAGATCCATGGTTCTAAGTTGATGTCAATCAAAGATTTTAGAAGGTATCTTGCAGTAATTTAATTTTCAAAAAAGGAGCCGATCCAAAAACAATTCTGAGAAGACCAGTACAAAGGCAGATAACATTCAGATCCAATGTGCTTCCTTATATAAAATTCGACAAATTGCAGCATTTTATTGGAAATAGCAAGAAACAAAGGTGTTGTCAATATAACTGTTCTTCAATGCCAAGAACATATTGCATGAAATGAAATGCAATATTATGCATACAATGTTTTCCTACACACTAAAAATCAATCTTAAAAATGTAATAAGAGTTTTCTTACATATCTAAAAATAAATTTTGATTTTTAACATTATTTTGCAAACTAGTTTGCTTATAGATTAATACTAAATAATTTTATATAAAAATTTTTCATTTTAAAAAATGTTAGATTTTTACATATTAACGCCCAGCGTCATCAAATGAAGAGAGTTAAAAAATATGTTTGCAGTTAAATTTTTTCAAAATGCTTTTCAAATACTCTTAATTTATGCATTGATACCAATATATATCAATTTCAAGGAAAATTTCAAAAATTTGTTAATTGGGCGTTAATGTCTTAAACTGGGAGGGAAGATAGCTATGAGAGGTACATAAAAATTAATTAAGAAGAGTCTTTCAAACATAATAGGTACATATTGAAACTTCAGAAAAACTTTTGTGGGGAAATCCACATCTCTATGTTGAACCAAAGGGCTGTAATTGTTTATAGTTTATTTCATAGGCTGGAAATTCGGACACATTGCGTCCACTTTTCTGTATTTATTGATTATAAATGTTCTTTTTATTATTAAAAATATTAAAAACATATGTATGTTTTTTTTTCAAATGTAATTAAAGTTTCGTCCTCAACAAGATCTCTTTTTAATAATATAATTCTTGTTCATTTTCTTTTCCTGTTAATGCTGAGAAGATTTTTGGCAGAAAACTTTCATTTGTTTGACACGGGTATTCATTCTCAATAATGAGTATAGGTAAAAAAATATTTACATTTTTTCGTTATAAATATAACTTAATATTCACCTAATTTCAGTAACTTACTGATATTTATCCACCTAATATAAAAAAAAAAAAATCAAAATGCTGGTTTTATTTCAAATATGACCATGTTTTCCTCCCAATCAATCTCTTTTAAGTAATATATTTTTTGTTCCTTCTCTTTTCTTGTTAAACATAACCTTTTTTTTTGACATGAATTGGCAGAAAACATGGCGGAAAACAGTCATTTGTCTGTCACTGTTTTTCAAACTGAATAAACAGTATCGCTAAAAATATTTCAGTTTATAATTTAAGAAACAACGTCATACTTATCTACTTTCACTATTTACTGATAGTCATGCTCCTTCTCTTATTACAAATATTTGAAAATTTTGTCCTTTTATTCTTCCAATATGAGGTCATATTTTTCCAAGCGGAGTATTTTCCTAATAATATGAAATTTCTAAATTTAACATGTTCACTGCCAAAACAATAAAGTAAGAATTTCCAAATTTCTTATTGAAAGTCATTTTCTACCACAAATTCAGAAAGATAAATTTCGCTTTACTAATATAGCGAAATTTCTCCCAATAAATAAGATTTTTTTTTTTTTAAATAGTGGTGACAAAGTAATTAATAAATTAAAACCACGAGTATACTCGTGTTTGGCAGTGAAGGGGTTAATCGAGTATGTAATGTGCTGTAAATTTACTTTTTTTTTTTTTTTTTTATTTATTTTTTTTTAACTGGAAAAGTTTCACAATTCACATATATTCAAAGTATTATAAAATATGATACATTCAAAATAATTCTCTAGAAAAACATCAACTTATACAAATTCAAAGATACTTTTTAAAAAGTTTACAATTTTAAAAAGATGTATAATTTCGAAACATGTGTTGTACTTTTTATCTTTACGCCAGTTTTCTCCTAGTTCTTCTTATCTTCATATTGAAGATGTTGTTTTTATAAAAGAACTTTCATTTTTGCCTAATTATCTTTCCCTAGAGAATATATACATTATTCATAGAAAAGATGCGACTTTGTTGCATATGAAACGATCCAGAAGCGCCTCAAAAGGATCATTAAGTCACCTTTTTTTTTCTTAATAGGCATAACTCTAATAAGCATATACATAATATTACGTGCTCTATCTGCATAATAAATTAAAGTAGTAACTGCAATGCAGTTTTATGTTTTGGATATTTCTTCTAATAATTTAAACGGTATTAAGTAGTATAAACCTGTAGCAAATAACACCTTATAATGTTTTACTAATTTTAAATGCTAAAAAATGTAAATTAAACCTTTACCCCCTATTTTCGAGGTTACAAAGAATCTTACATTGGTTTACCAGGTTGGAGAAGGTCGGCAACACCTCCGAAACTGAAGAATATCATTTGTGCTAAAATTGACATAATATATTTTGATAATTACTTAGGAGTATATGAAATACATTTCACTAGAGCAGACGGAACAAATAATTACTATATTGGTATGACTAGCAGGAAATTTAAGTATAGAAAAAAAGAGTATATAGCTGATATTAAATACAACAGAAAAAACCTAGCAAGATTTTATCAAGAAGAAACAATCCAAAAAAATTTCAAAAAAAAAAAAAAAAAAAAAAAAAAAATACGACAGTCTATACTATCCATCTACTATAATAGAAAACATAGAGATTGTAACGCGCAAAAAATCAATATGTAATGATGCAGCATCATTTCACTTACCAAAAATATGGCTCGAGCTACTCAATGGTTATGAAAATAAAGTACATATCCAAGTAAAATAAAAAATAACGTGCATATTATGAAAGAACACGTGGAAAACTGAATGATGGCGTTTCATAGACTGTGCAAATTTGGAATAGTTTTATTTATTTCTTTTGAAAATGAATCGGGGACAGTCGAAATATGTCAACAGTCGAAATAAATGTATTTGTACTGGCTTTAAAATTTTAATTTACACTTTAACATTTGAAATTATTATATTAAATAGTACAATTACACTGTGAATAAAAATTTACAAAATTAAGCTGATATTATATTAGGTCATCAAATATGAAACTTGGGATTTCAAAAGGGCCAGATAAACAACAGGGGAATCTACCACCATTAAATTTTAATAGATATTTTCGTCTTATGTAATCACTATTATCATGAAAAATTAGTCATGAATAACACAAAAATTTCTATTCTTTTTTATTTGTATTAATTTGCCTCGTTGGTATTCTGTCCCTTTCGTGATCACAAATTTCATACTTCATGACCTGATAAAATGTTTAATTCTTAAGGAACCGCTTCATCTAAATTATCACTAAATCCAATGATAACCTATGGGGAATATTAAAATAATTATTACTCATTTACTATAACTATCGAAATACGGTTTTCACCATCATAAATTAACGCAAGGTGCCAACGAGATGCACTTTTAAAAACTGCCTTCTTAAATTTTAAGAGCATGATAAAATTTCATTAAATAAAAATTCAAATTTTACAGGGTATTCCTAAATATTTAAGTTTCAAGGAAGCAATCTTTATAAACGCACCTCGTCGGTAAATAATGCGTACTATCTGATATTGAAAACGAAAATTATATTGAGTAATGAGCAATCAGGCTTTTAAGTATTCCCGTTTGTTGACATGCGATTTAGTCATCGAGGAATTTAAGTGAAGCTTTCCCTTAATAATTTCATGTGCTAAATATGAATATAACTCCTAAACATGTCACATAGCCTTCTGCAGTGTGAAATGTACGGCAACCTTATATACAGATGTAACACCGACTCTAGAGCATCATCAGTAATCGGGTTACCTTTAATTCAACAATGCAGATGGATTTGCGGATTTGCTATTGTAATACCCCTCACAGATTCAGCAACTGACTAGCAATTTCGTTATGTACAGCATTATATTTATTGCATGTACTAGAATCACGGATTTTATATGATGGTGCAACTATATGGCGCAGCCTGATGAAGCATAACGTTTTAATTGAGGGATTCTTTAAATCAGGTTTTAAATAAGCATATAAATGACTGTTTTCTGATTTTTCTATTAATATAAGAAAAAAAGTTCATTTTTTCCAAATCAAAATTGTGCATTTATTATGTTAACATAGGATTTGCAGATTAGTTTGAAACAAAGCGTATACTGTTATTTAAAAAAAAAAGTACATATTTGTGTTTTGAAAAATATTTTTAGAACGAGATAGTTTCTCACTGTTCTAAAAAAATAAACTAACTCTGTCACCCCCGCCACCAGCGTAAATGACATTTTTGCAATTGGGGGACTTCCTAGGCTAATATTAGGAAAACTATGGCATATAAAAAGGCGAAAAATTGGTAAATTTATAGAGAAACTTTTCAGAAACACTGTTACGCAGACACGTTTTTAATCTTAGAATTATTTTAAGAGTTATTTAAAGTTGAATAGTGTCGAAATATTTCCTTTAAAAACTGAGTTTTATATGCTCCTAACGAATAAAATAAAATATTGTCCACAGCGTCGTTATAAAAGTCCGAGAGGCAGCGACATTTTAAAAAGCTAAAAATTTTAAACAAGCTGATTTTATAATGTCTAATTAATCTAATTAATCCCAAAAACATGCGTCAGCTTTTGCGATAGCTTAGGCTGAGTCCATGGTAATCAAAATATATCCCAATTGAACGGAAATATATGTCAACGCGATTAAAGAAGATCTTTGCTATTCGTAATACTTTCATTCAATCTGCCGTAACTGGGTAATATTTTTAAAACAGTGCATATATTATGTTTTTGGACTCTTCTAATTTTGACCGATTGGTGAGAGTAGCTCGCAGGTGGAAGATCCTCTTATTTTAATTTAAATTTTCCTACATTTAATGATATTCTTTAAAATGTCCAAACGACACTAAGTAACGAATCACTAAGCTTAATTATTCCCCCAGTTTTACAGTCTTTCATCTAATAAAAGCGTAAAACAATGTGAGTACTTAAATTTAGTGGTAACATTTAAGTGAAATTGGAAAAACAATGCTTAGAAAAAAATTATTTAACCTTTAACTGATCTCACTAAATTTTGTCACACAACTCATGTGATGCAGTGTCTCAGACCGCTCAAATACAATGAATAAAAAAATAACTTAAATGGTTGAATTTACTTAAATTGTGTCCTAACAATATCGTTGTACTTCTCTTAGGAGCATGTGAATTAAATTGCATGAAAAAGTATTTTATTATATTTTTTAACTTCAGTACAAAAAAAAAAAAAAAAAAAAAAAAAAATACTTTTTTTTTTTCAAAATAAATGGAGCATTGTTAATTTTGCTAATTAAATATAAAAATTAATCGTGTAGATTTTTTTTTTTTAGAAATTATCGTTGCAACAAACTATGGAAATTGAAATGCAGTGATAATTTAAAAAAATATATATTTACCCTACGAATATGCAAGAGTCAAAGTACATCATTTTCATGTACATTCAATGTATACTGACTTTTGGCATAAAAGGCACTTATAAGGTGTTTTTCTCTAAACTATTCCTTCGGTAATAAAACATATGTTTAACTCCATCAGAATTATTTACATTTTCACCATCAGAAAGTTCAGAATTCGTATCGTGATCTCTGCCGTCAGTAAAATCTACATCATCAAAACTTTCAATTTCGGAAAATTCTTGATCTGAACAGTTGTTCTTAATATCTTCTATTTCCTTCTGGCTGAGGAAAGTAGTAACATTTTTGAGGTTGCGACGACATCATATCACAAAAAAAAAAGAGACACCAAAGAAAGGGGGGGGGGAAAGTACAACTAATGAAGAGTATTGCACTACAGTTTCAAATAATCCCACATCTGATGTGATGCGGTCTGACGACCCCAGCATAACGAATAACACGTTTAAAATCAACTCACATAATTATCGCTTTGTGTGTGACCTTGGTAAGCTAGTAGAAGAAGGTACTGATACGGACAAGTATGATAGGACAAGTATGACAATATTAAGAGATGAAAGTGTGTATAGCTGTGAGTCGCAGGGTCTGTGAGACCGCGTGACATCAGTTAAAAGTTAAATAAATGATATACTGTCAAATCAAATATACAGTAGTGGCCAAAATTGTGGACATATTTGAAATTTTCATGTTTCTTAATTTTGTGCGATTATAGAATAGATTAATTTTCACTTAAATACAAATGATTATATATCAAATTCAAGGAAATTTAATGTAGAATTTAATAAAAATAACAGAATTAAGAATATTTGCATTACAAAAATGTTACACTTAATTTAGTCTAAAATACAAACACAATAATTCTGAGGTGTATTCTAAGAAGAACTTCCTAGCCAATCACAATGACTGTTCAGAGATCTAATCAAATGTCAGTAATTAAACTGTAGTATGTTTTGATTTGTAAAAGCGGTATTTTGCAGGAATGAATTTTGCAGAAGGGTGAATGCTAGTGTAACTAAATAGATTGATGTTCTTTTTTTAAATATTTATATTTTTTCTTAATGCAAATAATTTTAAACAATGTCATCAACAACTAGAACTGGTTAGAAACCTACAATAAGAAGCAGAATTGTCATATTGAGTGAAAATGGTCTCTCTTACGCTGAATTTGCAAGATAGGTTGGTGAATCAGACACTTTATCTGGTTTACGAAAATTGTGCTCACGTTATGAAGAATCTAAATCTGTGATACGATAGCAAGATAAAAAGGATATGCCTCAAAGAAAGAAAAATTTCATCAGATGATGTGAGATGTGAAATGAATGCAATGGGTATTTCACTTAGTTCAAGAACAATAAGGAGATGATTAGCAGGTTTTGGATTGAAAGGTAGAATTCAGAGGAAAAGACAATTTTTAAATCTTCAGCAACGCAAAAAATGAGTTCAGTGGGCATAAGAATACATTAATTGGTCAGAAAGACAGTGGAAGCAAATAATCTGGAGCAATGAGAGTAAAATATAGCTCTTTGGTAGTGATGGGTGAAAATATGATACCTTTCATCAGTGATCTCTTCTCAAATAAAGCACCATTTATCTTTCAGCAGGATTCTCCTCCAGGTCATGCGGCGAAAATTAGTAAAGAATGGTTTAAGAATAAAAGCATATAATTATTATCCTGGCCAGGAAACAGCCCTGATCTGAATCTGATAGAAAGTTTTTGGCGACGTTTGAAAATCTTTGTACAAAAAAAAAAAAAAAAAAAAAAAAAAAAAAAAAAAAAAAAAGTCCATCTAACTAGAGAACAGGAATTCTGCTTTACAGTGCTCTGTAGTATCACACCCGGCATTTCCATTACTTCCTTTTCTTCTGATGGACTGATGGCTTCTATTATTATGAAACAGCCATTATAAATGAAGTGTTAGGTGAAGATGAAAGAGCAGCCGTAAAAAGTTAGAACCCTGATTTTCTGGTCAGGGGGGGGGGGGGGGATGGCCATATTTTTTTTTTTTTTTTTACTGCTGCTCTTTCATCTTCACCTAACACTTCATTTATAATGGTTGTTTCATAATCTTAGAAGCCACCAGTCCATCAGAAGAAGACTCGGTTAAGCGGGACTCTACTGCAGTACAAAACATATTTCAATTTTAAGACTTAAAGCACACGTTTTATTTTATGGAAAATGACGTCATTCGCATCCGCTTAAGAATTCCACATTTACGATCTACTCTTAAACAACTACAGTAAAGCATGCATAGCACATCACTATCGCGAAATAATGCACAAATGCAGCAAAAGGATTCCGTCAATAAAGAAAATCGAAACAAAAGGGCTCTCTAATGATTCATAGATACTTCATTAAATATAGTATGTAATAGCTCCATTATTTTAACAGAAATCATTCGTTTATATTTTTTTCAAAATAGCACGTATTTTAATTACATTTTATTTCGGTTGTTACGAGAAAATGGGAACGAAAATATATAATTACTATTTTAAAACTATTTTTCCTTTACTTTCTACAGAAATGGAGTACAAAAACTGCAAAAACTAAAACTGCAAAAACTAAAAAAAAAATTAATATTTCAAAAATAAATGGAGATACAGTTTTCAAACAAAATGCATTTAAAATACCTTTTTTTCTCAATACGACGGCATAAAAATTGAAAATGTACGACGCTTAGAAGTAAAAAAAAAATGCTAAAGAGTATTTAATCGTAATGCTTTGCTTTATTGCTAGCTTCTGTAAGGTAACGTTATTTTTTGGACACAAAATAAGTTGGGAGAAAGAAAGAGCATACCGTACGGGAGGCTAATAAACGCAAATTATTGAAGCTGTAATTGATTCTTGGCATCATGTGATTGTAAAGGATGAACTTCAAATACACTATTTCTCTCAATGAAAAGACGCTGTGAAGCTTTAATAAAAAAGTAGTAAGTTGTGGCCATCAGAAAACTTTCTTCTATCTCATACTTGTCAATACTTCAAAATTCATTATCACAGTGCATCTATGCTCATCATGAGGATTCTAAAAAGATGAAATTCCGTGCATTAGTTCTTGAGTTATTACTGTCCCTAAAATCGTATAAATCCATCAAAATGCAGCATAGCAGCGCCACCTATTGGGTAATTTACACCAGAACCTAATTATCATCAAATTATGTCAATGTCTGAATATGAAGTTTGGGGAAAATCCGTGCATTAGTTCTTGAGATAGAGTTATTGCGCAAATGATGACAAATTCAGCATAACAGCGCCACCTGTTGAGCGATATACACAACCACATAATCAGCATCAACATTTATCAAGGTGTACTTGAATCTGAAATTTGATGAAAATTCGTGCATTAGTTCTTGAGATAGAGCTATTGAGGAAATAGTGCAAAATGCAGCACAGCAGCGCCACCTATTGGAAGATATTCACCAACACGTAGTCACCATTATTTCATATCAAAGAGTAACTGAATCTGAAGTTTGATAAAAATGTGTCCATTAGTTCTTGAGATAGAGCTATGGCAGAAATCGGGAAAAATGCTGCATAGCAGCACCACCTGTTGAGCAATTTACACCAAAATGTACAAAAAATCAATTCATATCATAGATTAACTGATTCTGAAGTTTGGTGAAAATTATTGCATTAGTTTTTGAGATACAGCTATAATGGAAATTCTGAAAAGTGCAGCATAGCAACGCCACCTGTTGAGCGGTTTGCACCAAAGCACAAACATCACTAATTTATATCAAAGTATACTTGAATCTGAAGTTTGTTGAATTTCCAAGAATTAGTTGTTGAGATAGAGCTATTGCGGAAATTGTCAAAAATGCAGTATAGCAGCGCCACTTTTTGAGCGATTAACACCAAAATGTTCAAAACTTCAATTCATGTCAAGAACTAACTGAATCTGAAGTTTGATGAAAATCCGTGCATTAGTTCTGGAGATTGAGCTATTGCGGAAATCGTGAAAAAGGCTGCATAGCAGCGTCACCTGTTGAGAGATTTACACCAAAAACTATTCAGCACCAATTTATATCAGGGACTAACTGAATATAAATTTTTATTAAATTCCGTGGATTAGTTCTTGAGATAGAGCGCCCACAAAATTTGTGTCACATACAGTCAGGCAGACAGACAGACAGGACAGACGAACTATCAGATTCACAGACTCACAGACAGACATTTTGTAAAAACATGTTTTTCGGGTTCTCTCCCTAAAACGTGTAAATCCGTCGAAAACCGAAAGTCGAAAATTTTCACGAATCCAATACTTTCTTCTTGTAAAGATAGAAGAAAGGAACAAGGCCTACTAAATATTGAATGTGTAAGTGTAACTTTAAAATACAATGAAATCCATGATAGATCTTATTTTTTGTAAGCGTAACATTTTTTGGAATGCAGCTATTTTAATTGCTTTTTTTTATCCAATTCTACATTAAATTACCTTGAATTTGATGTATAAACTAGCATGTTGTGGCCATCACAAAACTATCTTCTATATAAATCACATCAATTAAATCATTTAAATAGTACAAGAAATAACATCAATTTAGCACCAATTCATATAAAAGTATATCTGAATTTGAAGTTTGATGAAAATTCGTGCATTAGTTATTGAGATAGAGCTATAGCGGAAATTCTGAAAAATGTAGCATAGCAGCGCCCCCTGTTGAGCCACCAAAACATAAATCGCACTAATTGATATCAAGGTACACATGAATCTGAAGTTTGTTGAAAATCCAAGCATTAGTTCTTGAGATAAAGCTATTGCTGGAATCGCAAAAAATGCTTAATAGCAGCGCCACCTGTTGAGCGATTTACACAAAAACGTATAAAACGTCAATTCATGTCAAGGACTAAATAAATCTGAAGTGTGATGAAAATCCGTGCATTAGTTCTTGAGATACACCTATAGTGGAAATTCTGAAAAATGCAACATAGCAGCGCCACCTGTTGGACGATTTACACCAAAAATTAATCAGCACTAATTTATATCAGGGACTAACTGAATCTGAAGTTTGATGAAAATTCGTGCATTTTTTCTTGAGTTAGAGCTATTGCGATAATCATGAATAATGAAGCATAGCAGAGCCACCTGTTGGGCGATTTTTACAAAAAAGTAATCAACACCAAACTATATTCTGGACTAACTGAATATGAAGTTTTATGAAAATCCGTGCAGTAGTTCTTGAGATATAGCTATTGGAGAAATCGTGAAAAATGCCGTATAGCAGCGCCACCTGTTGGGCGATTTTCACCAAAAAACTAATCAGGTCCAGTTTATATCAAGGTCCAACAGAATCAGAAGGTTTATGAAATTCTTAACATTAGTTTTTGAGATAGAGCGCCCACAAAATTTTTGTCACATACAGACTCACAGAGTGACAGAGTGATAGAGTGACAGACTCACAGACAGACATTTTCTAAAAACCATAAAATCTTATTCAGGGCATTCTAAAACGTATAAATCCGTCAAAAATTTTCACGAATCCAATACTTTCTTCTTGTAAATATAGAAGAAAGTAAAAATCGTATTTAAGTGATTTGTGTTTTTAAGTTATTACATTCTTCAAGCACACAAAGTTATAAAATTCGAAAATTACAAAAAAAATGTCCATAATTTTGGTCACCACTGTATGTTTAAGACGATCTACTCATTTTAAAACTATACCCGAAAGCAAACAGGATGTACAAACTTAAAATGATAATTTCAAATTTAATATGCAGAATTTGAATTGAGTTACTAAAGAAACCAGATTCCTGTTAAACATTTTATTTAAATATTGAACAATTAGTAAAATGTTCACTTATTTAAAGCATTACTTGCCATTTTATATAACGGGAAAATAGATGCTGTTATGACAAAGTAAAGATTTTCTTAAAATCATGTTTACACATAGTTTTTACAAATCTACCAGTTTTTACAAATCTACCTATTTTTACACTGCAAAGTTAAAAAACAGTTTTCCGGTTGGAATCGGTTGGTTGGTTGGTTGTATTTATGACGGCCAATTATCTGCACGAGAGATATAGGCCCAGGGGGGGAAGTGCCCTTCGTGGGGATCTTTCTGAGGGAACCTAACCCGTATTAACGCTTGAAAATCCAAGGTTCGAAGAAAACCACGAAAACTCCGAACGATTAGGCCGACGGGCGCGACTGAGTTCGAACCCATCACCGCCCGTCTACCAGCTTCGAGACCGGTAGGAATCGGAAAAAGGAAAGAGTTGCCCTTATCGTACCGGAAAAATGTTCATCACAGCTCAGAAAAAAAAAAAAAAAACCCGTGAAATCGGAATAAAATCCGTAAAATACCGTTTTATTGACTATTTCCTTTTTTTTTCTATTATTGCAACTATTTTTCCTATTCCTACTGGAAAACTTATCGGATTTTTTTTTTACAGTGTAGTATGGATATTTTAAGGCATTTAATTAAAGAAATAATCTATAAATAAGGGTTATTAACTATGCGTTTTTTGGCAATTAAATTATTTCAAAGCGCAATATAAATTTGTACTTTAACATAATTCTAAATATCCCGTGGTTTAGCGAGAAATGTAGCAATGTATGCTAATTTTAAACATAGTTCCTGCAAATTAAGATAAACAGCGTTAAACGAACTTTCGGAAATTCCTCAGAGGTTTATAAGAAAGTTCATTATGCCTCAGTAGATTACTGAGATGGGTTGATTATCTGGGTCATTCTAGTAATTGATTTTCGTTGAGGATTTGATTTCGCTCCAATACATATTCTTGCACTCTCAAGAAATATTAAATGTGTATTCCAGATTTATATCACATTTTATATTAATTAAAATAACGTAATTTTACCAAAGTTCTTGTTTAAAAGTCTTCCAGTTTTATTTAGCTTACTTAGTCAATCTTTTGAATATATTTTTATTACATTTATATATTTAATATATACAGATGTAATTTTTTATTAAATTTTAAGGATCTTTATTGGTATAAAATATGTAAAATAATCAGTATTTAAGTAGCGCTTTCCATAAAGATTTTTTTTTATTATTATTCGAAGTATTTAATAGTTACTTTTCCACCATTATTTTGTGTAAAAAGAAAAACACGTTTGTTTTTTCAACTTTGTGTCTTAAATTGTAATAAAAATACATGTAATTTATCGTATAAAGCACATGATAATTTTATACAACACCATATCTCTTTTGCTATAGTGTAATTCTAGGATAGATGGCCATAGAAGACATATGGCCAGTCTATATAATTCAAAAACTATATCATAGATTGCAGCATAAACTTTATTCGAAAGAAATAGTTCAACGCAGAGTGAGCGATTTCACTAACAAAGAAATAGTTCAGTCTCATTCAATGCGACGCGCAGCTGTGTTTTTCACTTTTAAAAATAAAGTGTATTTTCAATGTTTATTTAATTTAGTGGTTGGATACCTTTGTTGAGTTAGGTATCTGAACGTTTTGCAGTACGTATCTTACATTTACTTTTAATATAAGGAATTTTATGGAACGTATATAATACAATCTTTGCTTTTATGTCTAAAGCAAAAGACATACAATGGCAGAGAGGCGCTTAAAACTGGATGACAATATATCCATTAATTTTAAGATGGATGGCCAAGTCAAATCGAAGAGAGATTGTCACCTATAATCAATATTTCAAAATTTTACAGAGTAAGGCTTTTAATTAAATTTAATTATTTTTATGGAACGTATATAATACAATCCTTGCTTTTATATCTAAAGCAAAGACGTACAATGGCAGAGTGTCGCTTAAAACTGGATGACAATCTATCCATTAATTTTAGGATGGATGGCCACGTCAAATCGAAGAGAGATTGTCACCTATAATCAATATTTCAAAATTGTACTGAGTAAGGTTTTTAACTAAATATAATTATTTTTAAAATAATTATATAATTTTTATTTTTATACTTATATTGACATAATTATTTAAATTTTAACTAATATAAATGTTTCAATAACAATGATATAATAGAGTTTAACGATGTATTTTTACTTCTTAAAATATTGAAAAACTTCGGAAACGTTCATCCCAGAAACAGATAAAGTTGATAAATAAAATTGAGAAAAAATAGTTGATAAAAAATCGTGAAAAAGTCTAAAATAAACGAGAGAAAAAAATAAAAAAAAATGAAATACATTTGAAATTATTAAATTCTACTGAGTCCGAGGTAATAGAATTGGACGAGGATCACTGTGTCGCTTGTGGAATATAATACCACAACCAAAAAGGATGACTGGATACAATGCATAAGTTGCCAGAAGTTGTTTCTTGAACCGTGTACAAATTATTAAGAGCTTTTGTGAAAATGCGGTTAAAATTTTACGAAAAGTGGAGGATTGAAATTATAATTCAAATTTTGTTTATTCAAATTTATTCACTGATTTTCCATGATATAATTGCATCTTTAAAAATTTCTAAATGTTTCCCATGATTAATTGCATGATATGTGTTATTTTTTGCTTTTTTAACTTCCATGTTTCTTTCTTCTATAGGATGACCATCTCTCCTCTGCTTGAAGGAGAGATGGCCATCTGCCATTTTAATTTCAATTTTGTTTTCCCTAATTTTGTTCTCGATATTTAATTATTTTTTCTCCAAAATATCATGAGGATATGTATAAGAATTTCAAATATGCATAAATATTTCTTGTATTTGTCTTATAAGAATTTTTTTTCAATCTTTAAAAACTATGGCCATCTATCCTAGTGTTACCTTATATTATTTTTAAATATACATTCAGCAAAATCGTACATATGCAATATTTGAAGTTACGTCTGTCAACCTATCGCAATGCATTGATCATTACTATTTCCTTAACGTATCTCAACATGAAACTTAAGCTTATGTTTACTCTAAATATATCGTGCAGACATATATTAATCATACTGCAGGGCATAGTTGGTAGATATATTCATGTTTGAAAAGAAGATGGAAATTTTCAAAGACAAATACCGTGTTTACTCGCGTAATAGTCGCACTTTTGTTTGCCAATTTTTCATTGTGAAAGTCTAGGTGCGACTATTATGCGGAGAAATGTACTACACAAAACTGAGCACTCTAATGCTAAAACATTACTGGTATAAAAAACACATAATAAAATTAGTAACTTAACAGTTTTAATGCTTCCAGATTATGTGCTGCTTATTAAATACCATTTTTCTTTTTTATGGTAATATTTTTATAGACATAAAATTTACAAATAATTTTTGTGTAAATTTGACAATAAATTTTCATAATAAATCTCTTCGACTATTACTGAAGATTTTTTTGCTTCAAAACAGGGGTGCGACTATTACGCGAGGGCGACTATTACGCGAGTAAACACGGTAGAAATTCAACATTTCAAATACAATTATACATTCTAGAAAGACGCAATAGCATTCAATTTGTTCAGTTAAAATATTCTACTTATATTCAGTTAAAATAATATCATAACAATATGAACTCAAAGTGTTCTTCGTAACTTCAACAATAATGTAGATATTTCCAGAATGAAAATATTTCAATAGATATATCATACTTTGTAAAATTGTAAAGACTTCAAGAAAACTCTTGCAAATATGCTTCAATTCCTTTGGTTTATGAGAATCCTTGCCTGATTTCAGGAAACGTAACCCTCCTCGGTAATTGTCGATGACCGGAAGTAATTTAAGTCTTGTGTTAATGATTTCATGAATAATCCGCATGAATTCCACTTTTTAAAACGATACGATATTTATAATTTAATAATTCCTGGGTAAAAGAAATGTATAATTTATATCATTGTTTTTATTATTATTTCGCAATTATAATTTTTTTTACGAAATCTTTGTCCGACAAAAAAATGACCGCACTTTCAATAAAAATTTTTGTATATCATTGAATCTAATCAATTTTGTAAGATTTATTTATTTTTGTGAAACTTATGCATTGTTTTGTTGGCTATAAGCTTTAGAAAAAAGTATTGAAATTGTAGTTTAATATCATAAGACACTGTTAGTGAATTAAGTGAACCTAATAGGGGAAACTGTCCTAAAATGTTACACCCTAAAGAAAAATGCTTTTATTCATGCAAATGTTTTCTCATGACCATTATGTTTTACAAACTCACATTGAAAAGTATACAAATGCAATGGTGCCTTTTAAAAAATATCAAATAAAGTCACAACGTCATAATAACGATTGATATAAAATGCTGCACTATGTCATTTTATCTGCGCTGGTGTCCTCAAATGACATATCCATAAGATGATATTAATTGTACATGCCTACATCACAAATACTTTTCTCAGACCAAGAAACATCCTCACATTTAGTATGTGATCACTTTGAACATTTAACACAGTGCAATAAAGACAAACTTCAACATCATCATCTGCAGAAAGATCTATTTCTTTGTCATCATCATTGGATCCAATAAATTTACTTCTGAGACTGAAGAAATGCACATCTTGATTGTTAATTAAGTATCTGAACAGCTTTTGCCTTCGCTTAGGCAATATTAGGACTGCTAGTCAAATTAGTGCGACTCCATGTTTCCTCTTTTTAGAGGATGATCTAACATGAGATGCACAATGAACTTGAGGCACATGTAATTGTTTTATAAATGAAGATGATGAACTTGAAGATGCTGTTTGTTGAAAAGATGCATACTTCTTCGAGTTTCAGAAACTGATGTTGTCGATGCTGGAGTTAGAGGCTGTGACATTGAAATTTTAAAAATTGACGGATTAGTTATAAATAGTCTGTTATCTAGAGAACTTGTGTTGCTGTCGTTTCTTTCCGTATTTTTCAGTAGACTTTCCGTCACAAATTAGACACAGAAAACATTATAGAGAAATACGTCTGGGTTTATGGGATACATTCCATTTTTCAAAAACACACATGTCAATTTACTTAGAATCACCATATTGCATATACAGAGGCAGTATACGAGATCGCATGCATTTATAAATGTTTTCGTATACAGAAAATAATCTAAAAATAAATAAGTCTTTACCTCATACTATAGATACGTAATCGTTGAATTGAAACAGGTGTAAATTAGCACCAAAAAATTGTCCCAAGAAACTTCTGATGAAGGTGTAAAAAATTTCTTCGTAAATAATGAAAATGGCAAACTCGAAAAACTCGCCATTAAATGCTTATCGTTTCTGATCGATTCCACAACATAACTGTGTATAGTTAAGTGTTGTCCTCTCTAGACAATATTATTAAACATATGGTATGTCATTTTACGTGAGTATGTCATTTTGGGACAGTTTCGTATATCTAGTTCTTTTTAAGTGTTTAGAACTTTGTGGGTTTAATATTTAAAATAACCATTTGAATGCCAAATTATTTAATTTATTTTTGTTAATCTCATCGTTTTTTCCTTTGAGATCTCATACAAATATTTCTTATTGTTAAAAATCTAACAGTCTATTGCAAAAAACATAATTTATTTTAAGTATGGAACAGGGATAACACAGTGGATAAGAGCATCATTTTATTAAACATTCTAAATCTGTATTTATTGTCTTTGTATGTTGATACTGCTAATTTTTCGTATAAGTTTGAAATTTCCCTACGCTTCCGTAAATTACCATTTTACAAATTTTCATATAATATTTTGAAATATTTCTTTACAAATGCAATTAAAAATGCATTAAAAAAATAAAAACTTCAATCTATGAAAAAAAGTCTTTTGTATTCATCTAACTTGTGACTTTTGTTAAATATTTAATTTTATTACTGATAATTATGGGTTTCTTGCATATTAATTTATTTGTATAAATTTTAATTATAGGTACAGTTTCTCCTTAAAGGGTGTATACATTATGCCATTCGCGTATCGATTTTCTGATAAACAGGAACATTAAAGTTTGAGAAATATTTGAGTTATAGTAAGTAAAAAAGTTGAGAATATTTGTGTATTTTATATTTATTCTTCAAACAGTGACACATTTCCACAAATGTTAAAGGTGTAATTCAGTCATAGAAAATTGGAATTATTTCATCTTCTTTCATAAAAAGCTACGCAGACAACTGGCTTTTTCGCTAATGGTTGCCACATTTTAATCTCGGAAAATGAAACATTTGAAGTTACTGGAAAAAATTAATTGCTCGAAAAGTATTTGTCCGAGAATTATTAGACAAACTGAGTTATAAAGTAAAAAAATTGTATTTTACTACCAAAAACAGATTATCGATATAAACAAATGAGCATTAATTTTACAAATGTAAACAATATGTTGTGAGTTATTCAATTTTGAAAATTCTTTGATAAAAATTGAAAAAAATTAGCGCATTGAACATTTTACCTCCTACAGTATTAATATGCCTTTGACGTCATTCGCCTATGAACAAATGAAAATGGATTTTAATATAAAAGCGAAGTCTTAACGAGAATAACAGGGTTTTATTCGCCAATAGTAATTACTTTTTCACGTGTGTGATTTAGAAATAATGCATTAAAGTTGAAATAAATTGTTATGGTATTTGTTATTATTGTTATGTATTTTAAAGGAAATGTGTGAAAGGTATGTATTTTCATTGTAGGCAATATATGAATTTTTAATATTTGTATTTTAAGTAAAAGTTATGCTTTTTAAATGAAATGGGTTAAAGGTTTATATTATAAATGAAATTAATGCAATATGAATGATGTCAATGAGAGCAATATTTGGCGATTTATCCCATAGCCAAACAAACATAAAAGTACTCTATTTTCTGAGTACTAATGTAATAAACATATTCATTAGTTTGTTTGCTTCAGGTTTGTATGTTTAATTATTTTTTTAGAAAAATTGATGTCAGGAATAATTAATCCATTTTCATTTTCTTATTTTTTTAAACTTAATTACTTCTCAACATTACGGAATTTTAAATTTTACACCGTAGAATAGGGAGCGTGTACTTTTATATGTAAATTGTTTGAAAACTATATTTGAATTTACCGACTTTTTATGATTTTTAAACCAATTAGCTCGATTACGGAATAATAGTAAATAAATATTTTTTATCCATTATTTAAAATTTTAAGTGAAAACCAAATATTTTACGCACCGTCCTAGGACGGGAGGTTCCACCAGTTTATTATAATACACTGGTGTCCAAATTTAAGGACCAGTCACAAAAAGCTATTTTTTTAAGTAAGCGAATACTCAAAAGGAAATAATATAATTCAAATAATTACTATCCCTACCGTGCACCTAGTCCATATAGCATCTCATTCATGTCACACATGGTCACAAGTGTCACAGTCACTACGGCTAAACAAAAAAAAAAATAAAAAAAAGAAATTCCACAAGAGTCATTATTAGTCTCAAATGATCACTAAATGTGACTCCACTGAGACGTTAATGTGACTGCTGCTTTGTGATGAGTCACCAGGTGACTTTACAATGTAGTTACATTGTTACTCTCATGTGACTGTCATTTTTAGACTCAATTTTATAGTCGTCATGAACGTTACATTATGATAAGTTTTTAAATATTATCACATTATAGTCACATGTTGACTTTTCACAAAAGAACACAATGGTGACTTAACAGTAGTCTCTCTGTCAGCTGAAAGTCATCATGTGTCTTTAATGTGACATTATTTGGTAACTTATCACAATGCAGCGTTCACGATGACTTTGAAATTAAGTCTGCAGGTGACAGTCACATGAGAGTCACAATATAACTTTATTGTAAAGTCACATGGTGACTCGTCACAAAGCACCAGTAACAGTGACGTCTCACTGGAGTCACATATAGTGATCATTTGAGACTCATAATGAGATGTATGGAATTTCCCATTTTTTTGCTTCACTATAGTGACTGTGACACTTGTGACCATGTGTGACATGAATGAGATGTTATATGGACTAGCTGTGCTGTAGAGATAGTAATTATTCGAATTATATTATTTCCTTTGAGTATTCGTGTACTTCAAAATTAGCATTTTGTGATTGGTCCTAAATTTTGGACACCTGCGTAGATGTAACAATTAAATTTATTAGTTTAATTTCAAAGGAAAAAAAAAAACATGGAGAAAACAGGAATTTTTTTCCAGATATTTGGAATTTATAAATATTTGAATAATTTGTTATATCATTCTTCATACAAAGTTGATAATATGTTTAAAATAATACTAAAGTAAATTATATTTAGGAACTTTCTAATGTAATGGACAACATTTTCATGGGTGTTAGAACGCGTCAGTGCAGTTTTTAAGGGGGAATCCAATTCAAAATTCCAGGTCACAAATTAATTATTTTCGATTCACCAGGAGCTTAACCCGAAATTTCGTTCACAAACTATAATAATAATAAACAATTAAATTTAAAAAATCAAAAGCGCGACTGCGTAAAAAGCGAACTTATTAATTATTTCTCATCAATGTGAAACTATTTTTTTTTCAATTCCTACTATTAGCTCACACTCTCGCTATATATGTCTTGTTCAAATTGTCAATCGTTAATAAAATACATATTATTCATCCAATCAATCTCAAATATTTTTTTTACTTGCACTGGATGACACTTGATGTTAATTCAGTTTTTTTTCAAATATTAATTCATTAATTAAGTTAAATTAATTAGTTTTCAATAATCGAGAGAGCCCTCTTCTTGATCAAGGTATTTTAAGACCGACAGAGACCTCTTCTTGATCAAGCCGTTTTAAGCGCTACTCAAGAAGAATGAAGAATGGGCGAAAGAAATTCTCTTATTGACCTAAGTAGGAATTGACTTAAAATATTTTTTTATATATATTATTTGTTTATATTACTTACCTATTCATTTATTTACTTGTATTGATGACATTTAAGTTGTGTTTAATTGTTAGTTGCTACCTATAATCACTGTTTTGATGAGGTCTATAGATGTCTATGATTATTAGAGTTGCAGTAAAGCTAGAGATCCACAAAACATACACAACTTCCAGGTTGTATAATATTTTAACGGAGCTTCTGACTGTAAAATAGTCAATGAAACATAGTCTTCATTTTGAAAGACCTATCCCTTGATATGCCACTCAATAGGGTGCGTAATTTGTTTTTCGTCTCTACCGCCATTTTCTATTTTACGGCCTCCATTTTGAATTTAGAAAAACAAAACCTAGCCCATAACCATCGGGCTGTTAAGACAAATTGATAGAGACCTCATTCATTAAAATCCATCCAGCCGTTGGGATGTTTCGAGGCTATGAATAAATCCACATGCACAGATACGCGTGAAACACATAGCCCATCTTTTCAGTCGGGTAATGAAGATATTCTAGAAACATTTTCATAAACACAACATTTTATACCATCCAATCAATAACTTCGCTTGGTATGATATATCATGCAATAATGGAAAGTTCTGAAAGTGCACCGTTTTTTTTAGAGTAACATTGTAAAAAAATCACTCCGAATTATAGAACATCTAGTTTGTTGTTAATTGCTCATAAATTCTGATTATTAGCATAAGTTATCAAAATCCATCATATTTTATAGATGATAGCTAAATGTTTTGAAAATATTGTAAAAAGAATATTTAAAATTAAAAATATTTTGTGCAAAATCCTGAGTTCGGCTTTTATTGAGTATGGAATTTCCTAAAAATATGTATGTACACAGCTTTTGAAAGGTTGTTCTTAAATAAAAAATGTTTATGTCATGGTTACTCAAATAAAATGTTCAAAAAGACAAGTTTATGTAACGCGAAATCTGTAAAAAAAATATGAGTGAAAATTTGTTAGATTTTACAAAATTATGTAATACATTTAAACGTATTTAAATATTAATGGTTATTTTAATCAGGTGGGAATTGTATTAATCGATTATAATTGTTAAAAGAGTATTATTTTTGATACATATAGTTATCTAATCATTTCTACTTATTAACATAGTGCATCATAGTATAATGCTTGCATTCATGTCATGTACTTTCCACGCTGTAATTTAGTATGTTTTGTGAACAATGATAAGCATTTGAATGTAAATATATGATAAGTGCATTCTATTACTTAATGTCCTTACATTTTAGATACCACAATAAATAACAATAGGTAATTCTTTTGTACGATTACATCAATTTGTAAAATTTTGTAAATATATTATCATTTTAATTTATTTCAGTATGCTTTTTTTATATATATTCAAGCTCATAAGCTGTAAATTGCACTGCATAAATCTGTGATTTGGAAACTTTATTGCAAAAGTAAAAGGTTAAAATTATTAAGCTGAAATTCTACGAAAGTCATATAATTTTACAATTACGATTGGTGGTTTACTCGTTTTTAAAGAGATATAGAAAACGATATTAATGCTTACTGAATTATCATAAATCATTATCTTCTTTTAACACATATAAAGTCTGGAGCTCACTATTTGTATTTGCATAGGTAAAGAACGGTTTAAATAACCAAATGATCCTTCGATAATATTTTCAATAATGCATTTATTCAGTTTAGGATTTTTTTTTTCTAATTTTTCTATAGAACTATCAACTTTTGTTAAATAAGGAGTTCCAACACGAACTTCCCGCGTTACAGAAAACAGGTGAAAAAACATATGTATGTTTATTTAATCGAAAACTCTAATAGGTTGTTTACATTTATTATAGATTTTTTAGATTTTTCACTAACAACACCAATAATCCTTTTTATATGTTAGCAATAGTGTATTCAAATAAAATTGGGAAATTTATTAAAAACGATATTTTAGTATTGGCCTCGCGTAGGAATTGACAGTGGAATATATGCTTTAACCCTTAAATCCCGGGTGTTGCTTTTCGGCAACATACCCAATTTAAGCTCTAAAATACTATTAGAATAATATTGAAGCTATGATGCCTAATGTTGACAATAAAATACATTCTGAAAATATTATTAAATCGATTTTCAACATGTAGATGACAACACTTGTGCTGTTTAAGAATAAAGATAGATTTATTTGTTCAATTGTTGCTACTTGTTCTTTTTGTTTTGTTTGGGAGCTTGCGAAATACCCTATTTTGTTCGGCAGTAAGCAAGTAAAATTTATTTCTTATTATAGTTCCTAAAATTCTTGTGTGTTTAATTTTATTGAATTTTATCAAGGAAAATTATTTTTTCAACTAAACACCAGTATTGCCGATTAGTAACAAACTGTTTTTTAGCCGTAAATTATACTTAAAACAAAATAGGATTTTTTAAAAGTATTTTCCCCGTGATTTATTTAAAAAATAAAACCCGAAAAACATTATTACAATGATTTTTGAAAAATCAGGCATTTAAGGTTAACTGTGGTTCGTTTACAAGTGTTAAATTTTTGTTTCATTTATACATTTATTTTTTTGTTTATGCATTGATAAACTTTAAATTCCATTACGGAATATAAGCATGAAACAAATGATAAACTATTTTAATTATATTAATTTGAGTGCAAGCATATTTTTATTTTTTAATTGTCTGTCTGAAAGCCACAGAAATAAATATAAATAAAACAATAAAAATTTAATTAATTGCGATACAGTTTTCAAGCAAACTGCGATATGGTTTTCAAACAAAAAGCATTTGAAAATGCGTTTTTTTCTGTCATTGACGGTGTAAAAATTTAAAATCTGCGATATTTAGAAATTTAAAAAATCGCAATATATGTAAATAAAAGTTAAATTCTATCGCTTGATGTTGATATTCGTAAAATGACGTCAGCGCTACGCACAGATAGGTTTGTCCTTTATATTATAGATATGAGCTTTGAAAATTTTGATGCTCTTATTCCATTTTCTGACGTACATCGTTGTTCAAATATAGATACTAAATTACAAATACAAACGATTTAGGCAATGGCTTAAAAATATATATATTTTTTATAAAACTTATTCTTTTGATTTTTTTATTGCTATGTCCCACTTGTTTCCTTACAAGAATTACTCGACAGCTTTCTTATCAATGTTAACATCTTCCCTTCCCACAATTAAACACTTTGATTATCGGGCATCCGGGAAACGCTTATGGTTAAACCGAAAGTAATAATGAATATTTTGGAGCCGTCAACATATAAAATTAAATTTTAAATTTTATATAAGTATTTTCTGTTGTGACATATATTTATTTTTTAATTCTACTCTTTAGTTCTGACGGCATTTAGGAAGTTATAATAAAGTGGTTCTTTAAATATTTCGTATGTGTTGTGTACCAAAAACTATTTACGTTATTATTTTTTTTAGCCTCCGGTACGGTATGGTATTTATTTTTCCCAGCTTATTTTGGGTCCAAAAAATAACGTTACCTTATAGAAGCTAGCCGTAAAACAAAGCATTACGATTAAATACTCTTTAGTATTTTTTAAAACTTCTAAGCATCGCACATTTTTAATTTTTAGACTGTCGTATTGGGGAAAAAAGAAGACTGTTTTAAATGCATTTTGTTTGAAAACTGTATCTCCATTTATTTTTGAAATAATAATTTTTTTTTGTAGTTTCTGGAGCCATTTGCTTAATAATTGCAACGGAAGTACTTCATTTCTGTAGAAAGTAAAGGAAAAATAGTTTTAAAATAGTAATTATATATTTTTGCTGCCATTTTCTCGTAACAACCGAAAAAAAATGTACTTAAAATATGTGCTATTTTGAAAAAAATATATAAACGAATGATTTCTGTTAAAACAATGGAGCTATTATATACTATATTTAATTGTAAGTATCAATGAATCATTAGATAGTCATTAAAATAGCAATTAAAGCCTTTGTGCAGGAATATTGAAATGCAGTAAACCAACATTTAAAATGCACAAATAATGCGTGAAAAAGCAGCAAACAGCTGTTTCGAATCTACAGCGAGATTCTTCTTCAGTGCAAGAGAGGGAAAAAAGGAACAGCGTGCTAGAAAAACTTGCACTGAAGAAGAATCTCGCTGTAGATTCGAAACAGCTGTTTGCTGCTTTTTCACGCATTATTTGTGCATTTTAAACGTTGGTTTACTGCATTTCAATATTCCTGCACAAAGGCTTTAATTGCTATTTAATGTATTCGGCTTTAACGGGCCTTTATTCCTCTGAGGGCTCAGCCTTGCTTTTTCTAGCACGCTGTTCCTTTTTTCCCTCTCTTGCACTGAAGAAGAATCTCGCTGTAGATTCGAAACAGCTGTTTGCTGCTTTTTCACGCATTATTTGTGCATTTTAAACGTTGGTATACTGCATTTCAACATTAGATAGTCGTTTTTTTATTTTCTTGAATAACGGGATCTTTTTGCTGCATTTGTACATTATTTCGCGATAGTGATGTACTATGCGTGCTTTACAGTGGATGTTTAAGAGTAGATCGTAAATGTGCAATTCTTAAGCGGTTGCGAATGACGTCATTTTACATAAAATAAAACGTGTGCTTTAAGTCTTAAAATTGAAATGTGTTTTGTACTGCAGTAGAGACTCGATTAACCGAGTTATTTTCTTCTGATGGACTGGTGGCTTCTATTTTTATGAAACAGCCATTACAAATGTAGTGTTAGGGGAAGATGAAAGAGCAGCCGTAAAAAAATAATTATGGCCTTCCACCCCCCCCCCCCCCATTCTGATCAGAAAATAAGAGTCCTAACTTTTTACGGCTACTCTTTCTTCTTCACCTAACACTTCATTTATAATGGCTGTTTCATAATAATAGAAGCCATCAGTCCACCAGAAAAAAATGAAGTAATGGAAATGTCGGGGGAGACACTAAATTCTGAAAAAGCTGAATTCCTTTTCTCTAGTAACTTACAATTCTGTTGGTATACGTCACAGTCAAATCTTGATACACATTTTTATTACACATTTTTAGTTTGGGAGAGTGTTTCGTCACTTGTACATGATTATAAAAAAAGCCTACTTCGCCATTGTCAACCACGCAAAATAGTGCGTAATGATAATTGTCAAATAGCCGCTTTCTCAGAGCATTTCTTTAACATTAAAAGGAAAGTGCGAATAAATTTAATTTATCACGAAGTTTCAAAATTTAAATATTTGCAAAAATCGCAGTATAAGAAAAATATGTTTGCTCCTCAAAAATTGACTTTAAAATGCTTGCATTTAATCCAAAAATAGTTAAAATAATCCTCAAATGAGTACACGGGTAAGCAGCAAGGATTAAAACCAAAAACAAGAAATTGGAGGGAGCGAAGGAAAGAAGATCAAAACCAAATGCACCTCTAACGCCAAGTACATTAAACCACATATGTTGTTATGATATAATATATTATCTTTACAAGATTCTTTGCATCTTGTTAACAATCTCTTTAAATTATTAATTTGATTTCTTAAGATAAATATGTATTTTAAGCATAATATACGGAATTTTCTATATATATTTCATAAGGTAACATTTATTCAGTCAGTTTTCAAAGACTGGGCATAACATGCTTCTAAAAAAGTGGATTATTCCGAACTAAAAAAAGCTCTGTACTGAGAGATGTTCATACCTGACCAATTGGAGTATTAACTATATTTTGGAAAGCATTAACATGTTTGACGAGAATCTTCGACGATGACACCGATTACAGAAAATCATATCATCATCTACCGTGTTTTTAAAATGTGGCTTAGTTATTGAACTATTGAGAAAAGGATTTGGAGGGTTAACGCAATTAAGAAATATATATCTACTATATACAGGGTGTAACAAAAGCCCCTGACACATTTTAGTACGGTTTGGATAAAATGCTTCACACGATGAAAAGCTTTCGTCAGGCGAATTGAAAAATTATTTTCAAACGTCACCCACAGATGGTGCTATACTTTAAATTATCAGAAAGAATTATAAAACACCGAAGACAAAGTTACAGATAATTTTATTTTCTCAAAAGCAGTCACAAAGCAATAATTTGTGCAATCAATTAGCATAATTCAATGTCGGCACCCTTTGCAACTAAGTTCCATTTGCTAAAATTTTCCTATGCCAGTTCAAAATTGTGTTTCGAGATGGAATTTTTTTTATGTAGCTTTCATTACAAACAGCTACCTATTGCAGTCGTTCGGAGGAAAGCGATTTCAAAAAATTTTGGTATATTTTCATCGATCATAACCCCTAGACCACGAAACCTCCCTCCGTTCAAAAGTTGATATATATATATATATATATATATATATATATATATATACAACACACACACATATATATATATGTGTGTGTGATCTTTGTCACACTGTAACTCTCGTATTTGTGAACCAATTTGGATGTAACTTCGTGTACACATAGTGCATACCAATGCCTCGACCGAGTTCGTTGGCCAGCTTCATCCGCCATCTTGTTTCAAAATGGCGGCCATTTAATTTTTTTTTAATTTAAAATTTGAAATGTGGTACCAAAAAATTGAAAATTGAAAAATATTTTTTTCTTATGTGTTTGACCTTGATACAAAGATTCCGGATAATTTTTTGTTTCGTCTATATCTTAAAAAATGTCTGAGTTATAGCATTTTGAATTTCTAGCTTGGCTGACATTTTGAAAAGACCTGATATTTGTTCCGCGATAACAGGAGTATTTATGAATCGATTTGGGTATACCTTGGTTTATACATAATATGTACCAATGTCTCGATCGAGTTCGTTCGCCAGCTTCATTCGTCACCTTGTTTCAAAATGGCTGCCATTTAATTTTTTTTTAATTTAAATTTAAAATGAGGTACCAAAAAAATAGGAAAATGAAAAAGATTTTTTTTGCATGTGTTTGACCTTAATACAAAGATTACGGAACAGTTTTTGTTTCGTCTATATCTAAAAAAATGGCTGAGTTATAGCATTTTGAATTTCTATTGTGGCTGACATTTTGAAACGACCTGATTTTTGTCACGCGATAACACGCGTATTTATGAACCGATTTCGATGTAACTTGGTGTGTGCATAGTACATACCAATGTCTCGACCGAGTTCGTTGGCCAGCTTCATTCGCTATTTTGTTTCAAAAGGTTTGCCATTAAAAAAAAATAATAATAATTTAAATTTAAAACGAGTTATCAAAAAATTGAAAAATGAAAAAGATTTTTTTTTATGTATTTGACCTTGATACAAAGATTCCGAAGCAGTTTTTGTTTTGTATATATCTTTAAAAATAGTTGAATTATAGCACTTATAATTTCTAGCATGTCTGGTATTTTGAAACGATCTGATATTTGTCACGTGATAACAAGCGTATTTATTAACCTATTTCGATGTATTAAGGCATGTGGATAGTATATTGTAATGTCATGACCAAGTTTGCTTGCCAGCTTCATCAGCTATCTTGTTTCAAAATGGAGGCAATTAAATTTAAAAAAAAATTATATTTAAAGTGAGGTGCAAAAAAATTATAAATTGAAAAAGGTTTCTTTCTTAAGTATTTGACCATGATATAAGAATTCCGGAGCATTTTTGTTTTGTCTTTATCTTAAAAAATGGCTCAGATATAGCAGTTTCAATTTCTAATGTGGGTGACATTTTGACAAATCTGATTTTTTCCCTGCGACAGCACTTGTTTATATCAACCGATTCCGATGTGAGTGAGCATGTGCACAGGAATTACTGAGGTCCCGACCAAGTTCACTGGTTCGCCTCATCCACCATGTTGTCTTAAAATGGCAGGCACTTTAAGAAATCGCCGAATTTGGCATCCCAATATAAGTTACTTTAAATAAAAGCAGCTTGGATAAAGCTGACTAATTTCACGAAATTCTCATTCATAATGATTTAGTATTCATAAAAATTAGTATTGAATCTCCTATAATCGGTTTCCATTAAATTGAGCTTTGTGTGATTGAATAATATAAGCTTGCTTTTTAAAAATAAGGAATAAGAAAGCTACCTCTTCCTCTCGGCACTGGCCGGAAAGACTCTTTTTTTTTTTTTTTTTTTTTTTTTTTTGTACTTTGCACCAAAGTCCATTTGTATAGTAATGATAGATTCTATTTCGACGTACAAACCTAATCAATTAGCGTCATCAATGGGAGTCGTTATTTCTGTGTCATAGCGTCAAAACTAATAGGAAAATTAGAAAAAAAAATCATGTTTGACCGCAAATATACGGGCAACTGGTGGCCCATATGATCGAATTTAGAACGTATTATTTCCATTCACTTGAAGAAATCTTTTCATCCTGAGAAGCATTTTAGTTCAAACTGCACTCCTCTGCGACAATTACTTGATTTTATTTTGAATTTTTAAATGTGTCAGGAATTTTTAGGATACCCTGTATATTAGATGCTAATTCGTATTTCATTTCGTTCCTTTATTGTTTGAATTCTGCTGAACGGATTTTGGTGTGATTTACATTGTTAGTTATGCAATTTTTGCGGGGATGGTTGGTATTTCTCTTTAGCGGTTTCCTTCTGCGTTGTTTTATTTGAAGCGAAAGTTTAACAACAAATCCGATAAAATTAAGTACGAAAAATTCGTAAGAAATGAACTTATTAGCAATAAATGAAAGTTACACATGCTAAGCGAAACGGGTACATTTAAAGGCTCATAAATACATTTAAACAAATACATCTATATATTTCGTATGCACAATCCTCCTTTTTTCAAGATCTATAACAATAAATAAATTATCTCAGCTTAAATTTTGAAAGCGAACTTGAGAGAAAATAATCACGAAATCACAGTTACAATAAAACAGGTACTTTAATAAGAAATTGTCATATGTGAGTGTGAATAATTTTATAATATATATATTTTTTTAATTTACCCAGCATCTCGTTCCAAATTCTAGGTAATTCAAAGGAAATTGAATCATTGCATATATTCTTGCTGCGTATATAGATTTCTATGAATTATTGGCAATGGAAGAGAAATACAATCTTGATAGATAAATTCTTCTGCTATTTTTGCGATAAATGTGTAAAGATTCTTTGTTATATAGTTTGCAAAAGATGTACTTATCTTGTTGTATTTTATATGAGCTATATGTTGTTCGATCCTTGTTTTAAACATGTTTTTTTCTGTTTGTCATCTTTATATAATATTACAGTGTTCCATCTACTTTGGTGAAAATTGGTCAGGTTATTTTATTTTATGGAAAGTTCTACAATAACAGCTATATTCAATTTATTGAGTATAAAGATTTATATTTAAACCAACCAAAGAATCAAGGAAAATATGAGAAAACAGATATTTTTAAATTTTGCTCATTGTAGTGTATTTCCCCCTTATTAATCATGCTCAATATTAACCTATTTATAGTGCTTTCTTTATATCCATTATTTTTTGTGATATCATATATTTTATTTTTTCGTTCGTTAAATTGTAATGGTTAAAGATTACAGAAGTTATCATAATAAAATATGTAAAAGCAGAAACATTGTAAAAAGATGCCCTTAAGAAATATATTGGATAGTGGATTGATTGGCTACTGGTTTTCTATAAACAGTATGTTGTATTCGATGGTGCGTTTTTATTAATAATACGTCTAAATAAGTGAGTGTACCATTTTGTTCAACTTCGGAAGCAAATTTAATTTCAAAATAGAGGTCATTAATCTGGGATAAGAAGCTATTCAGTATGGTATCTGTATGTGAACATGTGAGATTCTTTATAAATGATATAAAAACTGGTGGATCCAGAGAGAAAAGTAAAGCTCGATCTAAAAAAGTTACAGTAAAAAATTGTCAAATAGTTTCAGTTTAAAAAATTAAGTAGTGCGTAGAAAAGTAATGGAATCAGATTATCTGAAAAGCTCATGAAATTACACAAATTTTTGTTGATAGCTGAAAATGTGGACTGAGCTTTACTGGTGCCTTAAAATCAATCAGGGAAAGAAAGACATTTTTAACTCTTTCTGAATTCCAATCATTCATAACCAGTACAAAAATTTGGGTTCATAAGAATAGATTCGAGGTTGATTTGGAAATGAGCGAGAACATGAGATGCATGGAGAACATGAGAGATCGTTCAGTACGAAATATGGACCAAATTCCATTCCTGGAGTCACTGATAAGCCTGGAAGATCAAAGTCCAAAATAAGCCCAAAACCCTAAGCATGTACGATTCAATCATATGCTAACTACTTCTCTGGCTTAAGTCCTTTGACATAAGGCTCCCTTTTCAGAGTAATTACATGAAATAAAAATTATTACGCTACATGTGTTATGTCAGAAATTTTTATAACAACAATTCCTCAACATCTTGACTATATTAATGTTATACTTGAAATATTACTTCATGGTTTACATTCTTTCAGCTTTGTGGAGTTTAGCTTGACTTGATGCAATCATGTCCACAATTCTGGGCCTGAGAGAATTTTTTTTTTGTACATAACTACACATTCTGTTTACTATACCCCGTACTCATTTTGAGTGGATAATATGATTTTGAATATAAGGCACCAGTAAAGCTCAGTCCACATTTTCAGCTATCAACAAAAATTTGTGTAATTTCATGAGCTTTACAGACAATCTGATTCCATTACTTTTCTACGCACTACTTAGTTTTTTAAACTGAAACTATTTGTCAATTTTTTACTGTAACTTTTTTAGACCGAGCTTTATTTTTCTCTCTGTTTCCACCAGTTCCTTATATCGTTTCACATTTTTTTCAGATACTTTCAGGAACTTAATCAACCAACTTCAACTAACCAAACAACCGCCCCAAGTAGACCAATGATCGTATCGGTAGTAAACCAATGATCACAATTAACAGGCCCGACCAATTGTCCCAATCAAAAACTAACAGAAACATTGGTTCACCAGTGTATTTCAAGAGCTCTGATGAGCCCATACTTATTGCTAAACACCATATTGGGATACTGACCTATAATTTACTCAGAACTGACCGCCAGACTAGTCCTTAGACTAAGTTTTATACATAGTGTGATCTCTTGAATTTTTCTACTATGTACCTACACTCCTCTGGTTTAAGGGACTATGCAGAATCCTAGGCCAATCCCTCAAACACACAAAAAGCTAGGGTAAGAAACAGTCATAAGAAATGAATTAAAACTGCGAAAAAACTATAAAAAGGGAAATTTTCTGTCTTTGGAACTTAATGGGAATTTAAAATTAAACAAGTAAGAAAAATCATGCGTACATCATAGATTATGAAACACTTTCCAACACTCCCTGAAAGCTTTAACGAAACTTCGTTACTCAGGGAAATAAGATAAATAAGATAACTAAGTAAACATTTAAAAATCTTGTTCCAGTAGTTACCGCCCATAGCCAAATATGTATTCCAATTCTTTTGAAAAGCCCCGTATTTGATCTGTATTTTGATATATATTCCATATAATGGGAAAATTTAGTTTAGCAAGAAAACGTATAAAAGTTTGAAATTTGTCTTTCAGCAGTTTATACAATTAATTGAAAAAATACTTTAATACTTTTTTACAGCCCTGTAGTTTACCTAGTACCTTTATTACACGCCACTATTTAGCTAAAATTTAATTCAAACTAAAACACTCTTAAAGCTACTGAAGTCACATTTCCAGAAATTATCATCCATTGACGATATGTATCCAATTCTTTGCGTGACCCTGTATATCATTTTATCTATATTCTACAAACGTTTTTTCATAAACTAAATGCAGTTCAGCGTAAAAATGCATAACTCATTTAAAAACCACCTTTAACCAATTTGCGCTAATACCCAGTAACCCTTACGAATTATTTTGTTTAGCCCTGTATATGAATTATAGAATTTATGCACACCATATAGTGTGCATAAATATAGTGGAACATAAATGCGCATACCATAATTAAAAATGCATTTCCAGCAATCACCGCTAATGTACAGTACTCCAGATACCATATACTATCCGAAAGCTTTTGTGTGTCCCTCTTAATGCTATGCCCCTCGTAATATACATGAAATAACTTATAGCAAATCTCAGCGACGTATATAAATTTCATTATATGTGAAATAGTTTAACATAATTAAAATACGCCGCAGACAATTCCCCTCTCCATCCCAATATCATTATGTAACGGAATTGTTTTGTGTGGCTCTGTAAAAGAATAATAACTATTCTTTGCGCCTCATATTATATAGAATGCATGTTTTACAGCACTTCATAAATGCATATCAATTTTGGTATGTTTGGATGCATGTAACATCATTAAAAATCCTTTTAAACGATACGATTTAAACCCATAGGCCCTAATGTAACGGAAAACTTTTGACTGTCCCTGTAAATCAACATGCTACAAACTTCATTTGAAATAGGGAACGTGCTATGGTACACGTCAATAACCACCAAAAATTTCAGGACAATCCGAGTATATTTAAGGGAGTTCGAGCGCGGCCAGACGGACAGGCAAACCGAAGTCATAAACACTTTTCGACTTTGTTAGAAAGTGTTAAAAAAGTCTGAAAACTACTGAATGCGGAAAAATGATCAAAAGTGATTGAATATATTATACAATACACCTGTAAATAATATCGGAAATATTACTAATATTGGATATACATAATAATATTTCGGAGGTCAAACTAAAATATCACGATAATGACTAACATATTTACATCTAACTGTAACCATTGATAAAAAAATCAGGAAAATTGGAAAGTAGGTATCCTTTGTAAAGTATGCATTGATTAAGGAGATAAATTACGTAAACGAGTCTATTGACAATTGACGTATTTGGAACGGATAAATTATATAATTGAGCCTACAGACAATTGGCGCATGTTACCGGGCGTCGTTTAGGGCGTAATTAACTGAAAAGTAAGAGTACGCACCTATTTTTGTAACGTTAACACACACGTGGGGTAAATCTCACCTCATTTTGTCTCCCAATATATTTTTGCCTAAATGCATTTTAAAAAAAGTCTACTACTCTATATTTTAAAATGCTCAGTACTATTTCTTTTTAGGGAAAAATCAAGCGTTTCATTTTTATTTTCCGATTTTATAACAGTTTCTGTAAAAATGGCGGTTTTTTTTTCCTTAGAAAATATGCAACGATTTGTTTTACCTCTTAAAACATGAATTATTTATAAAATTTACAGTAATTACATTTAATAAATTTTCATCAACATATGCAGGTAGCTTTTATTTCACTCTTTCAGTAAAATTATTTTAGTGTGTGTTATCCCGTAACGAATGAACATATCGAAATGTAACGTATGTACACGCGCGGAATTATTTAATTCCAAAAGCCATATTTCTTCTTTTCTGGCCAACAAACTAAAGACATTCCTTCATACAACCTTTCTCAACCTTGGCCTTGAGAGGTACAAGGAAGGTCAGAAATGTTTTATGACGTAATTTTGAAGTTTTTTCACCTGCATAACCCCTTCTCCCGCCAGCCAGACCGTCCGCATACATACTACACCATAAAACGGAAGAACATATAGAAAAATGAGCTATGCTAAAATGACGAATTTTTGAAAAATTTTCACCTGCATAACTCCTTCTCCCGCAGGTAAATGCAACGTTTCCCGAAAGCCAGATCGTCCGCATACGAACTACACCATAAAACGGAAGAGCATATTGAAACACGAGCCTTGCTAAAATGACATAATTATGAATTTTTTTCACCTGCATAACCCCTTCTCCCGCAGATAAACGTAACGTCTGCCGCCAGCCAGACTGTTCGCATACATACTGCACCATAAAACGAAAGAGCATACAGAAAAATGATCATTGCTAAAATCAAGTGACGAAAACGTTGCTAGCTCTACTTAGATTATTACTTTTGGTACAACAATATTAATTATTTTTAAACCCGCGAAATTGAATTTCATTTGGCGTTAAGATGACGTAATTATAGTAAAGTGTTTTGCTTTGAAAATTAAAATGCATGTTTTCTTTGGCGCGTGAATAGGAGTATACCATTTCCTTGACAATACGCAGGAAAATTCAATAAATACAACCAAATGACCGAAAATTTCTTTCGTATGACTTAAAAATAAATCTTTCGTTTTATGGATGATAATAATAAGAATTACTTTCAGAATATCAGGAGTCTCTTTTCAGAATACAACATCATTACAAAGTTATGTTAGTTAAACAGAAATTCACGTCATACCTAGCAAACGATTTTTTTTTTATTATTATCTTTTCCTAAATTGTGTTTTTTTTAAAATTAAAACTCCTGTATTAAAATAGATTTTTAAACATTAAAATCATTCAAATGAAGATACTTCGTCATTTTAACACGTGTTTAGTTAAAGTTTTTACATATATATAGGAAAACGTTTCATTTTCTGATTAGAATGACGTCGATTTCAAAAATGCAAAAATATAGCGAGAAAAATCTGATTTTTATTTAAAACAAAATACCCGTGTTATATCTTTTTACTTTCTTCTATCTTCAATAGAAGAAAGTATTGTAATCGAAATTTTTCTCGACTTCCGGTTTTCGACGGATTTGCATGTTTTAGGGGTCAGAGATTCCAAAAAACATGTTTATAGAAAATGTCTGTCTGTGTGTCCGTCTGTCCGTCTGTCTGTCGCCATTGTACCATCAAAAAGTGTATGAAGTTATGTATAGAATTAAACCAAAATTTTATTATAAGTTTTTGGCTATGGCAAGCAGGTCCTCCCGGAATTTGGAAAAAAAATTGCCGGTAGGGGGCGCTGATATAACAATTTTTTTGCGATTTTGAATATTCTACCATCCAAAAGTGTATGGAGTTATGCATAGAATTTAACCAAATTTTTAGTTTAAGTTTTTGGATATGGCAAGCAGGTCCTCCCTGAATTTGGAAAAAAATCGCCGGTAGGGGGCGCTGTAAATGCGTTTTTTGTGCGATTTTGAATATTGTACCATCGAAAAGTGTATGAAGTTATGCATAGAATTGAACCAAATTTTTAGTTTAAGTTTTTGGCTATGGCAAGCAGGTCCTCCCTGAATTTGGAAAAAATTCGCCGGTAGGGGGCGCTGTAATTGCGATTTTGTGCGATTTTGAATATTGCACCATCGAAAAGTGTATGAAGTTCTGCATAGAGTTGAACCAAAAAAAATTTAAGTTCTTGGTTATGGCAAGGAGGTCCTCCCTTAATTTGTAAAAAAATCGCTCGCAGAGGGCGCTGTAATAGCGATTTTTGTACAATTATTGTGCCATTTTGAATATTGTACCGCCGAAAAGTGTATGAAGTTATGCATAGAATTGAACCAAATTTTTAGTTTAAGTTTTTGGCTATGTCAAGCAGGTCCTCCCTGAATTTGGAAAAAAATTCGCCGGTAGGGGCGCTGTAATAGCGATTTTTGTGCGATTTTGAATATTGTACCGTCCAAAAGTCTATGAAGTTATACATAGAATTAAACCAAATTTTTATTTTAAGTTTTTGGCTATGGCAAGCAGGTCCTCCTTGAATTTGGAAAAACTTCGCCGGTAGGGGGCGCTGTAATAGCGATTTTTGTGCGATTTTGAATATTGTACCGTCCAAAAGTGTATGGAGTTATGCATAGAATTAAACCAAATTTTTATTTTAAGTTTTTGGATATGGCAAGCAGGTCCTCCATGAATTTGCAAAAAATTCGCCGTTAGGGGGCACTGAAATAGCGATTTTTGTGCGATTTTGAATATTGCACCATCGCAAAGTGTATGAAGTTATGCATAGAATTGAACCAAGAAAAATTTTAAGTTCTTGGCTATGGCAAGGAGGTCCTCCCTTAATTTGTAAAAAAATCGCTCCTAGAGGGTGCTGTAATAGCGATTTTTGTACAATTATTGTGCCATTTTGAATATTGTACCGCCGAAAAGTGTATGAAGTTATGAATAGAATTGAACCAAATTTTATGTGTTTATTTTTGGTCATGTAACGAAGGTCCTCCCTGAATTTGGAAAAATTCTGCCGGATGGGGCACTATAATTGCGATGTCTGTACCATATTCATTATTGTACCATCGAAAAGTGTATGAAGTTATCCATATAATTGAACCAAAGTTTTTGTGCATGTTTCTGGCTATGGCAAACAAGTCCTCCTTGAACTTGAAAAAATTCCGAAAGAAGGGGGCACTATAATTCCGATCTCTGTGCCATTTTCATTATTGTACCATCGAACAGCGTCTAAAATTATGCATACAATTGAACCAAAATGTTTGTGCTTGTTTTTGGCTTTGGCCAACAGGTTCTCCTTGAATTTGGAAATATTGCGCGGTAAAGGGGCTCCGTGCTAGCGATTTTTGTATAATTTTCTTGATTTTTCGTAGTTCTATTGTGCATCGGCGGCTCATGCAGCGGCGGGAACTCGCTTCATGCTATGCCGGCTATTCGCAAACAGCTGATAACGACAGAATAAGGAAAAATTAATAATTTTAACAAATATCATGATATAGATTAACTCGTTTTTAGTCCGTTTAATTGACTTGAACAGAAATTTAAGATGAAAATCAAAGTTGGTATACTATTGAACTAATAATATTGAAGTATTAACATGTGTAACTAAGTTTTGAAATATTAAGATGTATAAGATAGAAGAAAGTTTTGGGATTGGCACATCCAACTAGTTTAAAATTATTGTGCCGCTTTTTAGGATGTGGAAACAGGAAAGGAAGATTAAACGAGATATTTCTAATATTGTTAAATTATGGAACGCTATCGAAAGTTTAAATGGGTGCCATTCCCATAATATTGGATATTTTTTGATCCGACCTTCGAAAGGCACATCGCTAAATTAAGACCTTTCCAACAAGCCATCATTCATCACTGAATGTTTTCTGGTTTGGATTGTAATTGAGTTGTTGTCTTTTCATCATGTTTCAAAACGTAAAAGATGCGGCTGAGCTCTACTATACAGCACGATCGTGCTGTATGATAAAAAACAATAAGATAAAGTATTTCACTTTCTCAAATGAGCAGGGTTTAATAAATCCCTTACGTTTATTATACATGTAATCTCGTGATTTTTGTTTATCAAGATTATTTATTATTATTTCTTTTTTTTTTTTTGAAATAGTTTATTTATCAATAATGATCTGGATAAAGCCTCCGATTATATACGAGTCGTGCGAATCAGGTATATCAATTTATTGAAAGGTATTTAGAGTCTTTTAAATGCACCGTTGTGACTTTTAGTATTACCTTTTCTTTAACGAATCTGATTACAGAAAATCACACCAATATATATATATATATACAATTATTGATGATGGTCAGTAATGTTTAATTAATGGTTATATATATATATATATATATATATACAGTGAAACTTCTTTTAAAGGCCACCCCTATTTAAGGGCCACCTCTATTAAGGGCCAGTATTTTTACGAACGAAAAACTTTCCCATAGACATAATATTAAATTTGCTGCTATTAGGGGCCGCACCTACCCCTCATAAAGATAATTTTTTTTCACATGTGCCTTAAATCCTAAACATGTGTATTGAATTCCTGAAACAAAAGATAAGAGTTCAGCAAACACTGCACTTGCAACAAAGAAGTCGGGGGGCATTGGAGGGATTTACTAACACAGTGAAGAACCACAAACTTTTCCATAAGTGAGACTAACAGGTGTTTCTTACACTTTGTTTGACCTTTCAAAATGTAGGGTTTGGGTTGGAGGGGAAACTTCACCCTTTGTTGTGGGCACACAAAGGATAACAGGTTATCTAGAAAAACTGGTTCCACATTTACTAAAACTGTGAATAGATGTTGAAGCACAATTTTTACACCTGTCAGGAAATGCTAACAGAAATAAATAAACTAATATCTCATTCTAAGGCATTAATAAATGATGCAAATTTAAGAAATCTGTTCCATAAAGTAAAAGAATCATTAGAAACCAAAATTGTCTGCGAAAAAATTATGAAAAGTAAAACAACATAAATAGAAATTTTTCTCAATCATGTATAGAGTTTGAAAATGTTAATAAACAGTTTTTTCACCGATATAGGTTTTTATTTCCTTATTTTTGGTTTTTTTTGTCACCCAGCCAACCCTCATAAGGGCCAATTTTCAATGGAATGGCAGGTGGCCCTTACAGAGGGGTTTCACTGTATATATATAACGCGAATTTGCATTTCATTCCGGTCGTTTGTAACTCGGATTTTTTAATCTGGATAGATTTTGGTGGGACGTACAAAGTTATTTCTGGTTTCGGTTGGAGAAGGTTTTTTTCGTGCAACACAAGTTCTTTAGCTACAGAGCTACGAAAAATCTTCGAAAAAACTTTTTAACCCGATTATAAAAGTTTGCGTTTTTTCTAAAATGATCTTTTGAAAAATTTCTTCTGAAATGATTTTTTATGTAGATGAACGAATATTTAGGGATTGATAGTGTTTACTGTGTTTGTTTTGCATAAATCAATTCAAACTACATTGATTGAGCAATGGGCAAAATTCTTTGATCAGGTGAGCGCACTTATGAAAGTTATCTATACTACATACACAAATAGACAGGTATTACCTAAAGTAACAGCAAATCCGTGCATGAAACTAACATCATTTTGCCGTTGGTCATGAAATCAGTAATCATATTCGCTTATTTGTAGATTTATTAACTTTTAAAAATCACAATATTTCAACTTTTACACGGTCGAATAAAAAAAAGTACTTTCAAATACAGTTCAGCTAAATTTACCTAACCTCAACCTTACCTATATTATATCTCGAATCTTGACTTCCTTCAAAAGTGAGTGTATAGGCACTTATGCAACAACTTTAAATACTTCAGTTACATGAAAGATGGTTTTTGCAAAATAATGCTCATAAATGTTTATGCGCATAACGACCCTAAAAATTATTTCTGCTTTGAAAATTTTAATGTAGATTTTGCACCATACAAATAGTCGTTACACGTACCAGCGTGCACTGAAATGAAATTTCTACTAGTATAACACATTAAACAGTATGGTATTTACATCTATAAAAAATAATAACATTTGATATTGTTTGGAATTTGTATAATATTTTAAAGCTTAGGTTAAGCAAGTTTTTAAACATCGTATATTTGTGTTTTGAAACATATGAGAAAACGTACTTAAAAATCTAAAAATACGTATTCACGACAATTAAGTTGGAATATTATTAAGATACATAATAATAAAATATGAAATACTTTTAAATTATTTATTTTTATTTTTCTAAAAACGTACTTTAAAAATTAAAAAATCTATTTCCCGACTATTAAATTGGAATATTATTAAGAAACATAATAATAAACTATGAAATACTTTTAAATTATTTTTTTTATATTTCTTAAAACGAACTGTAAAAATTTAAAAATCGAATTCCTGACCATTAAATTGGAATACTATTAAGATACATAATAATAAACTGTGATATACGTTTAAATTATTTTTTTAACCATTTGGAAAAATGGTTATTTCCTTCGTCAGGGTAGGAAATCAAAAGCATATCTGAAGCATTTTATTGGTTTAATCCGCATTTTATTCATTTTCTGATTGGTCTATACACTAACCTTTACTTTCAACAGAGATGGATACTTCTGTTGCCGCTATGACAAAAAAGTAATAAAACCTACAAAAAAAATTAATAACTCAGAAACAAATTGAAATACAGCTTTCAAACAAATTGCATTTAAAAGTATATTTTTTTCTCTATACAATGGTGTAAAAAGTAATATTGTGGGATGTTTAGAAATTTAAGAATGAAATTTAATTTAAAATTGGTCGTCAGATTTCTTGGAAATCTGCCGATGGAAAAGCCTTTTCCCGAACAGCCAATGAAATGCTTGGATAATACGTAAGTTTCAGGTGGATAACACTTAAGTTTCAGGTGGATAATACGTAAGTTTCAGGAAATCTGACGCGTCGCAGGCGATTTTTGTCGCTTGCAATATTTACATCTCATAACGCTATTAATGTTTAATTCATGGCGTACGTAATATATGATCAACTCCGTGCGATTTATTATGTCTTAAATTTTAGTCTTTGGCAAAATCTTTTTCCAAATGGTCGTTGTAATTTGTTAAATTGCTTTATTTATTTATTTATTTTTTACTAGGAGGGCTCCGCCCCCTGCTTGCTACGCTCACCAACCCCCCGCGTAATCACTTCGCGATTCCGTTCGGTATCGCGAACCTATTTTCAAGCAAACCCAATTTTCTAGCCAACTTCAGAAGAAATTGTTTCGCGTTTCCATTCTGGATCGCTTCGCGATTCCTCATTTTCTTTGCATTCAATTGTTAGATTCCACTTGGTATAAACGCGCTCCTCCCTAACTGCTGACAATTTTATTTCCTTATCTCTAAGCAGGTAATCATTAGAGCTTACAGAGTTTCATAGTTATAATAATTATTAAATATAAAATCATTAAAAAAGAAAAAAATTATAGTTTATTTGAATAATTATAAATTAAATAAAAATTATATATATATAGTGTTAGGAATATTGTAAATAGTTAGTGTTTGTGTTTAAAATAATGTAAATAGTTCAATTAAGCTCTATTCATAATCAAATATTAGTTTTTGTTGCACTGAAATATCACAATTTGTTGATTTTCTGCAAGCAAGTAAACCCTACTAGATTTCAATGGTAGTCTATGGAAATCTGGCGAAATATTGGAAATAGCGCCAAGTTGGCGTCACACTTGGCGACTCATTTTGGTCGAGAAATTTAGTGATATATCGCCAAGTTGGCGACAAACTTGTTGACGTTTGGCGACAGAGCCCCTCCCTTGGTAACCTCTCTGATAGCGTCAGAAAGCTCTGACCAGTCACATGCGTTTCACGGTATCTACGCAGATTTTAATTGGTCCATTTCCAAAGCATTACTTTTTTTATATAGAGAAGGATATATCTGAAAATGTATTTTAAAATTTTAAAAATCGTTTTTCCGACAATTATATTGGAATATTTTTAAGATACATTACAATAAACTATGAAATATTTTTATTTTTTTTTATATATTTCAGAAAATTATCTTTAAAATATACATGCTTTGATTTATTTTATATTGAATAATGATGTAACAAAGAATTATATTTAACAAACTTTTATTTACACGCTACTTTTGAAAAAATATGTAATTTTATCACCTTTAACAAATTTTCTATCCTTCAAATTTTCTTGGCCCTCCAGAGAGCATATTCAGTATTGATAATAACGCCACATTTGTGACATTGCACAATGTGCAATCAATATATATAGAAAGAACAATTCGAAATTTACTTTATTAAATGCGGTTTGACGTGAATCGTACACGATATTTTAAACTACAGATTAAAATTTAAATTGATCATTTATTTTAAAAATAGTTTATTTCTAAAAACATAATATTTGATACTGTCACTTTAATATTAAATCAATGCAGTAAGACTTTTTTTTTTTTTTTTTTTTTTTTTTTTTTTCTTTAAAGAATAACACTTTTTGTAAATGCGAAAATTATTCAAGATGGATTGTTTAGATATTTAAGAAAAGTAAGATTAGATTTCTCTGATGCTTTAAAAATATTATTGAATTTTATATAATGTAGCTGATGTATAAATGTGTGTTTAAAATTACAGTTAATAATTTAAATTCATAAACTTTTTTCCCTTACCAGTGCAATTATGCAAAATCATCAATGCATGATATGTGTTCTTCTCCGCCAAAATATGTACAAGTGCATTGTATTAAAAAAAAGGATAAAATATGAAAATCTCTATCAAAAAATTAAAAATTCACCTTTTGGTTCTTTCTAAAAAATAAAATAAAGCAAACCATCGTCATAACTCTAAGTCACTGAAACCTTTTCTGAGATAACCTGAACAGTATTGTAGTATTTAAACATATGTATATATATACACACACACATATATACAGGGTGATTCAGCTCGTCGGTGACAAACTTTAAGGATATATAGAGCACACCTAGACGAACATTTTTGAATAGGGAATGTAGGGTCCCTGACGCGATGGTAAGGCGCTAGGCGCTTTCAAAAATTTGGGTGCCGAAATTCGAAACGTCATAAAAACTAGGGAAATGGTTAGATTTTCTTGCTTGTTGCGTCGAAATGATTCTGTTTGTTTAGACTTTCTTCAGTACCAATTTGATAAGCGTATCTCTTAAAACATGGATAGGGGGCGCTGCAGACTTTGGAGAGCTAGACAACAACTTTAAGCCCGTTATTTTGATAATTTAACACATGCTCGCCAAAGTTTATACTCTAACTTAAAGTTTGAACCCAAAAGTAGAGCCCTGCAAAAAGCGTAAGAGCCGGAATAAAATGTCAAAGTACAGGGTGGTCGAAACTCGAAGGCTCCTAGGAGATAAACAAACAGATTTCTTGACTTATGGCATGCATTTTCATGATTCTGTTTGCTGGGGCTCTCTGAAACTCAGTTGAACGGTACAAAAAGAAACATCGATAGGGGGCGCTTTGGGCAAAAAACATAATTCGTTGACATTTCGGACGCTAACTGGAAACGGGGCGCTACGATCAGTTAGAAACAAAACAAGAGAGTAATTTACTTATCATAAGAAGCTATTAAAACTGCAGTTTGTTTGTTTTTTTTAACAAACATAGCTGGTTTCAATCATGCACAATGCGCGCAATAAAATTTACATAAGGTGCTTTTTGCTGATTTATGCAAAAGATATCGTACCATATCGATATGCAAAAGATACGTAATGCGTAGACGACAACGCGAGATGACGTAGTTGTATGCGCAGATACGTCTTTTGAACGTGCGGTACCTACTTAAGCTTCGGGTTACTTGTCTGCAGATCGGTAGTAGGATGGAACGGTACACAAACTCTGAATTGGCTGACATGCATTTGGCGTATGGCGCTGCTGGTTGTAATGGACGAGCCGCTCAGCGGTTGTACGCCGAGCGTTACCCCAACAGGCAAATCCCCTGCCATGCCTTCTTCGCTCGAGTACACCAGAGGTTGTCCACAACGGGATCTTTCGACGGAGGCAGGCCTGAACGGGAGCGATCAGTGAGCACCCCCGACAACGAAGAGGCTGTGCTTAACCTGGTTGAGGACAACCCAGGTCTTAGCACGAGAGATATCCCCAGACATGTTGGCATTTCGCAAGCAACTGCGTGGCGCATCTTACGTTCCCGGAATCTGCACCCCTACCACATCCAGCGGGTGCAGTTGCTCAGAGAGCAGGATTTTGGCCCTCGAGTGGAATTCTCAAGATGGTACTTGGCGATGAGATCCAGGGATCCCCGTTTTGTAAACAGCATTTTGTTTACGGACGAGTCCACCTTCAGCCGGGAGGGAATGTGGAACGCCCACAACAGTCATGTGTGGTGTGATGAAAATCCACATGAAACCAGAAGCCGAGCAGCCCAGGAGCGTTTCTCAGTAAATGTGTGGGCCGGCATTCTGGGGGATTGCCTCATTGGCCCTTATTTGTTACCTGAACGGCTGACAGGTGGAAATTACCTGATTTTCCTGGATCAAGTGCTGCCGCAGCTTCTGGATGAGGCGCACGTACCCGAAGGTTCGCGTCGCCAGATGTGGTTCCAGCACGATGGAGCTCCGGCCCATTACACGAACGACGTGCGTCTCCATCTAAACGCAAGGTATGGCCAGCGGTGGATCGGGCGTGGGGGTCCAGTTCACTGGCCTGCCCGATCACCAGACCTCACCTGCTTGGATTTCTTCCTTTGGGGTTACCTGAAGGCCGAGGTATACCATACACCTGTCAGCAGTGCTGAAGAACTTGTGGCGCGCATTGTGGCAGCTGCAGGGCAGATCAGAGATACTCCTGGCATTGTTGGAAACACACACTCCTCAATGCGACGGAGGTGCGAAGCCTGCATCATGGCCCAAGGTCGAAATTTCGAGCATCTTCTGTAGTGTTATTTTTTGTAAATAAATTTCCAGTATCATTGATGTTTTTGGTCTAAATTTATTCAGAAGTGTTGAGCAGAGGTAGAAAATGTGTTTTCATTATTACTAACTGATCGTAGCGCCCCGTTTCCAGTTAGCGTCCGAAATGTCAACGAATTATGTTTTTTGCCCAAAGCGCCCCCTATCGATGTTTCTTTTTGTACCGTTCAACTGAGTTTCAGAGAGCCCCAGCAAACAGAATCATGAAAATGCATGCCATAAGTCAAGAAATCTGTTTGTTTATCTCTTAGGAGCCTTCGAGTTTCGACCACCCTGTACTTTGACATTTTATTCCGGCTCTTACGCTTTTTGCAGGGCTCTACTTTTGGGTTCAAACTTTAAGTTAGAGTATAAACTTTGGCGAGCATGTGTTAAATTATCAAAATAACGGGCTTAAAGTTGTTGTCTAGCTCTCCAAAGTCTGCAGCGCCCCCTATCCATGTTTTAAGAGATACGCTTATCAAATTGGTACTGAAGAAAGTCTAAACAAACAGAATCATTTCGACGCAACAAGCAAGAAAATCTAACCATTTCCCTAGTTTTTATGACGTTTCGAATTTCGGCACCCAAATTTTCGAAAGCGCCTAGCGCCTTACCATCGCGTCAGGGACCCTACATTCCCTATTCAAAAATGTTCGTCTAGGTGTGCTCTATCGATCCTTAAAGTTTGTCACCGACGAGCTGAATCACCCTGTATATAGGTAAAATAGTATTACATCTATAGCTTAAGGTAGTATGTTTTTCGCATTTTGCCTTGCTTTTACGAAGTTTGATAACTAATATTTGAATTATATAACACAGAAAATTCACAAAATTTTCCTTTTCGTGTAAGAAAGATTTTTTAATGTTCAATATACTGCCGCTCATAGTTCATATAAAAGACAACTTACGAGCATCATAGCATAAAATCATTTTTCTGTAATATTACACTAAAACCAATTGCTATTTGAAGTTCTTTAAACCGAAATGAACTTTAAACATAAGACAGCACTAGGGAAGGAATAAAAGTAAATGGTATAAAAATGCATATACTTATTCTATCAATTTGCTTCAAAATACGTTATCAAAAAATTATATTATTGGCGAGAAAAAGTATTCACTATGACAAAATGATGGATAATAAAAATAAACATTTTATTTTAAACAAATTAAAAAAAAATAAGATATTATCTGCTACATTTCTTATAGAGAGTCTGAAATTTTTGGAACACCTGCTTGGAAAAATATTTCGTGCATGATCAAAACCGTGAAAGCTCTCCACACGTCTAACAAGTTGGAAATTGCACGCCAAATTTGGCAAATGAGGTCGTTCGTGTGATAACTAGTTTTATAAATATTTTTTTCACTGCATATTGTATTGAATGTATATTTTAGTGCACTGCATAAGTGCATATCAATTTCTTTATGTTTGAAAATATGTAACATCATTAAAATGCACTTGAAATAACTTTTCCCCATTGCCGTAATGTAACAGAAAATTTTTACTGTCCCTGTAATTAAACTATAAATCCGATTTTCTTAAAATTTGAAATGACTCAACAAAATTATGCAGCAATTATATATTTTAAATTTCAAACGATTCGCTTGGGTAGTTTTTGCGAAGGACGGACGGACGGACAGACGGACTGAACGACGACAATAGGTGCTACGTATTTGCATAATTACGAACGCACCTAAAAATGGAAAATCAAACAGATCAAATGAAAAGTGTATTGCAGCGAAGTTTGTGCTGCATGGATGATGTGGTAGATGGTGGAGTGCTTATTTATGAACAATTCCGTGATAGTGAAAGAAAGCAACTACCATTAATATTACTACAGACTTTACACTTTTAGCCTTCTTTACTCTTTAGAAATTAGTAGTTACAACATTATGCTGATCTTCCTGACTTTATAATCATGCATATATATCCAGTATTGGGATTAGAATGATGATTAGGATGATGAAGAACTGAAGTGTGATGCACCACTTGCCGTATGTCCTGGAGCACATCTACCGACACCTGTTTCTTTTTCGAATTAATTATCTCGGCACACTTCTCTCATATGTATAGATAATTTTAAAATAATCTTGATGAATATTGAAATCCACGCTGTAAGATATAACTGCAGCGGAACTAGTCATGATATCATTCGCGGTGATAGTGGGAACACCAGAATCAGTTTATTGTACTAAGTGCTTTTGTATTTAGTAAGACATCTTTACTATGTGCCTCTATAGGGTAATTCCGGGATTTATGTCGCACATTGTTTTGAATTTGTGTATAAAGTCCCATGGTGGACATAAAATAAAAAAAAGTCATGCTGTGCTATTTAATGTTAAATATAGAACGCGTGTATTTGCGACAAAAAAATTCAAAACAAATCATTAATATGTTTTAAAATTTTTTTTCTAAAACATAACACTGCGGCGTGTCACCCGTACATTCAGGCTGAGACGCCGCACTTGTGCGGTAGTTATGCCGCGCTTGTAATAAGAAGAGAATGAAATTATGAATAAAAATATTAAAAAAAATATTCATATCTGGACTATAATTAACTATGTAATAACAAAATACAATCTACAGAAAAAGTGTCGAAAAAGTACAGACTTTATGTAACTCCATTTAAACACATGATGCAACCAAGCCAATTACACTTCTTCTTTTTGGGAGTAGTTTTCTAAACATTCCTTGCAAAGAACGTCTGCGTTACGCGTAATCCGATTTTCCATTATTATCATCTTGACTTGCATCTTTCTTGCCCTTCTTACTTTTTATTTCCCCCTTTTTCTCCTTTGGTTTAAATAAACTTGATAACATGCCTAACATGTTAGTCTGTGCAAAATGAAAACGAAAAGTTTAACACTTAATCATCCCGTACAAAAGAAACTGCGGCATGTATACCGGAATAGCAGTGCGCCAGGTATCCCAATTTGCATGGTGCTGACGTCGGCCATCACAGTTACCTGACATCGCTAACGTGGACGGCTTAACCATACGCACATTACTCTATATAAACTCTACACTTAGTTTTGACTTCTAAATCATGCATGCATTTAGTAATTAGAGTATAAAAAGTATTTAAACATAACGTGTTTAAAAGTTTGGACAGTGAAATCGTGCACTTACGTCAAATTAAGGATTGTACTTCTACAAGTAAACGTCGAAATGGGATTCACGCTATACACTAGTTAAAATAACCTCATTGCGCACCTATACTGTGCGTTTGACGACCATCTATCCAAAATTAGAAGAAATACAAGGCGTGCGGCATCTATCCCGTATACGGAAACTCTCCCGGAGTTACTCTATCTTATTTGCCTTTGTAAATGATTTATAGAATCCCCCCGAAAATACAATTTTCCATATTGTTAATACTGTATTTTCGTAAACGAAAGTAACATGAGCATTATTATGTGTGTTTTGTCTAGTAAAATAAAAGTAAATAAATAAAATAAGTAAAATAAAATCCTAACCCCCCGCCCCTCTAACTTTGGAAAAAGTAAAAAAAAAAATACCTATTTTAACAATATGTTACTTTATTTATTTTTAATCTGAAATTCAATGAAATATAATATTTTTATTTCAGTTGTATTTGCAAAAAATGAAAATTCCTCGTCCATTGTTGAATTTATATGCGTTATTAGATTGAAATCAGTGCAATTGTATTAAAAAAATAAAGGAAAATTTAATAAAACATCTTGTGATAAATAAAATGTTTTAGAAACGGTTTACGATATTAAAACACGTTTTCTATAATTTTATTTGGGATAATAAATTTTAAATTCTAAATTGGTATCATTTAGTGTATTAAATGGGTTGTCCTATATGCAATATAAATAAGCTGAGAATGTAATACCAGTATTGGACTAATTTTAATATCTGGAAATTTGTCCACACAAATGTAATTTCATTATGTGACTCCATTTATACGCATAAACTTTTCTTCCATCTAAAACTTTATATAGTTTCTGGTTTTATTATTTTAGACAATGTTTAACAAATTGTAGTAATTTTAAAAAAGATATAATTAAAATTGCAAAGTAATAAATGTAAACGAGCAGATAGCTGTGTTAGATCTGTGTTAGATCTTGGTTTGTTTACTTTAGACGATGTTTAAGAAATTATAGTAATATTTTAAAAAAAAAAGGTACAATTAAAATTGCAAAGTAATAAATGTAAACGAACAGATAGCTGTGTTAGATCTAACAAGGAGAATACAGTAACAGTAAAATGCTAAAATAAATTTTAACACGCTTTGGACAGAGAATAACAATGTAAGAAAGGTCCAAATAGAATTTATATTCCACAGAATGGAAGATTCATCTGGTGTATTTTTGTCTTACAATATCACCTGACGTTGCACATGTTTTACAGGGTGTCCCCGAATTCATTTGCCAAACTGCATGGGAATGTAAAGTACACATTAATAAGAAATTTTGGTATAGCAATGTGATGTCGGAAATGGAAAGTATTTGCAAAAAACATGACCTGCGGAGGAAATAAAAACAAGCGATTTTTTGTCATAATGATTGCAGTAAGTGTTCAGTTGTGCCACCACTAACATCTATATCGACCTGAAAGTACTTAGCAAATGATTGGTCGACCCTTTCGAAGGTTTCAAATGTCTATGATACACAGGATAACTCTGATGATGATATCATTGCAAGACTCATCTGTCGTTACTGTAAATGTTCCTGACACACTTCGAATTTCCTGAAAGGTACACCAATCACTTGATAAACGCTCCCAGTGGCATATCTAAGCACTTACTATAATTGTTATGTCAATAAAATGCTCGTTTTCATTCTGTCGCATTTTTTTATTTTCGCCAAAACGTTTCATTTCTGAACCCACATTGTCGTACCAAAATTGCTTCTATATGTGTGCTTTACCTTCCCCTGCAGTTTTGACCCTGCATTCGGGAACACCGTGTATAGAATTGAATTTTATGAGGGATGTTCTAATGATAAAGTATTTCTTCAGTTTAATCAATCGTGTATTCAACACACCGTCCTTGTACAATCCTTATGTTCCTACTATGTACTTCCTTATTCCTTCTATCCGCTTTACTACTGAGCTAGTATAAAACAATGACGATATAAACACCAAACATGCGGTTCATAGAAGTAACGGCTTACACTATGTATGAAACGTTTGTTGCTTTAAAATTTAAAAATGTATCTTTGGCTTCTATGGTAAAATAATAACATTTGATATATTTTAGATTTTATATAAAATTTTAAGCCATAAGATCAGTTGTTGATCGTCTTGTGTTAGTATTTCGAAGCATATGAAAAAACTGACTTTAAAGGTTAAATCTTTTATTACCGACCACTGAATTTGAATATTTTTTAGAGACAATTTTAAAAAATAAGAAATTCTTTTTAACTATTTTTTTTTATATTTCTGGTAATTATTTATTAAAAAGATTTATGCGTTGATTTATTTTATAATGAATACCAATGTAGGAAAAAAATATTTCTAAAAATTTTCAAAGTACACAATATTTGCTATAACCCAGCAAAAAAGAAACAGTTGGCCATCAGCTGGAAAAAACTGGCAGCCAGTACTGCCATCAGCGGTTAAGTGCAATGGTGCCATTACTTAAACCTGTACAAAAGTGTCCGAGCGGAATGCAGCTGGCCCATCATTGATGGCCAACAGCAGGCCAGCATTGGTATGCCATCACATTACTTCAATCCGGCACTTTTCCTGCAGTGCTACCACCTATCCCACTGCTATTCCTTTGCTGGCCCAGCACTTTCCCTTACAAAAATTTCTTATAGAATTCTATAAAAAAACAAAGTTTTATATAATTATGTCTCTTTTTTTCTATATGCTAGTTTCACCAAGAGCTACAGAAATATCTGTAGAAGTGCCTATAATAGAAATGTCTATAGAAATATTTGAACTTTCAGCGGTTTCCATGTGGTCACCCTCCCACCAACCGCGCTCGATGCTGTTTGGTTTTCGTGATCATGAACTAGTACTTTCAGCGCACGCGACGACTTTTCGTTGTTTTCAAGCTCTCATTACACTATTTCAAGTTTGTTTCTTTTGTGATTTACGTACCCAATCTTTAAACTGGTGTAGAAAGTATTCTATTGTATAGAAATCCTATATATTTTATAAGCTTTTTTTTATTATTGATTCTGAACTGTGTTAATAATGAAAACTGAAATCCGTTGTAACCTAGTAAAACCAGATTTAAGGTGAAAAAAAAGTGCGTTGAAATAAATAATTTATTTATTTATTCATTTACTTATTTATTTTATTGGTGGCAGTGGTGCTATATTTTTTAAAGTTAAAAAAAAATTAGCTCCATAGCTTAAATTGTGTTAAGATATTCATTTCAGATTTGTGTTCAAATACTCAATGTCTTCGATATTCGCAGCGCCACCTAGCGTAAGGGTTCCCAGCAATAATGCTGCAAAAGTTTGTGCAATTCCATGTAGTGGTGGGCAGCGCATGAGATAAAACGGATGCCCTCCAGAATTTTATCTGATGATTTCCAACAACAAAGTTGACTGAAGCTGTCCAGCAGTGGTCATACAGTGGTAGACAATCAGCCAGCACTTTTCCATCATTGCCAGCACCTATCTTGCTGCTGGCCAGCAATTTCCTCTTTGCTGGGAAGTGATAAAAATAAATTTTAAAAAGGCAAATAATACATTTATTTATTCAAATTCCGTCATGTTTCATTGCATTTGACGGCAACATTCTCAATAAACAAAGGTATATTTTGCTTTTTTGTAACTTATTTTTATCACTTATAGCAAATATTGAGTACTTTCATGTTTTGAAGTGATTTTTTTAATATATTTTTGTAACAAAGTTTTGCTTCCCTGTGTATGTTCCACAAATACGATTTTATAAGCCTTACAATATTTTTATTGGCTCTAGAGAGGATACATATTATTCATGATCATGACACATTTGTGACATTACATGAGATTAGATCAAAATATCTAGAAATAATTAATCGTAAATGTCATTATTGAATACAGTTCATTAAGAACAGTATATGATATTTGATACTATGTGTTATGTTTAAATTATTAATTTATTTTAATACATACAGAGTACGTCAGGTATTTGAGAACCAAATAACGGCTGCTTTCAAACATGAGCATTTTTTTACATTTTAATGTTCCACAGGATGAACATTAATCTGGAATCCACTGTGGTCGTTCCATGGCAACTGGGTCGCAATCCCAACTCTTACTGGTTTTCAATATATTTCATGCACTGATTTTTGCTGTTAAATATGACTATTTCAATTTTCATTTTTTTTCTCTCTCTTCTGGTCCAGTGAATTGGCAATAGGTGCTCAGTTTTGAAAAAAAGCAAAAAGACCTTGTACGGGAACGAGGAAAACTGCGCTCCAAATATTCTGGGGTGGACCACACTCGCCCACCCCCCGACCGCCGACTGGAAGAACATTAAGCTCGAAGCCGCTGCAGTCGCCCGATTGCTCCAACGGAAAGGAAAAAAAAATTGGTACCGGACAAAATTAAAAGGAAATTCACCAAGCCATGGGACGATCGTTTTAATGCCCTTGCAAACATAATCACTTTTCCACTGGATGTATAGTTGCAACGCAACTAGGTAATCCATTCAGCTGATCACATTGTTCCATTGGTATATTTAAAATTGTATTTTTTTAAGTCATATAATTTTTTTTATGTATTGGAATAATGCAGAAATATCATTTCATTGTATGCGTTCATCCCCGCCAGAATCGGTATATGTGGCGTTGTATTACGAAAAGAAAATTTTAAAGAATATTATTAAACTCTTTAATTAAAAATAAAAAAAAACATTTTTAAATTAATACATGCTGGTTAATTGTACAATGAAATATTATAAATAAGAATAGATTCGGAAAAGCACATAAAGCTGATAAATGGTACAAACAACAAAAGACATTATATGAACTTGTACAAAGAAATACGATGATAAAAATACAATAACTATGTTTCGAACTACTTCCGGAGTCGTCCTCAGGATAAAGTTATAGTTGTTTGTACAATTTAGCAATTTGACATTCTTATTTATAAGCATTTAAAAATTTCAGTTTTTGGTTCTTCTTTAAAAAATCGCCAAAAGAAGATTTTAGTGCAACAATATTGTTAATACTGCAATCCAAAGTAACATGTGTATTATTTATTTCTATTGTAATCCATCATTTTATAAAGACTTTATTCTGTTGTCGGATTTCGTATGCAATTTATAAATTTATATATATATATATATATATATATATATATATATCATTAAATAATATCCACTTTAAAAGAGTAAAACAAGTGGGTTAATTAAAATAAAATCGTAACATATCGATCTAACTTTGCAATAGGTAATTAAAGTTCTTTAAAAAATATGTTACATTTTATCCTGAACTTGAATGAAATAGAACCTTTTTATTTCATCTGCATTTGCAGAAAATCAAATACTTTAATTTCATTTGTTGCTGACCTTTTCAGAATTTAATTATATATGCAATATTTCTTGTAACCGATGGCATTGTAGAAGGAAATAAATGGAAAATTTAATAAACATTCCTTCCATAATAAAACAATTTATATCCATTTGACGACATGGAACACGTTTCCTTTTTTCTGTTTAGACTATAAATATTTAAAACTTTAACGTTATTAAATAGTATATTAAAACTTCTTTTCTATAGCTTAAGTAAATAGGCAGTCAAAACAATGACTATGTTTGGAATGATTTCCAATATCTGATTATTTGTGCATACAAACGTCAACACATTAAAGAATTTGCCATGCTTAAATTAAGAAAACTATTTCATTGCATTATGAGAATTTATTTATGCATGTAAACTTCAGTCCCGCCTAAAGTATAACATATTTTGTAATTGTATTACTGTGGTCAATATTTAATAACTTTGCATAATAATGCATAAAAAATATGTAATTAAAATTGCCAAAAATAAATTTCACAAAAGACAGCTGTGTGAAGCCTAGTAAAGATAATACAGTAACAGCACCAGACTAAAAAAATTTCAATGGGCCTTGGAATAAAAATAAAAAATTAATAACCATCAAAATACACATTATTCGATAGGATGGAAAATTTTAGTTTTTTTCCTCTCTTAATGTCACCTAGTATTGTACGTGTCCTGTTGATTTAAATTTTTGGAAGGATGTTTATGAGTTAAAAAATATGCTAAGTTTAATTAATGGTGTATATAGAACTCCATCATTTTCAAAAACTTATTTTTATATTTATAAGCATTATTTCTTCTATACCTTTTCTTACGGTGACAGTATAGGAAAGTAAGGACATACACACAGAGCCCAATCTCAGACTGAAGAATTTGCCTAAAATATAACACACCGACATTCTACATTTTGGTGATATTCATAAAATATTGTTCTATTAGCCGATCGGGACAAACATGGTATTAATGGCAGTCTCTTAAAGATGATTCTGGTTTTTGTATAAAATGGTCTCTGGGCAATACAATTTTATTGCCCATATATCGCCATTATCTTGTAAAGTCAATCAACCATTTAACGCTTTCTACTAAATACTACTTGTTAGATGTCGGCACATTTTAACATTTAGCTGTCTCTTCTTACCTCCCTCCATTCGAATATAAGTCGTATCGTCATCTGTGTACTAGACGTACTTTGACTGTAATGGCAAATGATTTTTTTCTCACATCTTGAAGACACATCTCCGTGTATTATTAATTATATATATATATATATATATATATATATAATTAATAATATTTCAATTAATTTTCAGTAGTGAAATTACGATTATTGAATATTATATACTTGATTTCCACATTTCTAACAATGCGTATAACCATAAAAGAAAACTGTCCATGCCAATAATCGAAACAGGATCCTTTGAATTACTCCCCGATGATGTACTATTGAGCTACGAGGACGATATCCAGCATGGTATGTCTTAATCTCCTATGTCAGTAAGTTTGCAACCATAGCACAAGTTTGAATTGTCTTCTCGAGCTCACAACCTTGCGACAAAAATATCAAGCAAAATGTTTTATTTGTCGATTCTTATTTATGTGTCATATTTTCCGCAGTGTTGTTTGCTCAAACGTAGAACATTGTTGATTTATTCCGAGGATCCGGGTTCGATTCCCGGCTTATACTTTTTTTAATCAATTGGCTACACGTTTAGTTAGCAATGTGAAAATTCACGAATTTAATAGTCTCACACTCATATAAATAATTAGATTTGAGAGTGGATACATTTAAAAACTTCGAACAATAGGAACAGGTAACTAAGTCAAACATCGCCAAACATTTTTTTTCTTTTTCAGTCATATTTATAAAAATTGTTTATAAAACATACTGTACAGTACATGTTTTGAAAACGGCTAATAATCATAACGGTATGGATCACGTGGAACAAATTAAATATAAAACAGATAATTTGTTTTCATTTAAAGAAAAAAAAAATTATCCCATTACATTTTTCTACTTTTTAAACAAGCATGCACATAAATTATTTCTTAGATTTCCAATCAAATACGTGCAATTTACACGAAGTCTCGAAAATAGTAGAGATTTAAAATAGTACTAACTCTATTTGTTGCCTTTTAGAATTCTGCAAACTTCATCTAGATTCAAGTCACGTCTGCCATCGCATATAACTCAATTTGATTGCGGTTCAGCGGAACGTGATTAACAGGATAGATTACTCTGATGGATTGAGCATTTCTTCTCAGAATTAAGGCATGTATAGCAACATGAAATTTATTCATTATTGATTAGATTTATTAATTATGAATCTGAATATAGTACATATAAATTAGCAATTATTTAAATCTTTAAAAATATGTATGCTGGATGTGGACGAAAACTATGAATGATGTATATGTAATTGAAACTGTTATATTGGAATATTTTGAATTATTTTACTGTAGTTGTCGAAATATAACATACTGAAATATAGAAAATATAACATTTAGAACTCCCAATTAATGGGGAAATGTACAGTCGCGAAAAAAAAAAGTAAACACCCCCTACTAACTCCTCAACAAATTATCGTAGACGAAAGTTACTGGTACCGGACGATTGGAAATAAAGTCTACTTTTAAATGGTGTGTATAAAATTGGCTTAGGGGGCCATATACATATTAAAACTAATCCAAACTTCATTTTTTTTCAAAGTCAGTACCCAAATTTAACGATATATTTCAAATCTTCGGTTCAAAATATGCCTAAAAACCAAATTTCAAGTCATTCGAATGATAAGTTTTTGAATTATAGACATTCAAAATTTAGTACTTCTAATGTTAAATTACATTTTCATATTTTTATTTATATCTCCTGAAATTATGCTCCTAATGAGCTAATTTTTTGTGTAGCAATAATACTAATATAACCAAACATAAATACGTTGAATTTGGAATTTTTATAATTTTATGATATGAATTATGAATTATGAAATTAATATTCGAAAAAATTATGAATTGCAACCTACAATTTTTTTTGATAGATTTAGATTTATTAAGTCCTGCTTTATGGAAATTCAAAAATTTCACATTTTTCTTCCAATTAGTTTTCAAATTATGCTTAAAAAACTGCAAAATGATGGTTTAAGGGGCCGTCTATGATGGAAGTGAATAGACATTTTGAAATTTATTCTGCTGTACTGTAATCTAACACGCTTCATTGACTCCTTGAGTAGCGCTTAAGGTGCCTTGATCAAGGAAGGGGCTCTCTCGGTTAACAATCCAGTACGGAACTTCATTTTGGATACAGCCCTTAAAATACGCTCGTTTTAAAATAATTAATTTCTCGGAAACTTATGGTACGAATTGCATAAAAATTCGTTTTTAGGCTAATTGAAGGGTGTAGAGTTCATTTATGCTGTCAGAATTGGGTACTGCTATTGGAAAAAACAAAGTTATGGTTTGTTTTAATATGTAGATGGCCCTCTAAGCAAATAGTTAACGGATCCAAACCACTTAACTGTTTTGCCCAAACTCTGTTCGGGCAAGAAAAGTGAGCTTGCTTTATTACTTAAAGCTTTTCCACAACACTAATTTTTACCTGAAACTGTCGGGTCACTAAATGGCAGATTTTCACGATTATTTAAGGCATAATTTTTGTACATAAAAATTGGTGTTGGATCCCTCTTTTTTGTTTATGGTGTAAAACAAAAAAAAATGTGACAGTTAAGTGGTTAATAATATGAATATGAAATAATATGAAAGCAGATAACTTAATAATATGAAAAAAGATAGCTTAATAATATGAAAGTAGATACAGGGTGTCCATTAAATGACTGACCAATTTTGAACGTAAATAATAAAAAAACGGGTTGAGAAAAAAATGCGCCGCTTGCTGCATTGTTATTAGAAAATAAAAAAAATTTTAAAAAGCGCTTCGTTGAAATAGTTAGATTTTTTGCCAAAAGATGGCGCTGGCGGCAGCAAGCTGTAAGAAACACAGACATTACTCTAGTTCTCATAGGGATGGGCTTTTCGACTCATTTTGCAGAGTCGGCTTACATAAGGGACGATTCAACATGTTGAGTCGATTCTCGACTCACCTGCAGAAATAGGACTGGTTGGTTAGAAAGAAATTTAAAATAATATTTATGATCGAAAAATGTGTATTATACTTAATAAAAACCAGAAAAACATACTTTGAAATAAGCAACAACTTTATACACATTTAGCCTAAAGAAATTTTATTCAGGATATGTTCTTTTAAAACAGTGTTTCCGATATAGCATTGACAGGTCCCCTATCACAGAAAAGAAGAGAAGTGCTTTCTAAATCGGTGCATAAAAATATAGCAAATTTTAGAAAAAAGGAATCTGTCTGTGACAAGTTTTATCTTAAACATAAAAAAATCATGAACCCAATGGAGAAAATAGCATATGAAACTATCTGCTAAGACGGAAACCTGCCTAAAACGACATTTTATTGATTTTTCCAAAAACCGAATTCATCTGTACATTATATTCATGTTTTGACATTTAATATATCTGAAAATTTTATTAGAAAAGCCGCAAAGGATTCTAAGATATCTTTTACCACCCATCTCTCACGCCTACAAACTCATCTACGCTGAAATGGAAGGATGCCTAACCCATAACAGGTACTGCCGGTCGCACAGACCGGCTCTCTTTTCGATTTAAGGTTTAATTATAAAGGCTGCTGAAATGAAGTTTGGTTTTGGGTGATAGTGTTATCGCTAGAGATTTCTAAACACATTATTTTTAATTACCATAGTCCTGTACATAAAGTTAAGTACAGAAACAATCGGGGTCAAGTCATTCGGGATTTTTATTCATCTTTCCGTTAAGCGATCTGAGAGACCGCGCCATACTTGTAGCGTAACAAAATTTCACAATACCTGTTACGGGTTAAAAAAGTAAAAAATATCGACTTACCTGTGTTTTATTCCCGCGAGTCCCTCCTTTTCAAAATTTCATTAAAAAAAAACTATTATAGATTCTGACACACGTTTTTCATCCTCCCTACTCCCCTCCCCCTTTCAAAACTATCCTGTATGAAGAAAAGAACGGAAAAGAAGAATTCTGAACATTTCTCTTGTATGTGATTTGAAATAAGGAATGTTATTTAAAAAATATATTAATTAAACTTTTTAAAAAGAATATATAGAAAAACAGCAATTTTGAAGTTACTTGCTAGTATTTATATTTATAAAATTTAGCTGAAATAAGTAGACATTCAGTTTTATCTAAAACACGTAGGCGATGGAATAAATTCAGTAGCAAAACATTTTTATAAAACATTTGACTAAAGTTAAATTTCTTTTCTTTCTCTTCTAACATTTCAATATTACATGAGACAAAAACGGTTGAAAACATTTCAGAACCCAACGCTATTTTCATTTTTTTCAGAAAAATACAAAGATGATAACTGCTTGATTACCTATCCGGTGTACTGATAACACAATTAGTCATACACGAAATAATCCGCTCCGTGGTCCTCCCTCTTTTTTTCATATAATCACCCCCGCCCCCAATCTTACATCTTTCCTCTTGTAGATTCGATGAGTTAAAATAGAGGGTGTCCAGTAAATGACTATTTTTGAATGTAAATAATAACAACAACAACAAAAAACACGGTTTGAGAAAAAAAATGCATCGTTTTGCTGCATTGTCATTAGAAAATCAATAAAAAAAAATGCATTGCATTAAAAAGCTCCAAATTTTGCCACTATGTGACGCTGGTGACTGAAAACTAAATAACAATATTTTCAATATAGCCGCCCTCTCTAGCAATAATATGGCGTAGTCTCAAAACAAAATTTGTATATACGCGTGATAATGTCTCAGTCGTAATGGACTGACATGCATTATAGACATAATGTTCAATGTCGGCAAGACTTTGTGGCTCTTGCTGGTACACCTCTTATTTAAAGTGTCCCCACAGAAAGAAATCACAAGGATTTAAATCAGGTGAATAGGGGGGGGGACAGTCCATGCCTGTTCCTGTATGGTTTCTGAAGTGTAGAGCAATGACACGATCATCAAAATGTTCCTGCAGGAAATCAAATATTTCCACCGTTCGATGTGGTCTGGAACCATCTTGCACAAACCACGATGAACCACGTGAGTCATCCAAGGCATTTTGTATGGTCACAAAGTCATGCAGCACACCAAGATATCGTACTGCAATTACTGTATGGTGTAGAAAAAAGGGCCCAATGATTCCTTTCGAGGATATGGCGGCCCATACCGTGACTTTCGGCGATTGTAATGGTGATTGCACAGAAATATGGGGGTTTTCTTCCCCCCAAATCGCCAATTTTGCTTATTCACAAAGCCATCGAGATAAAAGTGGGCTTCGTCGGAAAACCAAATGGACCCCGCATCAATATCGCGACCATAAATCTTTTGAAGCAAATCGTTGTCAAAGGTCTCTCTTTGATAGGTGGTGCAAATATTCAAAGATCGACGAGCCTGAATCTTGTATGGAAAAATGTATAAACACTTTTTCATGATTAGATGCGTCGAGGATTTGCGTATTCCACACTCCCTTGAAATTTTCCTGACAGACGATCTAGGATGTGTTTGAATTGCCTGTTGAACTGCCTTGATATTATCGACAGTAATTGATGCATGCGGTTTCCCAACGTTTCCTGCGCGATCATCGTTCACGCTTCCAGTCCGTTCAAATTTTACAAACTTCTAATCGTGTTGTTCGCCGGTCCTTTACTCAAACTGAATTTCTGTTGGAAAATTCGTCTGGTTTTCACAACACTATGATTCAGACGGTGAAATTCTAATATTAAAAATATTCTTTGTTCCATAGAATATACCATTTTTATACAGCAAACTTTAACATGAACTCAAAAACAACTGGAGTTGGCCAAAGAGTCGACAAGTTGACTGTAAAATTCGACTCCTTCTAAGTGAGTCAAAGTGAGTCTATCGACTACTTCAAACTTAATTGCCTCGACTCAAAAGAGTCGAACTTTAATTTCCGCTCTGTTTGGAATTCGGAATCGAAGTCGACTCCAGGACTAGAGGACGCGTTTAACATAGTGTCGGACATGGAGAATCAAGAGTTAAAAATAAAGTGGATTTTTCACTCTTGAACTCCTCGATTCAATATCATATTTCAACTCATCGAATCCACAGGGGGAAAGATGTAGGATCGGAAGAATGATTAAATGAAAGAAATGGGAGGACAACGGAGCGGGGTATTTCGTGTATGATTAATTATGAAATCAAGACGCCGGATAGGTAATCAAATAGTTATTATCTTTGTACTTTTATGAAAAAGTGGAAATAGCGTTGGGTTTTGAAATATTTTTAACTGCTTTTGTCTCATATAATAATGAAAAAATTAGAAGAAAAAGACATGAAGTTTTTCTTTAGTAAAAGTTTATTATAAATATGTTTTGTTACTGAATTTATTTAATTGTCTACGTGTTTTAGATAAAAATAAACGCGTACTTATTTTAGTTCAATTTTATAAATATAAATATTGACAAGTAACTTGAAAATTGCAGGGTTTTCTATACATAATTTTAAAAAAGCTTGAAGAATATTTTTTTCTAATAATGTTCCATATTTCAAATTTTTATTTTCAGAATTCTTCTTTCCCGTTCTTTTCCACGTATAGACTAGTTTAGAAATGGGGGGGGGGGAGTCGAATATTTTAGAGCATTTCGTTATATCTCACCATATCTCTGCAGCCGTTTTAGGCAGGATTCTGAATTTCCAGAGAAAACGACTAGCAGCGGTCAAGGGCTGCAAAAAAATACTTTAAATTGTTTCTTAGAGAGTTTACTATTTCTCCCTTAAGAGGGTTAAAGGGAAAGTCAAATCTTTTAGATCATTTCGCTATATTTCAGCAGCAGTTTTAGATAGCTGTATGAAATGGGATAGTCGAAAGTTTTAAGATATTTCATCATATCATAGCAAAAGGTTTAAGTGGTAAATTCTGGATAACAAACCTATTAAAAAATAACTAAACACATGTTTCGGTGATTTTAAAAATTCTACCGCTAAGGATTTAAAGAGGAGGGCGAAAATGTTAGGACATTTCGCTAGGTCTCAGCAACAAATTTAGCTAGAGGCATGAAATCCAAGGAAAAAAATATATTAAAAAATAATTAAACACCTGTATTTCAGCGATTTTAGAGCTATTTTAGCCGTTTCCACTCCAACGTCGACTTTCAACTCAATAGTATAAGATCATATGAATAAGACAACTATTATTGATTTTCGATTAGATATTTTGAAAAGAAATATATAAAAAAGTTTTCATTTCGCTTAATTCAAGATTCTTTTGGAGAAACCGATCAGTATAGCGGGCAAGGACTGCTAGTATCAAATAAAAAAAGCCTTTTACGAACCAAATTAGCCAATTTACTCTTAAATATCCTTTTTTTTCTGGACCGTCTCACACAGACTAGGAATTTATGAAATTTTTAATCCTAAAAATTTCTAAGATTTTGGACGATAACGACTCTTTTTTAAAAGACATTTAAAATCGCGGGCGACCTCCTCACCCCCCCCCCCCCCCCCAACTTTTCCAGCATATTTCAAATTCACTCATTAACACCGAAAAGCAAAGTACGCAGAAAAGAAAATACAATACATCATATACCTCCGTTTCCTTTGCAACATTGCAATCCACTTTAAAAAAATGCAAATATAATCCTTTGAAAAAAATTCAGTCGTCGAAGTCTCTTTTCATTTCATATATTTAATATTCTACAATAGCTTTGAAATTTTAATAACCTGTTAATTATATAGTTACCTTTAAGCTAATGATCAAGTATCGATTTAGTTGTAATATTTAAGGGTGAAATAATCAGTTTGAAAATCAAAAATATCACAGAGGAAAATTACGATACCAACGAAAACATACGCCGCTCCCCCCCCCCCCCCCTCCTCGTTGAAATTATTTCACACACACAAACAAAAAAGTTCAGCAATTCTTATTTATGGTCAAAATAGGTGAGGCAGTTTTAATTTAAACCTTCTCTGAATTTGGTGCCCCTAATTTAATCATTTTACACCTCAATTCAGACGCGTAATTATCGGTACATAATTTGCACGTAATTGCACAGTGTCGTCTGTTATCTCTAGAAACATTTACAGAATTTTTTTAATGCTCATTTCGATATACCCAAAATATTTTACTAAAGGAAATTTACTAAAGGAAATATTTACACACACACGCGCACACAAAAAATCAACAATTTTTAATTACTGTCAGAATATGTGAGTCAATTTCGGTTAAACCTCTCTAAATTTGGAGCTCCTTAACAGCGGCGTCCGGGGCAGCTGCCACACCTTAGCTACGCCTCTGTTTTAATCATAAATATTATTTTAAATCTCTTTTTAACCAACCAGTCCTATTTCTGCAGGTGATCGAGAATCGACTCAACATGTTGAATCGTCACTTAGGTAAGCCGACTCTGCAAAATTAGTCGAAAAGCCCATTCCTATGAAAACTAGAGTAATGTCTGTGTTTCTTACAGCTTGCTGCCGCCAGCGCCATCTTTTGGCAAAAAATTGAACTATTTCAACGAAGCGCTTTTCAAAAATTTATTGATTTTCTAATAACAATGCAGCAAACGGTGCATTTTTTTCTCAGCCCGTTTTTTTATTATTCACGTTCAAAATCGGCCAATCATTTACTGGACACACTGTATCTTAATAATATCAAAGCAGATAGCTGAAGTAAACATTTTTAAAAACGCAAAATGACAGAAAATGTAGCTTCAGAAATAACCATCTATAGATTGCAATGTATCATGTTCTTTGCATAGCCCATTATAGGAATTTACCTACAAACTTATCTTATTACACTAAATAGAGGGTGTGTCTGAAAAAGCGGGAAAAACTTTACGATGTGATAGAACGCAGCTATACGAGCAAATTTCGTCATAGAATGTATGTCGGAACGTAAGAGGTGAGAATTTAAAAGGTAGTTTACCACTGTCCCAGGACAATGGATTGGTCGAGGTGGAGCCATAGCTTGACCACTAGATCGCCGGATTTCTAGTTTTGAACTTTTTCCTGTGGGACCATGTGAAAAGCCTAATCTACGCATTCCCCATTGAAATCGATAGGGATATAGTCGACAGGGTTGCCGGTGTTACCGGCGATATTCGGGAAATGTATCGTGTATTTGCAAATGTGCTTCATACCTTATTCCGCAGGTGTGAAGCGTGCATGGGAAGATGAGCAATTTATCTTGAGCAATTTCTGTGAACATTACATTAATTACATTCCTGTGAATAAAATGTTTTCTGAAGTATCTCATCTCCTTCTTGTGTTAATTCTTTAACTGCGACAGTGGAAAACTTCCTTTTAACTTCCGACCATACATTTTCTTACGAAATTTGATAGTATAGCTGCGTTCTATCACCCCGTAAAGTTTTGCCCCCTTTTTCGGATATAGTTGAGTTGCAAACTCCATAACGCAATTAAAAAACCCCTTTAAGCAATTCATGCACATGCATGGTATTTCTTGCGAATTTTTAATGTAACCCTGAATATGGTCTACAGAATTTATAAACACCTCGTAGTGTGGAAAAAATTATTTAAACTTAAAAACGCATACCAAAACTAGAAACGCACATTAAGAATTTATCGCTTATAGATAACGTAACCGAACTCTTTTGTGTGAGCTTGATACTGATAAACGCTTTGCACCACATTTTCAACAGAAAGCATGCTTTAGTGCACCTAAAAAATGATTATCAGTTTTATTATTCTTGATTAGTGTAATATGATTAAAATACACAGCAAAGTATTTTTCTCCACAGACCATACTGTATCGGGATTTATTGAAGTGCTGAAATAGTTTTAAGAACCCAATTCATAAACTCATTTAAACCACTTAGGAAAATGAAGTTAAGCGCGTTGCGAAAATCCCATGATGCAGACGTACAACACCAGGATTTCCCGCGTAACTGAGTCGATGCTGATTTCGTGTGAGTCAGCGGTTTTTCATATATATCGCCTTCATTTTCTTCTGACACAAACGTTAATCATATTAATCTAACTACATTATAAAGGACAAACATATCTGTGCGTAACGCATACGTCATTTTGCGAATGACAACACTTTAAAATTTGAAAACACAATTTTGTTTTTGCAATTTTCTCTATAGCAAATTTTTAAGCTTCGAAACATCGCACATTTTAAATTTTTACACAGTCGTATAAGGAAAAAAATGCTCTTTTGAATGCAGTTTGTTTGAAAGATGTATCTCAATTTATTTTTGCTATATTAATTTTTTTGTAGATTTTAATAGCATTTTTCTAATCGTGACAACAGAAGTACCCCATTTCTATTGAAAGTAAACGGAAAATAGTCGAAAATAGGAGATACTGCATCTTTTTGTTGCCATTTTCTCATAAAACCTGAAGAAAAAGTTGAAATTAAAATATGAGCTATGTCGAGAATATTGTCTTTTATTCCGTGATAATGACGTCATATGCATACTTTTCTATAGACGAAGTTTAAGACTGAATTGCAAAAGTGGATTGCATTAGCGGATGTAAATGATATCATTGTATAAAAAAGCATGTATTTTAATTCTTAAATCCGAATTATGTTTTGTAGAAGTGCGTCATTTTCAGATCCCAACTGCTTTGAAATTTTTCACAGGTAAAATGGCTTCACTTTTGAAAATAATATAATCGAAATCACACACTGATAAAACGCAATGTTAAAAAAAAAATTTAGAGTGTATTTATAAAAGAGAGGTGACATGCAAATAATAGCGATTTATATTACAGAAATTGATGATTTTCGCCTGGATGGATTTGCTTTGCCGAGTTAGACAATCAAACAAAAAATTCGAGGTTAAAAATAATATCATGTTCCTGAAGTTTCTGACAAAATTCTCTCGAATAATAGAATTTTATTGCTATTCTTTGGGACTTTCTACTATAATTTTTATCAAAATAACATAATTTGCTTAATTTAATTTTTTCTAATTTTATAAAATCTATATATTTAAAACACAAGTGTGTTTTTCTGCACTTATCTTTCTGCTGAACCAATTTTACTAATATATTTTTTTTTAACTGAAAGCTGTTCATTTGTAGATGTGATCTCACTATCTGTTTATTTTTAAATATCCACCCTTTTATATTTTAAATTTAAAAGCATTTTATGAAATTTCTTCAAAATGGTGAAGATTAGATAGCTTTCATTTTTGCAGACAAGAGAGAAATAATGAGGTATTTTTATCTTTATTCATGCCATTTTCTGATAAAAATTCAAAATTGTTGATAAAAATTGTTGAGTAGGGTTTAGAGGCGCAAAATCCCATTAGGAGCATAATATTATATTAGGGGCATAATAACGGAAAATGACATACTGCTTTTGAAAACACATTTTTTCGTCATAAATTTTCTATATTGTTTTTGCTTCTGCATGTGTACTGATACTAAGTTTCAGACACTAAGAAAAATGCTTATTTAAGTGAAAATGAAATCATATTTAAAGAAAACAGTCATTTTCTTAGATAAAACTAAAAATTTTAACATAAATGCGTCTAAAAAACATAAATCGCGGATTTTTTTTTTCTCTCCGGAATTGAGATTAGAATCTCATGTAAAGAGTGCGTTTTTTCACATAAAAGATGTTGCTGACAATCGTGACTTCAAGTTTTGAGTTAAAATGATTTTGAATTCATCAAACAAGATACAATTTTTTTTGATGGTGGATATGAATAGGAGAAGTGCGTATGTAAATTTTGAGAAGGTGAAAATTGCTGTATCTCATTCCGAATACCAAGCATAAGAGCCTCAATTGATAACCACATTCTAATAACTGATCCTTATTATATTTTACTGATTAATTATCTATATTATAAAGAACAAACGTATCTGTGTGTAACGCTGACGTCATTTTGCGAATGGCAAAACTTCACGATGAAATTTCAATCTTGAAATTTTCGCTACTGCAATTTTTTTAAACTTCTGACCATCGTACAGTTTCAATATTCGTTGCATAGGGAAAAAAATTACTTTCAAATGCAATTTTTTTTTTAAAAAACTGTATCTAATTGACTGATGTATTATGTTTTCTAAAATAATTTTTAAGCATGATTTTTTTTTTAAGTTTATCTTATCACGCACCGGTTTCAATGCATAATAATAATAAACATTTTGCACATAAAGCAATAAACAGTATTTGTTTCTGACTATTTTTGCATAACGAAATTAATACTTCCTTTATAAACAAATAAAAGAATAATATTAAAAAATACCAAGCTAACATATTTGTGAAAGAAAAATTAACGAAATTAATACTTCTTTTATATACAAATAAAAGAATAATTTTGAAAAAACACAAATCTAACATATTTGGAATCGTACAATTTAAATTTTTAGATCAGCAAATAGGATTTTTTTTCAAATAGAATTTGTTTGCAAAGTGCATCTCAGTTTACTGATTGTCTATGGTTTTAAAAACAATTTTAAAGCATGAAATAGTTTTTAACTGATCTATATCGCGCTGAGCTCGATTACGAAAGATTGGTCAGTTTGCCCTTAAAAAAAAATAAACAGTTCATCATTTTCTTACGGCTAATATCCATTAAAAAACTTCTGTATGAATAAATAAATAAAATAATATAAATAAAAATCAAATTTAAGAGACATGTATAAGCTCTGAAATTATCAGAATGTAAAAGGATGCCGCAGGTAGCAAAATCTTGGTCAAATAACTCTTAGCATGCGGTTAATAAGAAAATATCGCTTTTGATAAATTTCAAAAATTCATTTGATTGTATAATTCACATTTTTCATATAAAATGCTTTTTTAATGTAAGTGAGGTATCTAAATAATTTATTGCATATAAAAAATTATTAGTTTTCAATTTAAAAAAAAAAATGTTGTCACATATATTCTTTAACTCGGGAAGCCCGGGTATGATCGCCTAGTATATATAAAAGCCGTTCTCTGTGTGTATGTCCTTTATACAAATCTTTAATGTTCGACCGATTTGCACGAAACTCGATGTACATACGTTTTAGAACGTGGAAAAGATCACTGTCTACTTAAAAAAAATATCAGACCACTATTTATCCCTTTTTTCTACCACTTCCATAATTTAACATTAGAGAAATATCTCTTTTTAAATCATTTCTAATTCAAACGTTTCTTTCATGTTGTCAAACCCTAAAAAATGACACAATAATGTGAAAAAAATAAGGATAACGCGTGTATTTTGTTTCTATTTGCCAATAAAAATTCAGATTTTCTTGCTATATTTTTGCGTGTTTGATATTAACTTTATTCTAAACAGAAAATTTACATTTTTTTGTATATAAAATAAAAACTTTAACTATAAGAGCGGGAAAATAACGTAGCACCTCAATTTGAATTTTTTTAAATTAAAACATCTATTTTAATACAAACAGTCAAATTTCATGAAAACAATTTAACAAAAAGAAAAACTAGTTGGATGTGCCAATCCCAAAACTTTCTTCTATCTTATACATCTTAATATTTCAAAAACTAGTTACACATGTTAATACTTATATATTATTAGTTCATTACTATACCAACTTTGATTTTCATCTTAAATTTCTGCTTCAGTCAATTAAATGAACTAAAAACGAGTTAATCTATATCAGATATTTGTTAAAATTAATAGTTTTTCCTTATTCTGTTGTTATCAGATGTTTGTGAATAGCCGGCTTAGCAGGAAGTGAGTTCCCGCCTTTGCACGAGCCGCCGATGGACAATAGAACTACGAAAAATCAAGAAAAGTATACAAAAATCGCCATCACAGAGCCCCATTACCGCGCGATATTTCCAAATTCAAGGAGGACCTGTTGGCCAAAGCCAAAAACATGCACAAAAAATTTGGTTCAATTGTATGCATATTTTATACAATTTTCGATTGTACAATAAAGAAAATGGTACAGACATCGTAATTATAGCGCACCCTTCCAGCGGAATTTTTCCAAATTCAGGGAGGACCTTCATGCCATGAACAAAAAGAAACACAAAAAATTTGGTTCAATTCTCTGCATAACTTCATACACTTTTCGATGGTATAATATTCAAAATGGCACGAAAATCGCTATTACAGCGCCCCCTACCCGCAATTTTTTTCCAAATTAAGGAAGGACCTGCTTGCCATAGCCAAGAACTTAAAATAAAAATTTGGTTCAATTCTATGCATAACTTCATACACTTTTCGATGGTACAATATGCAAAATCGCTATTACAGCGCCCCCTAGTGGCAATTTTTTTCCAAATTCAGGGAGGTGCTGCTTGTCATAGCCATAAACTTAAAATTAAAATTTGGTTCAATACTATGCATAACTTCATACACTTTTGGATGGTACAATATTCAAAATCTCTGTTACAGCGCCCCCTACCGGCGAATGTTTTCCAAATTCAGGGAGGATCTGCCTGCAAAGACCAAAAACTTAAAATAAAAATTTGGTTCAATTCTATGCATAACTTCATACACTTTTCGATGGTACAATATGCAAAATCGCTATTACAGCGCCCCCTAGTGGCAATTTTTTTCCAAATTTAGGGAGGTGCTGCTTGTCATAGCCATAAACTTAAAATAAAAATTTGGTTCAATTCTATGCATAACTTCATACACTTTTGGATGGTACAATATTCAAAATCTCTGTTACAGCGCCCCCTACCGGCGAATGTTTTCCAAATTCAGGGAGGATCTGCCTGCAAAGGCCAAAAACTTAAAATAAAAATTTGGTTCAATTCTATGCATAACTTCATACACTTTTGGATAGTACAATATTCAAAATCGCACAAAAATCGCTGTGACAGCGCCCCCTACCGGCGATTTTTTTCCAAATTCAGGGAAGACCTACCTGCCATAGCCAAAAACTTAAAATAAAAATTTGGTTCAATTCTATGCATAACTTCATACACTTTTTGATGGTACAATATTCAAAATCGCACAAAAATCGCTATATCAGCGCCCTCTACCGGCGAATTTTTTCCAAATTCAGGGAGGACATACCTGCCATATCCAAAAACCTAAAATAAAAATTTGGTTCAATTCTATGCATAACTTCATATACTTTTGGATGGTACAATATTCAAAATCGCACAAAAATCGCTGTTACAGCGCCCCCTACCAGCGAATTTTTTCCAAATTCAGGGAGGACCTACCTGCCATATCCAAAAACTTAAAATAAAAATTTGGTTCAATTCTATGCATAACTTCATATACTTTTGGATAGTACAATATTCAAAATCGCACAAAAATCGCTGTTACAGCGCCCTCTACCGGCGAATTTTTTTCCAAATTCAGGGAGGACCTACCTGCCATATCCAAAAACTTAAAATAAAAATTTGGTTCAATTATATGCATAACTTCATATACTTTTGGATGGTAAAATATTCAAAATCGCACAAAAATCGCTATATCAGCGCCCCCTACCGGCGATTTTTTTCCAAATTCAGGGAGGATCTTCTTGCCATAGCCAAAAACTTAACATAAAAATTTGGTTCAATTCTAAGCATAACTTCATACACTTTTTGATGGTACAATGGCGACAGACACACGGACAGACGGACACACGGACACACGGACAGACAGACATTTTCTATAAACATGTTTTTTGGGATCTCTGACCCCTAAAACATGTAAATCCGTCGAAAACCGGAAGTCGAAAAAAATTTCGATTACAATACTTTCTTCTATTGAAGATAGAAGAAAGTAAAAAAGGCTATATATGACGTCACATTCTATCAAATCTTTTCAACGCGTAATCAAACTCATTGTAAACATATGGCTCCTATATTTTGCTTAGTACTTCGATTGTATACTACAGCCATATCTTATAGCTATACATTATCGCTAAGTGTTGTATCGGTTTAGATTCAGTGCTAACATTTTGTGTGATTTATAGCAAAAAAAAAAGCGGTTAATTACATTTAAAAAAAAAAAAAAAAAAAAAAAAAAAAAAAAAAAAAAAACTTTGACAGATGTCTTGATTTAAAATTTATGGAAAATGACATCATTTCATCTAATCATTGCAGATTTAATTTCAATAAAATTTCAAATTTTCCAAATAAAATTTTAGTAACTACTACCTCATTTGGATGTGTTTTTTTGCATTTTCCCCCGTATTGCGAAGATACTTCTGTTACGCGCGCCAAAGAAAACATGTATTTTAATTTTAAAAGTTAAAAAAAATTATCACAATGTGTCAAAAGAACATCCTTTTTCTGAATTTAAATTTCGCGAGTTCCAAAATTAAAACTAAAAATATGAGTTTTTTCACAAACTTTGAAGTTCATAAAGTTAAGGCTTTTCTCAAATCCAAAGGAGCTATTTTCTGACATATTTTTTAATTAATTTTTGTTCGGAAACGCATGAAATTGACAGGAGTTCTTATTTAGAAACTAAGTAATAGTTTCCATTTGTTGGTAAAGGTATAAGATCTTTCAGTTGGTGTTTTGAACTGAATTTCGGACGCAACAGTGCAATAAAGGATAAAAAACCGGCCGCCACGCAACCACAATTGCTCATAACTCGATAAGTATTTTATTTATGAAAAGAGAAAAAACTCATTTCAATTCCAAATCGCTTTAATAGTCAGGCCTACAAATTTTAAGCCTTTACGTTTAATGAGTTAGAAAATGTGTCAGAAAGTTTCGCGTTGTTGAGCAGGGAACTGGAGAAGCACCTTAAGCATTTGCAGGTTAGTACTTTGTAATCAAGTTGCATGCCAGATAGTCGCTTAAAACATAAGTCATTCTATATTGTTTTAAACAAAGGCGCATGCCATAATAGGTGTCAGGCACACTCATTAAAATAAGAATACCCTAGCATTACCGAAGATAAACCCGTCAATATACATAGAGATAAAATAGTTCTGCATTTTTCATTCAGCCAATAAGACTAATCCTTCATAATTGGGTTCACATGATTATATAACTTTCCCCTATAATTCTATGACTAAGCAACGGAAAACAATATGTTACGAACTAAAATCTTACATAAAAAAGTAATAGTGCAAGTCGCACGGAAATCCGTTCGGAGGAATTCATGTTATATGCACCCGGAACGAAATTCCCATTTCAATTTTATATGCTTATCAGGATATTTTGAGTAGTTTGATTTGATATCTGTTAAATTCGTGTTTTATTTTATTTTATTTTTGGCGTTTTAATTTCGTTTGCCAATTTAGTTATTGAATATTACGCGAAAGCAAACAAATTCTGAATTATTTACAACGTTTTTGAACAATTGAGTTAATCTTTTGTATTTGGGTTGCAAGCATATTTAAAAAATATGCATGATTAAAACTTATTTTAAAACCAATAAAAAATTCGTAAATTGAGATAAACATTACAAACAAATATCACTGAAAGTTCTTTTGTTTTCTATAATACGTTGGATGAATCGAATGTACAATGTTTAGACGTTAAACTGCAATAAAAGGGAAATTTGTTGTGTTAGGTTAGGTTTGTTGTGTGTTATTTGTTGCCACCGAAAATATGATACCAGCCTTGCACATAGACATGTCTTTTCTTTATACTATTGCATTAAGTGTAAACAGGTTCATCTTTCGTAATCGGGTTGCACTCAACTTTAAAAATATCCATGCTTAAAAATTACTTTAAAATCCATTAAAATTAGAAAACTGAGGTACAATTTTCAAACAAATTTCATTTGAGAGAACTTTTTTCTATTCGACATTGTAAAAAATGAAATTGTGTGATGTTTAAAAGTTAGAAAAACTGCAATAAAGGCACATTTTATGGGTTACAATTTATGGGGCACAATTTATGGGCACTGACATAGTGTTTTTACTTTATAATGTAGATAATACCATACAAACGAGAATTTCACTAACTGCTGCGCGATTTGGAGGAATTTCTTTTTTTCGTATTGTCAGGAAAATCACATAATTTTCTCTTATACCCGCCAAAGAAAACGTGCATTCTGTTATTAAAGCTCAGGGATTTCACTATGGTTGCAAGACAATAACGCCATGTTTTTTTATTGTCTTTATAACGATTTGTGGATGGGAATGCACAAATTTCAGTTCATGTGATTGCCGTATTATTTCGTTTTAATTCATTTTACCTGAAAGGCTTCTTATAATTGACACGGGCGAAGCCGGGTAGTTCTGCTAGTTATAGATATAATTTTAACGATTCAATTTTGGGTATTTTTTTCTTGCGTTTGACCGAATATTATGTTTCATTATTCACGAAAAATAAAATCATTGTACATATGATCCTGCAAAACTCCTTATTTAAAAGAATGTTTTTGCAAGGCCCAATTAAACTCAAAATTTATATTCCACTTACTTCAAAACCCTTGAAATTTTATTTGCGAATTTTACTCCTCTCATTGTTAGCAAAAGTTTCGACGTGAGAACCTTCCATGTTTTCGCAGTCTTACGCCACATATATAAATATCATTTAATTAAAACTTTACACTAATGGACCGAATGCGTCGGCCAAAAAGTTGTTGTCCTATACATCTTTAGATATATAGCCGAATAATTTCAGTATAATGACTGTTTTCTTTGTTAGCAATGCTTTTTATAACTGATCTTAAAAACTTATATTTCGATTTTTTTATTCAGTAGTAACAATTCTCCCATATTCTTAAATATTTTCCTAATATCAAAACATTTAATATTACCCATAAACGCTTCACTCTGATGAAACATTTACTTGTAGAACTGTGTTTCAAGTGGATTGTGTATTCATATGTATATCTTATACTACAGATAATTAAAAAGATATATATTAAAAAATAAAACATTATGGTCACACAATTATAGATAATCGCTTAAATCAATTTCAAATGTTATTACTAATTCCGCGACATCATAATCATTTATAATATTACAAGTGATGGATTAATTTAAAATAACTCTATAAATGATTTAAAAAATTAGATAATGTAAGCCTACGTCGAGAACGTTACTATACAGTGTGTCCACGTATAACCTGACCGACCTTTATTTTCGCAACCGTTGGCCCTAGATGCATACTTCCAATTACAAAAATAGTCAAAATTAGGTGCAGAGTTAAGATAAAAAAAAGTTTGAAGCGAAAAAACAATTTAGCGAAGAATTACAGAATCTAATTTTTTATACGGTCCCCCGGTCCTATAAGTTATATTTAGTAAAATTTTCCTGTTACATTGACGAATAAGGTCAAAAAAGTCCCGTTATTCTACGATTAAAATTGACCGAGTAATAGCTGTTTAAAGTTGGAGCATATTTTTTGCTGCAAATTAGGGGTCATTCACAAATTTAGTAGAAATATAATTTCGTTAGATATATTAAAGAAATGGTTGAAAGTAAAATTAGCATTGCAATATAAATTTGAAATCTTTAATCATTGTGACATATTACTGCAAAATATACAATCTGTACTGAACATATAAGAAGATAAAAATAACAGAAATTTTGTTAAATAAAAGGATGAAAAACAACAGCTTCAATTCTTTACAAAAATGATACATATTTTAAAATGCTGTTAGATTACACCGTCTTTCAAATTTTGAGTTGTGCCATGTTTTTTAGGTTTTGAAAGTTGATTTACATGTATTTTTTAGCGCTGAATCCGAAAATGACCTTCATTTTAAACCATCAAGTCAGGATATTTCTCAAATCGCAAATTTCAAAGTTAAAAAGGTCAAATTTAAAATTGATCCCCCCCTCCCCTCCCAGCCTCAACGGACCCCTGAGCTGTTTAAATGTAAGAAACCCAGTATAAGCCACAAAATTGAATAAATTATTGAATTAAATAAAATTAAACTGAATAAAAATTCTTACATCTATTTTATAGTATCAGATTTTTCACTTTTTTTTTTTTTAATCTTGAAATTTACGATTTGCGAAAAATCCTGAAATGATGGTTAAAAATGAAGATAATTTTTTTTATTTCGCATTAAAAAATACATAAAATGTAATTATAAAAAGTTAAAAAACACAACCATCGCAAGTTTTTCTTATCTAATCTAAAACCATTTTTTTAATTTGTTAACAGTAATCTATCCGAAATTTTTTTTGTGTGTTATCCTCTAATATAAGTATGTATAAGAGGATAAACGTCAAAATTCATAATAATATCACATTGTAATCGGATTTAAATTATTACGTAAAATTTTAACTTCGATCGGACATTTGAATTTCATTAAAGTTCGAGTACAAATTTTAAACTGGAAAGACGATCGTTGCAAGTTAAATAAAACGTTATGAAAATAACATAATTTTTGTAAGAAAAAAAAATCAAAACCTCAAATCCTTACAAAATACAACATATGCTAAAATACAATTATTTTAACTAATCTGAAAATTAACTAATAAAGTTAACTTAATCTTAATAGTTGTACGATTTCTTTTAAACCGCAGATACCTTGAAATAAGTTTAAGTACTTTATATACGACCCCTTAAAGCATGGCCGAAATCATCTGTTTTGATATGCAAAAATGTGGTATAAGTCATGCATTTCAACGTTTCATAACCCGGTCAATTTTATTGTTAGATGAATAGGATATTTTCTGTCTTACTTATTAGTGTCAGAGTAAATTTTTACTAAATATCACTTATAGGACCGGGGGATAGTATAAAAATTTAAATTTCGTAATTTTTTAATAAATCTTTTTCTTGACCCAAATCGCTTTAAAATCAATTTTTTACCTTATTTAAACCATTTTTGTAATTGGAAGTAGGCATCTAGGACCAACGGTTGCGAAAATAAAGGTCGGTCAGGTTATACGTGGACACACTGTATAAACTGAGATAACTAATGTTATTATCATTTTTTCCTAAAAATTAATCAAGTTGGTATAATATTGTAAGCGACCGTTTTATGTTTTTCACAATATTTGTTTGCCTACTATATAGTTGCATTTAATTATTTTCCTTTTTTTTTCCAATCAGCTCATCTCATTTGAGTATTTAATAATTTTCTTGTATTGTAGAAAAAACTTAGTTTTTTGGTCATTTCTAATTTGATTTTTTTTTTCTTAGAAACTTCTTTAAATTATTCTTAATAGTGCTAATCAGTGTGTGTTTTAAATCAAACCCAGAGGATGAAGGAACTTAACGCCGTATAACGTATACCAAAAATAATTTGTTCTAAGTAGTCATGTGAACATCGCCCACCAAGAAAAAAAAATATAATTAAAAATGAACAATCCACATTTAAAATATATCTCAGTGTGTTACATGATATCCAGGTTTATGAAAGAAAATCACTTGTACCAACATGCAAATAAACATAATTACTTTATGCCTATGGAAAAACGCTGATGGTCAGGAATTTTTATTTCTATATAGTGGCAGTAGATTCCAAAAATGTCAACTAAAGTGCCGTTTATATTTCACGAACATTGAAACAAAAAAAATTTGTAAAACATTTATTGTATAGTTTAACTATCGTAAATTATAGAATATATTTATGGATTTAATAAGCGTTCCATCTGGGCATGTCTGTAGTTCTCAGTATGAAGAGAATCTTTCGATTATATAGTAAAACACGTCCCAAATTGCAGCGTGCATAAGACGGCAATAAAAATGAGTTTCATTTAAAACGAGCCAACCTGAAAATAAGCAATACATTGTTAACTTCTTTTTTTCATTATATGCAAATTTTTATTGCAGAAACGGAAAACATTTATTAAATAATTCAATAAAAACAACATGCATCTCTCTATTCTAAAAAAAAGTAACTACCGCTGTCACCGCCGCCGCCGCCGCCGCCGCCGGTTTTGAATTTTTTGTGCCCGGAGGTCTTTCTTCGTTAATATTAAGAAAAATAATGCATACAAAAATATGAAAATCAGTGGTTTTATACAGAAATGTTTGATAAACACGCTGATGCAGGCAGTTTTCAAATCGAAGAATTATTTTAAGAGCTATTTAATGCTAAAATTGGACAAAATTGTTCCACTGAAAAAGTTTTATAGCAGCAAAAACTATACATGGCAGTGTAATCATTTTTGGATCATTTTATGCGTTAGAATTTGCCGGAGTGCAGATTGCATTAATTTTTTTATTTTGACTCATTTTTTGAGGTTTTATTTCTATTTTAAATTCAAATTTTCAGCATTTCTAGAGATATTTTTTACAGACTAGGGGGCTCGGCCCCCTACGAGCTACGCTCGCCAACCCCCGTCCAGACACCGCAGGCTCTAAATGCACGCTAATGTGATCGGCTTTAAAAAGATTTCGAAAGATTGAATTATAATTTAAAAAACAGTGGCGATCTCCCTATAAACGGATTTCTATTCATTTCTCTTTGATTGGGGAAATTTTAACGCCAAATCCGTTGCGGTACTACTTGATTATACCGTCGACTAATTTCGCCAAATTATATAAATCGCCAAACCACTCGCCAAATTATGCAATTTGACATAATTTTTATTTTAAATAACGAAAGAACAAATAAATTAGTACAACATTAATAAAAATACAAATAAAACGTCGAAATAAAAATAACTTGATGACGTAGACACGTGTAACAACATTTCAAAATAAGCTAATATAAAAGGAATTAAGTAAACAGAATCTTTGTCTCCCGGTATTTTTTAACAAAGCGAAAAGAACGTTCTTTTAAATGAGACATTTTAAATTAATCGTTTTTAATCTGACGTAATTTTGACCAAACTATTCTTTCTCTTTTTAATATTCACATGAAAATACTTGTGTTAGAAATAAAATATTATTTGCGCTTTCCTAAGAAAAATAGTTGAAAAGTATCCTCTCAAAATATCAAATAAATGTCTAGCGCAATTTGTAAATTTAAATCGTTTTGCAATATTATTTTGTGTTCATTTTATGTAATAAATGTAAAGTGACGTAAATATGACGTAATTTCTCCTATTTAAGACTTCTAACGCATGTTAATAAATTTATTATTTTACAAATTCCTTTCTCTCTTAAAATTCACGTGTAATTATAGTTTTTATGACGTAATTTTTAATAAGTTCCTGCTTTTTGTACATAATTATTTAATTCTAATTCCAAATGTTTTTTTCTGTTTATAATAGTCACGTGTAAATAATTTTTTTATTTATTACACGTATAAATATATATATATATATATTTTTTAAGTAAACATTATTGTTTCCGCTGTTTATACAGTTGGCAACAGTTTAAATTAGTATCACTTTCTAAAATCTGTAAAAAATATCTCTCGAAATGCTGAAAATTTGAATTTAAAATAGATATAAAACCTCGAAAAATGAGTCAAATTAAAAAAATAAATCAATTCTGCACACCGGGAAATTATAACGTATAAAATCAACTAAAAATTATTAAATTCCGATGTATAGTTTTTGCTACTATAAAACTTTTCTAGTGGAACGATTTTGTCCAACTTTAGCATTAAATATCTCTTAAAATAATTCTTCGATTTGAAAACTGTCTGCATCAGTGTGTTTATCAAACATTTCTGTATAACACTACTGATTTTCATGTTTCTGTATGCATTATTTTTCTTAATATTAACGAAGAAAGACCTCCGGTCACAAAAAATTCAAAACCGGCGGCGGCGGCGGCGGCGGCGGCGGTGACAGCGGTAGTTACTTTTTTTTAGAATAGAGAGATTTTAGAAAGGGATATTAATTTAAACTGTTGCCAATTGTATAAACAGCGGGAACAATAATGTTTGCTTCAAAAAAAAAATATATATATATATTATTTACACGTGACTATTATAAACAGAAAAAAACATTTGGAATTAGAATTAAATAATTATGTACAAAAAGCAGGAACTTATTAAAAATGACGTCAGAAAAACTATAATTACACGTGAATTTTAAGAGAGAAAGGAATTTGTAGAGTAATAAATTTATTAACATGCGTTAGAAGTCTTAAATAGGAGAAATTACGTCATATTTACGTCACATTACAGTTATTACATAAAATGAACACAAAATAATATTGCAAAACGGTTTAAATTTAGAAATTGCGCTAGACATTTATTTTATATTTTGAGAGGATACTTTTCAACTATTTTTGTCAGGAAAGCGCAAATAATATTTCATTTCTAACAAAAGTATATTCACTTGAATATTTAAAAGAGAAAGAATAGCTAGGTAAAAATTACGTCAGATTTATAACGATTAATTTAAAATGTCTCATTTAAAAGAACTTTCTTTTCGCTTTGTTAAAAAATACCAGGAGACAAAGACTGTTTACTTAATTCATTTTATATTAGCTTATTTTGAAATGTTGTTACACGTGTCTACGTCATCAAGTTATTTTTATTTCGACGATTTTTATTTGTATTTTTATTAATGTTGTACTAATTTATTTGTTCTTTCGTTATTTAAAATCAAAATTATGTCAATTTGTATAATTTGGCGAGTGGTTTGGCGATTTATATAATTTGGCGAAATTGGTCGATGGGATAATCAAGTAGTACCGCAGCGGATTTGGCGTTAAGATTCCCCAATCAAAGAGAAATGAATAGAAATTCGTTTATAGGGAGATCGCCACTGTTTTTTAAATTATATTTCAATCTTTCTAAATCTTTTTTAAAGCCGATCAAATTAGCGTGCATTTGGAGTCTGCGGTGTCTGGACGGGGGTTGGCGAGCGTAGCTCGTAGGGGGCCGGGCCCCCTAGTAATTAAGAAATAAGATAAATAGTAATACAGCAATAATAAATTCACTATACAAACTCTCGAATCTCTACTCCGCGAACTGAATTAAAAAAGATTAAAGTCATGATTCATTAGAATCCAACAGATGCTAACAGTCAAAAGATAGATATCTCAGGTAATTTGTAAGACAGTGCTATTGAACATTGGAACTCCGGCGCATTTCTTTTTTCTGTCAAACCTTGAAATATTCTAGTCTCCTATAAAATGGATGAGTACAGAAAATGTGCGCAAAAGTTTTAGACATACGGTCTACACTGCTGAAAAAAATAAGTGGAGCAATAAAAAAATTTGAAGAGAACAATGCAAGACAGCCAAGCATGGGCATAAAATTGAGAGTAACATGTGTATTAATGCGCAGTACAGAAAAAAGACCCAAAAATTTTTGCAAAAGAGCTTTTATTCTTTGAAACGATGGATAGAACGTGAAAAGATGGTATGAGGCAACAATTTGGTTACATGTAAATGACAAAAAAGTACTGTTTAGGAATGATGCAAGGTATTTAACATGTCGTGGGGTTCCTTCGAATAGATAAAACTGTCGCATACCTGTTTGACATGGATTCGATGACATGGTTGATAAGTTTTGGGGGAGTATTGTTCCACTCCTCAAGAATTGCAATCATCAAGTCCCGAACAAGAAAATGAGACCTCAATCGCTCTCCAATGCGTCGTTTGAGTATGTCCCAATCATGCTCGATCGGACTTAGATCAAGAGAGCATGCTGGTCATTCCATACGCTGTATTGTTTTAGCTTCAAGAATGTTTTCCTCAAGACGAACTTTGTGAGGTCTGGCATTATCAGGCATGGTAAAAAATAAATAACTAATTGCTGCAACATAAAATACGACATGAGTGATACGACATGTCTGAGTATTTTGTATGTATAACTTCGGGCAGTTAAAGTGCCATTCCGAATGATATACGGGCCCGTACGTCTACCTATGCTGTCTCTAGCCCATAGCATCAACCCACATCGTCTGTAAAGTGATCTTTCACGAACGAAAGTGGGATTATTTTTAGTGTCCTTATTTCTCCATGGGGACTCGTCCGTAAAGAGAATTTGACTCCCAGAACTTTGCCTACAACTCAATATTTAGTTGCCACTTTCTTTGGGCTGCACAGTTGTTTCAGGTTAACGGAATACAAACAATTGGCTTACGTGCATAGAGAACATTCCCTTATGAAGCCTATTTCGGACTGTTTGGCAGGACACCCTTAGTCCCGTGGCCACGAACAACTGTGTTTGCAGCTGAGTAGCATAGCTCCCTCAGTCTCGACGAGATGTAAACAGGATATATCGTTCATGAGTTTCTGTGGTATCACATGGCCGACCTTGCTCTTGTCGATTCTACCATTCCATGTGTCTTGTAATCGATTCCACAGCCTTGCATTGACACGCCTTGAGGCTCCAACAGCGTCCGAAACACTTCGTTGGGTTTCCCCAGATTCAACTTTCCCGATAACACGCCAAATCATGCATTCCGGTAAATCCACATTGTTATGACATTTTCAAGTCACCTTTTCTCAAAGCACATTCCGAGCAATTGAATTTTACAACTGAGACAGTGAAACAGACGTTTCTTCAAAATTCTGATTTCTGCACTAGGAGCAAAACTTGATATTTATTGGAAAACTTGATATTTGTATATTCTATAATAAAATCCTAATAAAAAGGCATCGTGAATTACTGTTTACAAACTTAGTTAAGTACCATTATTGTCTTTTAAAGTCATAATGTTACGTCGGTTACACAATAAATATTACGTTAGTTACACGTGTAAATGCAATTTTCAGCTTTTTATTATTTAGAAATTAATTAAACAAGTTACTTTTATAATTTGGTATTACATAGTGTTGTTGAGAACATTAAATCCCCTTTTTATTGGGATAGTTTTGATAATTTGTACACATCAATGAAGGCAGAATTTTTTTGTGTGTATTTTATGTTTCGTCAGTTACATAATTTCGGGGACTAAATGAGTGATTGAAATAATCTGCAGGTATTTGGGTATTAATTTCTTAGTAAGAAATATTTTAAATTAAAAAAAAAAATGTTCGAGCTTTATTAGTAAATTCTCTACACAGTTTTGAAAGGAAAAGCGATGATCAAACGTTATGTCAATTACGATGGAATTGCCCCTTATCTCTTTCTTTTCTAGCTTTTGACGTCATAAACTGTAATTTGCATGTGGAGTTTTGTTTATTTGTTTTCTACTACTTTAAATTATGAATGTTTTATTTTATGTTACTTATTGTTATTAATACTTGAGTAATTTTGTAAAAACCATGCGCTCCCCTAATTGTTTTGAGCAGTGTATCTCGTTAGCTTTGTCTTATAATCCTTATAAACATCGATAAATCCATTACTTTGCTATAGTGTAAGGCACCACTGTCAAACGGGGTTTAATATTATTTTTTAAGGTTATCCAATATTTATATTATAAACATCTTATATTAAAATTTATATTTCTGGGGTCTTAATAATAACACTTTGAATATAATATCTGGAGCCTTGTGCAAAAATTTTCTATAAATTACCGTGTGTGTCAGTGATACATAATGAACCACTGATTGGCTTCTGATGCAAAAGCATTTCACTGTAAAATAAATAAATAAATAAATGTAACGGTGCTCCATAACGGTGCTTTATTGATGGCAGCCTTGCTGCCTCCAAGTACCTCCGAGAGCTAACATGGTTAAGTATGGATACATTTATTTTTCTTTCTTTTTTGCGTAATATGACGAGTACTAAAAAGTGTGGTAGATACTCTTCCCTTCTATTTTCATAGGTATCATTGAACAGTAAATTTTTAATCATCAGGAGCACAGTAGAACACTATTATACAGCATCCCATTTGAAGGGATATTTCTTGTCCCCCGAAAAATATAGGAGTTAAATTAACTGCATTTTTTATGTAAAGATTGATATACTAGTTTTAATTACTAAAAGGTGTAAATTAAACCTTTAAAAACATCAAAAATACGTTTATTTTGACTGTTTAGATGTTTTGACTGTGCGCGATTCTTTTTCAAAGCAAATAAATAAAAATATTCTGAAACTGCACGGTCTATGAAACGCCATCATTCGATTTTTCGCGTTTTCTTTCATATTTATCCACGCAATTTTTTATTTAACTTGGATGTTTATTTTATTTTCGTAACCATTGTATAGCTCAAGTCATAATTTTGTTAAGTTAAAAGATGCTGCTTCGTTACGTACTGAATTTTTGCGTGTTGCGAAATCTATGGTTTCTCTTATAATGTCTTATATAATTATCGATGCTGGATGAAATCGCTCACTAAAGGATATTCTAAAATTAAAAAAAAAAAACAATTTTTTGCAACTAAAATTAATATTTCATTACAAGCTGTTAGTTTGCTATATATTTAAAGTTTGATATGTTTGTCTATTATAATACATACAATTTTTAGGATTCATTATAATAAGAATTGTAAGATACATCTAAAAATATATTTAATAATCAAATATAAAAGATTTATATATAAATCATCCTGGTTCTTAATATTTTAATACGTTTAGTTATTTCAAACATTTCTATACACTGGGACATTTACTTCTCTGTCGAAATGTGAGAAATAATGAGAAAATGAGATTTTACTGAAATTTATGTTTTGTTTACATGAAAAAAATTAAATAAGTTACTGATGATTAACTGCTATTTTATCGAAGTGTATGAAATTGTTTTATTAACTGAGCACATATCTCTATCTGAGCTATTCTTTTAGGTAGATTTCTTAAGAAATACTACCTATTGCTGTCGTTACCATGGTGTGACTTTTGAAAAAGTCCTTCATAACGTTTCATTATATGACCCCAGAAACTTCAAACCACCCCCACCTAAATAGTTTATATATATATATATATATATATATATATATATATCGATATATATATATATATATATATATATATATATATCGGGCCAAGGCAGTAGAAATGGAGCAGGGTTAAAATTTTGAATACCACATTAACATGATTGAGATAAAACCAACTCTTACAGAAAAATGTCAGGAAAATTAAAAAAAAAAATCGTTATAGCTGTTGCCAACAATTAAATAAAAACAATAAAATTCTTACCACAACAATTACTTTTCTATTGCACGATTTCCACATGAAAAATAAAAAATTATTTATATATTACGCTATCGTATCTTCATATATATAAGGTGAGTTACCGTAGGGGGAGGGGGACCCTGTTCTGTCGCCAAATACCGCCAAGTTTGTTGATAACTTGGCGATACATCGCCAAATTTCGCGACCAAAATTTGTCGCCAAAATTGACGCCAACTTTTCAATGTGGCTAATATTTCGCCTAATTCCCATAGACTACCATTGTAAACAAACAGGGTTTTCTTGCTTACAGAAAATCGACAAATTGAGATAATTTAATGCAACAAATCTAATATTGGTACTACTTGGTTATCCTGTCGACCAAAAATTTATCGCCAAATTATATGATTAACTGCCAATAATGGTTGATCGTAAATGTCACATTCACTTGACTTTAAGCAAATTACACGTGTTTACGACATCAAGTGGTTTTTATTTGGATGTTTGATTTGTATTTTTATTTTTATTATTGTAATACTAATTTATTTGTTTTTCCGTTATTTAAAATAAAAAATTAACTTTTAGCTTCTAAATCTATTTGCGCCTGTAGGCCGATCCGGCAGGGATTTTTTTATTATCTTTATGTAATAAGGACGATGAGCGTTCGCAATTCCTAAAAATTAATTTTTCAGAGTATTTTTAATCACTTTGAATTTGGAAAGAAAGAATTTGATGGATATAATTGGAATAAAAATCTGATCACTATTAAAAAAATCCTAACTGAAGAGTAAGAACAAGTAAGAAAAATTATGCGTTAAGCATAGATTGTGCATTTAGCATAGATTATGCGCTAAGCATAGATTATGAAACACTTTCCAGCACTTCCTGAATGCTTTAACAAAACTTCGTTATTTAGGAAAATAAGGTATATAAGAGAACTAAGTAAACATTTTAGAAAACGTATAAAACATTTGAAAAACTGATTTCAGCAGTTACCGTTCATAGCAGATATGCATTCCAATTCTTTTGAACAGCCCGGTTTTTGATCTGTTGGTTGATATATATACAATATAATGGGGAAGTTTAGTTTAGCAGGAAAACATATAACAGTTTGAAATTTCTCTTTCAGCAATTTATGCTAATAATGGAAACATACTTGTGTATTTTTGTACAATGCTGTAGTTAACCTAGTACCTTTATTACACGCCACTATTTAGCTAAAGATTAATTCAAAGTAAAAGACTCTTAAAACTACCAGAATCACATTTCCAGAAATTATCATTTATAGACGGCCATGTATCCAATTCTTTGCGTGGCCCTTTATATCATATTATATATGTTCTACAAACATTTCATAGTAAACTAAATGCAGTTCAGCGTAAAAATGCAAAACTCATTTAAAAATCACCTTTAAGCAATTGTCAATCATACCCAGTAACCATTACGAATTCTTTTGTGTAGCCCTGTATATCAATTACAGCATTTATGCACACAATATACAATGCATAAATATAGTGAAACATAAAAGCACATACTATAATTAAAAATGCATTTCCAGCAATCATCGCTGCTGTACAGTACTTCTGATACAATATAGTATCTGAAATTCTTGTAAATAATGCTGTGCATTTCGTATTATACATGAAATAAATAATAGTAAACCTCAGCGACGCATATCAATTTCATTATACATGAAATAATTTAACGTTATTAAAATACGCCGAAAAAAATTCCCTCCACTCCTATAACATTATGTAACAGAATTCTACTAGTTTAATATATATATATATATATTTATATCTTCATTCTACATGTACATGAGCTTCAATAAGCACAGGAAACTACCCTTTTTTTCCCCCTTACTTCTTCTTTTGGCAAATAATAGACTATCAGTATCAATTGCTTATATTATTTTATTTATTTTAATATTCAAAATTATCCTTCAGCATAAGTATCACCTTCTTTTCACTAAGTCATTTACGATAGTCAAGGCTAATGGTTTTTACTTTTTCCTATCTATATTCCTTTCTATCTACGATATACGGTGGGGACCTAGTGATACCTCAAACTATCATTTACTTTTACAATAATCTATTATACAGAACGATCCGTTAAAAGAATATCAACTATCTTTATTATTCGGGCTATATGTTTTAACATAATATAAAATGAATGACTCTATGTTATGATACAAGTTTACATATTTTGAATTGTTCTATTGTGGTGACTTAACGAACTCAAAATAATATATAGTCCCAAGTATACTCTAGTAACCGGTCAGGACATGGAAGAGAGTGATAAGTATCTGAATAACTCTTCCAAAACAGAAACTTTGTATGAAATTAAAAGTTCACTAAAAAATCATCAAAACCGAGATCGAATTCGACACCGCACAAACTTCCACTATTAAATCAGGAGACCAAGTGGTCAAATAAATCCACTCTAAAGCGTACACGACAAAACTCCAGTCAATCTTCACAAGTGCTAAAGCCAACCCCAACAAATAAAAATTTAATGAAGTTTAACCTAGAAGTAGCGAAGACACTTTTAATAACAGAACTGCTTGAAATTCACAATGGTCTTCTAAAATCACACGCATCAGGATCCATTAAAGAAGTCGACAAATATTGGCAATTAATTAAAAAAAATCCAAATCATTGAAAATCAGCTACGAAACGCATCTCAACAATACCAAGACCTACAACAAATAACAACCGAAAAGGAAGAGTGGTACAACAAGGCAATCGACCTGGAACAAGAATTAAAAGACAAAAAGAAACAATTTGAAGTTTACATACAACAAAAAGACAATAGAATTCAAGAACCTTCTCGGGAGATAGATTCTCTGAAATCATACAATGAATTATCCAACATGAAGCAGGAATTTTGAACTTAAAAGAGGAAGAAATTTTTAATCTCCACCTAACAATAGAAGAAAAGAATCAACTAATTAGTTAAAAGAAAAATTATATACCAAGTTCCAAAAAAGATCACAAGGAGGACACCCTTCAAGAAGAAAAATGGTGATAGATGAATCTATACTTCAAGATATCAACCAAAAATTACATTCAATTGAAGCAAATACAGAATTCTTAAAAAATTCGTTTCAAAGCCCATTAGAAAAATCCCAACGGTCAGCCAACAACATTCACTATCATCAAAACCTCTGTATTCAGAGAAAATCAGTGCGGTTTAAAAAATCCAAAAACCACCTCTGGATCCGCCATACTTTTAAAGAAGACACAGGCAACTAAAACTTCACTCCACACAATTATTGGGTGAGTGCAAAAGTTCTACCCGTTTTTTAGGTAAAACAGAAGCACAGCGAACACAAAAAGTTAAGCACCTATGAATTCACGCAAGCACCATAATTATGTTTGACCTCTTGCCATCTGTGTGGCAATAAATGAATCCCACGCCGATAAAACTCCTCTGTTTTACAGTCAAAATACTGTTGCAACGCCTTTTTTGTAGTCTCCACATCATTGAAAGTTTGGCGAGCGAAGGCGTTGTGTAACGATCAAAAAAGGTAATCAATCGCAGGTGCAATGTCGGGGCTATAAGCCTTGTGAGGTAAAACTTTCCAACCAAGGTCCCGTAATTTTTACCAAGTCCTTAAAGCAACATGATGCCTCGCTTTACCGTGATGAAAGAGAACCCCTCAGCGATTGATGAGTGCTGGCCACTTATACGTGAGTTATGCTCACAGTCTGTCCATTTCTTGGCAGTATATGTCTGCATTGATCGTTTGGTTTGGTACGAGGACCTCCTACTTGGTTATTTCCTTGGCATCCCACCATACATTGGGCAAAACATTTTCGGGATGAAGTCCTTCTATTTAGGTCGACGAAGTACCCTCTACAACATCGGCACACGGTCCTTCGATGCTTCACATTGCGGTACAGTATCCACTTCTCATCATCCATTACAATATGGTTCAAAAAATGTTCCCTACTGTTCCAGGAAAGCAAAAAAACATAGGTGCTGATCCTCTCTTCTCGTTGCCTTACTGTAAGCTGGTGTGGTACCCACTAATCCATCTTGGTGATGAAGCCAATTGGATGCATCAGTCTTTCGACTGTTGTTCTGTGTACAGAAAATCTTTCGGCTAATTTTTCGACTGTTGGATGTGGGGAATTTGTTATGGCTGTGTCAAGATCCTCATCAGAAACCTCTGGTGGGCGTCCAGAATGGGAATGACTTTTACAGCTCCCGTCCCGGAATTTCCTAAACCATCGGCAGCAGGTGCTATCGTCCTTGGCAACCTCCCCATACACTTGAGAAATGCTGCGGCTGCTGTAACGGCTTTGTCATACTCGTACAGTAAAAAATGTCTGATGTGGCCTTTCTTGCTTGCCATGTTGTTTCTCGTCCGGCATGAGTTCTTGTGCCTATGCATACTCTACTACTCTACGCGTTATAGGGCACGTTCCTGTCCTCGAAACGTAAGCTCCACGTCTATACTCAACTGAACTAATAAATATCTTCAAAACGGGTAGAACTTTTGCACTCACCCAATAGAAATCTTCTTCATACGGAGACAAAGAACATTCTGGACCTGCCTAAAATCTACTGTGGAACAGCTCGTGATCGAAACACCTTAATTATAAGATCCAACAGTGAAGAAAATACTGAAAAAAACCCTGCGAATAATAGAAGGAATTGAAAGACATAAAGATATCACTGAATTAACGTACAAAACTATAAATTTTAAGAAGATAATTGTTCTTGGATTCCCTTTATTTACTCAAATAGAAGAAGTCACAGAGAAAATCTTGAAAGATTATGATCGAGAAATCCCAATAGCAGTACACAAAAAAAAAATTACCTAGAAAAATCACAAATTTACTATTTGGTCCTGGATTTAGATATCAATTACGCCTGTCATCTCACGAAGCAAGGCCGTATCCTGATTGGATTTAATTCCTGTAAAGTTGCGGATTATCGCCCAATAATCCGCTGCTCGCATTGCCAACGATATGCCATACAGGCAACAACTGTAGATTTGAAGCCGCTTGTGCTATTTGTGCGTATAATCACACAACAACAACTTGCCCAAATAAAGAAGGTTCTAAGAAAATATGCTGCATCAATTGTCTAGATGCAAAACATGATTTCCCACACAGAGCGGATTCAAATAAATGTCCATTACTTAAACTTCGATTTCAATCGAGGAAAACCTTCATAAATGTATCTGCTCCACATTCAACCAACTAAACAATACATTTTCTATCTCCAATTCTAACCCTGAAATAGTTTTTCTAAACTCAGCACAATCTCTATTAATTACAGATATAAAGTTTGTCCAAATAAACTTAAATAACTGCAAAGCAGCCAATGAAGAACTTTTGGTTTATATTAATACAGCCAAAATAGATGTAGCCCTCGTCCAGGACTATCATAAAACCAAAGGTAACTTCACTGGACTCCCAATAGGATGGTCTATATATCAATCCAAAAAACGAACAGCTGCCATAATAATATGCAATCCAACATTTTATCATCTTCAATCTCATCAACTAGATAATAGCGTTTTCATCAATCTAACAATAAATACAAGTACAATAGCACCTAAGAAAGAACAAGAGAATATCACATATATCAAGATCGGTTCACAGTACTCCAGACCATCAGGAGACGTTTCTAAAGACCTTCAACATTGGACTGATGTAATCACAGACAGTTACAAACTTCTCCTTGGAGGGGATTTCAATGCTCACCTCCGAGACTAGGGATACTCCAGAAACAATGCATGGGGTGACCTACTGCTAGACTATCTAACATTGAACGAACTCTACATAATTAACGACCCAAATACAAATTATACCTACAAGCTAAACAAAAGAAAAGGAACTCCCGACCTCTATCTTTGTGGCTTACTTACAAGAGAACTCATAAACTTCTGGAAGGCAGATGAATCTCATGACTCTCTCAGCGACCATATTTATATTATCTTCCAACTTCACATTTCTCCTCAAATGAAGCAAAATTATAGATATAAAACTAAATATACCAAATTCATAAAATTTAACAATATTTTAATAATTACTCGACTAATCTACAATCAGCATTAAAGGATATTGAATCCCCTGCAAACTTAGACAAATGGACGGATGATCTGCAGCAGGTCATCAATTTCACAATGGAAGCATCATTAAAAAATAAAAAAAATAAACTATGATATAAAACTGCATTGGTATAATGACAAATTAAGAATTCAAAGGAATAAATTGAACGCAAAATATAAAAGATATACCCGAAATCCAGACAACCAGCAATTCAGAAGTAATTACAAAAACGAGCGAACAAATTATAAGTTGGCAATTAAAGAGGCAAAATACTCTGCATGGAGACATTTCTGCTTATGCATGAACTTATATGAACACTTAACTTTAAAAAGTTGTGGGTAATCTATAAACCCTCGTTTGTACATAACAATATTTAGAATAGTTATAATTAATCTTAAAACTTATTTGTTTCCAAAGGGTTCCGCAGGTAGTAAAACTTTTCCCTACCCTGGGCTTGGGGGGTTACAACCAACCATAAGCCAAAAGCGGGTTCCCAGGGTGGGTGCTTACTTACTTACTTACTACACAATCGACATATGGTACAGCTTTTAAACTGATAAAAAAAAATATCTTAAAAATACAGACTTCATCTCAACAATCCTAGAAACCTCAAATACTACAGACACATTTCACAATATTGAAGAACAATTAATGTCTCACCATTTTCAACTGAATCAACCAATTCAACAAGATAATATCCACGAATTTATTAACGAGTAATCTCCAACCAATAATTTCTCAGCAGAAGATAGAATTTCATTTAGAGAATTAAAATTCTGTATCCATCACCAAAACAACTGCAAAGCCCCCGGATACGATAATATTGATGCTCGCCTGATCAAAAATCTGCTCAAGACATTCCCATCCTTAATTATTGATCTATACAATAAATGTTTCGAATTACAACATTTTCCGACTCCATGGAAAAAAGGCCTAGTAATTTTCTTTAGAAAAAAGAACAAGAATCCTCAACAACTGAAAGACTATCGCCCCATCACTTTACTGCCTATGTTGGGGAAAGTTCTGGAGAGACTCATAAAGTTGAGAACAATGACTTATTTGGAATCGCGAAATTTTTTCCATCCAGCCCAATTCGGCTTTTGCGAAAAGCAGCAGATAATCGCGAACTAACGAATTATTACAACGTAAAAAATATTGTCCTTTGATACTTTTTGATATCGAATCAGCCTTCGATACCATCAAGTGGTTTACTATATCCCAAATCATAGATAACTCACCACTTCCTCGATATCTTAAAAACTTGCTAAAAAATTATATCTCTCAAAGATTCATAGGCCTACTCCACGGAACAATCTTAACGTGGTTCCGAACTTACAGACGTTGTCCGTAGGTGTCATGTCTCGGACCCCTGCTGTGGATTTTGATTGCTGATTTCTTAATAAAACTTCTCCAGTTGCTGGCTGACGACTTTACGGTTTATGCAGATGACTTTGCAGTTCTTGCATATGGTGACACCAGGACACAACTTGAAGCAGATGCCAACAACAAAATTAAACAATTTTCAGACGTTTGTGAAAAACTTGGCCTAACAATCTCCCAAGCGAAGACCACAGCAATAATGTTTGGCCGCTTTTTACTAGAAAAACGCCACCTAATTTTCAAACTGCGGGGACTAACCATATCAATAAAGAAGAATCTCACTTATTTAGGCCTCTTAGATTCAAAGCTCAATTTTAAAGATGATATTTTAAATCTACGAACAAAAATCCAATAATTTTGCACTGGTTTCGGCAAATTGCATTTTTTTTAATAAGGGAATAAACCCCTCCATCTTGAAAACTTGGTAAATCACGGTTACCCTTTGTCAACTTCTATATGCAGCAGTAATTTGGTTCTCTCGTCTAAACTGCCATGGTATCCGGAAGGTAAAATCGATACAAAGAATGGCACTGCTCGGCATTATCAAAGTCTATCGCAGTATCTCAACTGACGCTCTGTGTGTCCTAACGGGTTGCTTACCTATTCAAATAATTTTGGCAAAGAACTACAATACTTTAAAAGGACGCAGAATTTACATCATCCAAGATACCTCATTAACCATAGATAATTTAATGACCAAGTTTCCTTCCTACAGTTTCCCAGAATATTACAAATTAAACAACTTGCAAATTTTAGAAGATAACTTTTCGGACAATAACCAACTAAATCAAGATTTAACATTTTACACAGATGGCTCCGTCACAGACTCAGGCACTGCTGCAGCCTTCGCGGTTCAAAAAGACAGCTCTTTTATCTTTGAAAACTATTTTCGACTACATAATTTAAACTCGATCTGCCAAGCAGAACTATACGCTATATCCCAAGCAATAGACTGGTTACTAACATCATCTTACTCTTCACTACTTCTTTTAACGGACAGCCGCTCAGCAAAAGATGCCCTTAATCTAGCCTTCCAACCGTAATCAACTTATTCATCAGATATATGCTATATTACTAGATTATCCACATAAAACAGTCTACATCAAATGGATCAAAGCACACGCCGGAACCAGAGGTAATGAAAGAGCCGACACCTTTGCAAAATCAACAACAATATCCACCACGTCACCAATCATTCGTTTAGTTTTTCCAGTCTCTGTAATCAAAAAAGCACTCAAGGATAAAATGTTGTCAGACTGGCAACATTATTGGACTTCATCTGAAAAAGGCCGATTTACTTATAAAATCTTGAATAAAGTGGAGTCTGATTTTATCTGCAAAAGTCATATCATTCCATATTATGTTAGTGGACACGGCAGTTTTCCCGCCTTTGTTAATAAAATAGGGAAATGAGACTCTCCATCCTGCCCATGTGATAAGGGGATAGGAGACCCGATCCATTACCTTTTCTCAAAATGTTCATTAATGACACATACCTTTGACTTAAAAAAAAACAAAACTGTACGTCTCAACCTTAAAAGGACCCTATTTGATCCAACAAATTATGCCAAGTTAAGAGCCAACTATAATATTTTAAACAAACATTTTTCATTTATAAAAAAAGACTTTTAACGCTCATCTGTACGATGAACTTTTTACTTCAAGTCACTTAGTTTAAATATTTTACTTTATTTCATTATATTTTGTCATATTGTTTAATAATCATTTTGATTGTTTTGTCATTTTAATCAAGCTCTGTCATATTATCCTACTATTTATTGTTTACCTTAAATAATTCTCCTATCTTAAATTTTAAGTGTAAATACTCACATTTTAAATGTTAAATTACTAAATAATGAGATGTAATTATGTACCTATATTAACTTTATTTTATAACATAATTTTAACTATTCATCATCAACTATAACCATAAAATTTCTCGGGTTTGCTCAATAGTGCAACCCATTGTGAATTACCTGTAATAATCATGTAATTTTCATTAAGCAGGGTCTTCCAGCCTGCTGGAGCTTCCGGGCTCGTTCGCGAGTACTGGAGTCTTCGCGGGGTAGTAGATATGTGTTTTCCCCTCGTGGACTAATCAGCTCCTATACCGAAAAGTTGGCTTTCCGCAAGTGGGTGATTAGTGATTAGTGATTAGTGTAACGGAATTCTTCTATGTGGCCCTGTAAATGAATAGGTGAGAGTAGCCATATTTGGACCGCCACTTTAATTGGACCGTTGCCATTCTGCACTTAATTACAGGAAGAGACTCCATCTACCGCTAAAATCCTACTCATCAGAATGATCTCACTCATGATTAGAAGAAGCAGCCACCTACCACGTGCTGTTTTCAGACAATTTAAAAAAACCTAAAGTTAACTGTTTTGATATAATTTTTTCCAACTAAAGGTAAGTGAATATTTTAAAACTAAGGTAAGTTGTTATGTTTTCATATACATATATGAATTCATCTGTTTATTGTGCATATTTTTCACGCGGATTTGTTTGATTTCGTTTTTGTTCTTAGTTGTGAAATTAACTGTTTTAAAAAATGGCACAGTTGCCATAATTGGGACAATTTAAGTTGCTTAAATTGGACCAGAAACGTGGTCATAAATTTGAAAAGTAAGTAATGAATTTCGAGGACGGTACGCTTTGTACACTATTTTTTTATATTTTATAGTGGATTACCCTCTCCGTGCAAGTTTTTTTTGTATATCTGGATTATTTTTTTATACATTTTAGGCCTATATAAACATACAAATATTTTTACATGTCTATGGAAGAAATTTTGTTTGCAATGTCTTTTATCTTGTATGCAGTTGTATTTATTTTCTTTGAATTCTTTATTTCTACGGCATGTTTGATTTACAGAGTTGAATTCAAACATTTTCCTCCTGCAGGATATTTGTGATGGAAGACGTTTTACAGTTCTGGACGGTGGAAGTATATTTTTTACCATTAAAACGCATAAAATCTCAAACCTTGATGAAAATGTTGAAAAAGGCAAACTGTCTGGAAGAAAAACACCCGCGACAGCAAAAGCTGGCAAATATATAGGAAACAAAAAGCAGACAGTAAGTTGTGAAGAAATTGATAAAAAAAAGACAAAATGGAAGCTTTCATAGCACTAAAGCAATCGGAACATCGAGTTTTAAAAAATAGACGTAATGCAATTAGCAAGAAAATGATGGAAGAGAAGAACTACAAAACATTATGTAAAAAAAAGTTCTGTTGCAAAAAAAAAAAAAAAAAAAAAAAAAAAAAAAAAAAAAAAAGTCTGATAATTCAGAATTTAAAAAGAAAATCTAGACAGTGATGATTGGTTTTGCCTAATTTGTAAGAAAAAAAAAATAGCATAAATGATTCAGTGTTCAGATTGCCATATACGGTTCCATGCTGTGTGCGATGGAAACCAAAAACAATAAACAAAATTCATGTATAAGCTTTGCATCACTCCTTACATGATATTCAAGTAACTGACAATTAGTCCCGTAATTTCTATTCTTAATTACTGATAACTTTCATTTATATTTTGAATACATTTTGATTTAAAACAATTACTCTTATTTTCAGATATTTGATTTCATTATATTTCATTGCTGTTATTTTGTTTGATTGTTTCATTAATCACAAACTTTGCTTTTAATGAAATTATTCCCCAATCATTCCCTAGTCATTAATACAACCTGATATTATTTGGTCCAATTTAGGATACTGGGGGTCCAACTTAGGCGACCAGTTGCTGAATTTGGACCACTTTTGACAAGTTTTTCAAATTAAAATAAAATTTAAGATTTCAAAAAAGAAATCGATCTAAATATTTATTTAGTTAGTAGATGAATAGATTGTCCCTGTGTAATGATTTTTTGCAGATATTGCAAAAATTAAGTGAGTTACACCTGAAAATAAGTGAAGTGGTCCAAATTCGGCTACTCTCTCCTAATAACTATTCTTTGCGCCGCATATTCTACATAAAGCATATTTTAGTGCACTTGATAAATGCATATCAATTTTATTAGGTTTGAAAGCATGTAAGGGTATTAATATACAAAATTGGTGGTAGCTGATGCCAGAAATTTTTTTTTTGTCATTCATGTAGTAGTAGGAGGACTTGAGAAATTGTTAAAAAAAGCTAGTGAATCGGACTGTGTTTAATGGACCGATAACAAACGGCTCAAAGAGTAGTAAAAAGAGTAGACTGATAGTAAAAAGCAAGGCCCTAACATGAAAACTTGTTACAACGTCTAAATTCTAGCACTTTAGATCTCCAAAGGTCAAAATTAAGCATAGGGCATGAATTAATAATTAGAATGAAACTTTAAAGAAATGCACAAAAAGTAGGAGGAAAAGCTTAAAACAGGGAACTGGGTTCCAGTAAAAATAAGAGGGTGTTGGTGCGGGGAGAAGAGTGCAAGACTCAATATTAATATTTTGCATTGATAATGCGAGAAAATTAGGTGGTGAAAAATGCCTGCCGCACAAAAAGTTCAAGGGGTACCGGATCGCGCCCTATGGAACCCTAGGATGGCAAAGGATTTTAACTAGAATAAAGAAACAGAAGAATAGCTAAATGGAAAAAGGATTCCAAAAATTAAAATCGGATTAAGAAGCAATTTATTAACAATTTATGGTGCAAAAAAATTTAGGGGCCCTATATCGGTTTCCAAAGTGCCAGGAACTTAAGTGGCATGTAGTTGCGTATAAAGTGACTTTTTAGTAGTTTTTAAAGTAGTCAGAGGATGCTTGGAATGTGTTAAAGAAAACTGCAAGAAATTTCGATCATTTTTAAAGAATCTGCACCAAGGGCGACAAAATGGCGATTAATATTCAAAGTTGGTGGTAGCTGAAGTCTGAATTTTCTTTTTGTTTATGTAGTAGCTGACGGACCTAAGAAATTGTTAGAAAAAAAGCTTCTGAATCGGACCATTTTTAAAGGAGCTATAGTATGGGCCCCAACAGGGTTCCAAAAGGTAGTTAGAAACAGGGTCCTAACATGGAAACTTGTTACAATGTCTTAATAGTTAACGATTTAGACCTATAGTTAAAACTAAGCATAGGGTGTGATTTCTTCGTTAGAATAATATTTTAAAGAATAACCCAAAAATTGGGTAAATACTTCAAAAAAGGCCCCAGCGCTCCAATAAAAACATGATGGTGTTGGACCTGGAATAAATGTCCAAGACTCAACTTAAAAATTACGCAGTGAGGATGTGAGAAAATTAGGGAGTGAAAAATGCATGGGACACAAAAAGTTCAAGGGACCTAGACCGGGCCCTACGGTACCATACGGGGCCCCAAGGTCTTAATTGGAAGGTAGAAACGTCAGAATAACTAAATGGAAAAAAGGGTTCCAAAAATGAAGATCAGATTAAGAGGGTGGCAATTTATTAACAATTTATGGTTCAAAAACTTCAAGGGACCCTGTACCCGACCCCAAGGGGCCAGGGACATAACTGGTGTGTAGTTTGGTATAAAGATATTTTTAGTAGCTTTTAAAGTTATCGGAGGACGTTACAACTATATTAAAGAAAATTGCAAGCAATTTGGATCATTTTTAAAGAAGCTGCACTAAGGGCCCCAAGAAGGCGTTTAATATTCAAAATTGGTGGTATCTGAAGCCTGAGAAATTTTTTTGTCGTTCATGTAATAGCTGGAGGATCTAAGAAGTTCATTGGAATAAAAGCTTCTGAATCGGACCATTTTAAAGGAAGCTATAATAGGTGGCCCAAAAGGGGCCAACTGACACTGAAAAACAGCGTCCCTAACATGAAAACATGTTAAAATGTATTAGTGCTTAGCGCTTTAGATCTTCTATTAGTCAAAATTAAGCATAGGAAATAATATGAATTATTCGTTAAAATAATATTTTAAAGAAATGCACCCCTAATTTCTCAAAATCCAAGGCCCATTTGAAGAAATCGCTTCACAAGAATAATTGTGGATAAAGACTCTACAACATACCTTAAATTCATCAAAATCGGTGAGCACGATGTTGGTTGTCCCCTTGTCAGATTACGAAATGAATAACGTTAATAACGCCGATTAAACTTGATTTTTTTTCTTTGCCAACAAAATACGTTACAATCAAAGGGGGAATTTATACCTATGAGACTATTCCCGAAAATAGACTCAACAGTGTTGTTTTGTAGGCATATGGATGAGAAAATGGGAAAAAAATAGTGTGACCAAAAATCCTGCAATACCTATTTTCTTCAAAGACCTGAAAATTGATAACATTCATGATCTGTCGCGCAATAACATAAAATGTAGATGTCAACAAAAGTAATTGAAGTATGGTTTAATTTGATTTACGGATAAAATTACAAAGGGTAATCTGAAGTAGAATTTGTTTGTTGATAACGTCAGATGTCATCCGGAGTTAAATGTTCAACAACAAAGTTGCTTTATTTCACTCCAAATTGAACGCATAAATTGCAGCTCACGGATATAATAAATTATCGGTGAGTAATGAGAAAATCTTTGATAATAAATCAATTAAATTTAAAGAATGAAAAAAACCCGACTGCATAAAAAGCGAACTAATTAATTATTTCTCATCAATGTAAAATTATTTTTTATATTAGTTACCTGTTTTTTTTATATTTATTTATTTGTATTGATGACATTTAATTTGTGTTTTATTGTTAGTTTCTATATATAAACACTGTTTCAATGAAGCTTATATATGTCTATGAAGGTTAGAGTTGTATTGAAGCTAGAGATCCTTCCTACACAACTTCAGGTCGTGTAATATTTAAACGGAGCTATTGACTGTAAAATAGTCAATGAAACATCGTCTTCATTTTGAAAGTCATATACAATGATATGCCACTCAATAAAAGGTGCGTAATTTGTTTTTCGTTTCTACCGCTAGTTTGTATTTTACGGCCACCATTTCAAATTTATAAAAACAAAACCTAGCCTATAACCATCGGACGGATAAAATGAATCGATGGAGACCTCAGTCATTAAAATCCATCCAGCCGTTTGGATGTTTCGAGGGTATAAATAAATTCCCATACCCAGATACGCGTGCCCTTCTTGGCAGTCGGGTAAAAATGTCGAAGAAACTGACAACTGTTACTCTTCGGTAAAATCTGCGTCCATAGTAGATAATGTTAGATTGGTTTATTATTAAAACAGCTTAAACCCGAGATTGTGCACAAGTTTTTACTGAAAGCAAGTTGCTTTTAAACGGTTTCTTAGACAAAGTTAAAGAAAAAGTGAAAATGTAATCGCAATATCCAACATTCTTCTAGATATAGAGCTCCAATGTAAAACGACTAATTTCTGGAGATTTCACAGTTGCCTTGACAATTCTTACAATTTTGAACCAGCTATAGCCCTTCAGTCAGTAACATACGTTTAAAGAGCGTACTTAGAGGCCGCAGAAGAACAAAACAAAATGGAAATGCATACAAATGATTAATACCTAATGTGTACCCAAAACCTAATTCTGTTTCCAGTTCATTCAAACTCACCCAATATACAAGATCTTTTATATTTTGAACTGGACTCAATTCATAAAGTGGATTACAAGAAGAAACGTCATTGTGAGATCTTTGGAAATAAGTTTGATTGGAAATAAGTTTGATGAAACCTTTGATTCGATTTATTTTTGCTTTTAAAGTACATAAGCTTAATCATTCTGATATTGTGTTTCGTTAATAGAAGGTGATGATTGGTAAACATACAAAATATTAAGCGGGACAACATTGCAAGAATGAATCCTTGCTTAAGAGTATGTACTAAAACTAATATAATATTTTATTATTATAATTACAATAATACAATATAATAATTGTATCATATATACAGGATGTATCTAAACTCTTGGGCAAAACTTTAAGGGGTGATAGTACACATCAAGACAAACAATATTAAATAGAAAACTAAGGGTCCCAAATGTCTTCCGAAGGAGATAGGCGCCTTTAAAGTTTAGGGTCCAAAATTTCAAATGATTATAAAAAACGGAAAAATTGGTCGATTCGTTTGCGGTTTTCACTAAAAGTATTCTTTATGTCAGTATTTTCTTGAAAATAAATTTTAAAGATACAGTTCAAAAAATGCCGATTGAGGGCGCCTTAGACTTTGGAGTAACCAACAACTATTTTTTATCGTTCTTTTTTGTATCTCATTACATGCTTTCAAAAGCTTAGACTTAAACTTAAATTTTGAGCTCAAAATCTGAATCGTTGGGAGTGGTTAAGTAGCGCAAACTGAACTGTGTTTAGGAGTTAAAATTTCAAATGATTATAAAAACGGAAAAATTAGTCGATTCGTTTGCGGTTTTCACGAAAACTATTCTTTATGCCAGTATTGTCTTGAAAATAAATTTTAAAGATAAAGTTAAAAAAATACCGATAGAGGGCGCTGTAGACTTTGGAGTAACGAACAACTATTTTTTACAGTTATTTTTTGTATATCATTACATGTTTTCAAAAGCTTAGACTTAAACTTAAATTTTGATCTCAAAATCTGAATCGTTAGAAGTGGTTAAGTAGCGCAAACTGAACTGTGTTCAGGAGGGGGGTTCAAATTTCAACACATGAACACAGTTCAATTTATGCTACTTCACCACACCCAACAATTCAGATTTTGAGCTCAAAATTTAAGTCTAAGCTTTTGAAAGCATGTAATGAGATACAAAAAATAACGGTAAAAAATATTGTTGGTTACTCCAAAGTCTAAAGCACCCTCTATCGGTATTTTTTAACTCTATCTTTGAAATTTATTTTCAAGAAAATGCTGACATAAAAAATAGTTTTAGTGAAAACCGCAAACGAATGGACTAATGTTTCTGTCTTTTATAATCATTTGAAATTTTAACTCCTGAAAACAGTTCAGTTTGCGCTACTTAACCACTCCCAACGATTCAGATTTTGAGCTCAAAATCTAAGTTTAAATCTAAGCTTTTGAAAGCATGTAATGAGATACAAAAAATAACGGTAAAAAATAGTTGTTGGTCACTCCAAAGTCTAAAGCGCCCTCTATCGGCATTTTTTTAACGGTATCTTTAAAATTTATTTTCAAGAAAATACTGACATAAAGAATAGTTTTAGTGAAACCCGCTAACGAATCGACCAATTTTTCCGTTTTTTATAATCATTTGAAATTTTGGAACCTAAACATTAAAGGCGCCTATCTCCTTCGGAAGACGTTTGGGACCCTTAGTTTCCTATTTAATATTGTTTGTCTTGATGTGTACTATCACCCCTTAAAGTTTTGCCCAAGAGTTTAGATACACCCTGTATATGTATTATAATCTGATAAATCTATTTTTTCCAAACGTGTACCATGTTCCGTATACAATTTTATATAATCAGAAATGCTTTCCAATTCGGGAAAAAAATTGTCAATTACCATTCCACTTTATGCTAGTTTTTCTGAATATGTCGTTTTATTTCCAAAAATTTAAAGCCATTATTTGCTAGATATACAAAAAAATAAATAAATAAATAAATAATAAATAAATAAATAAATAAATAAAAAATCCAATCACATTAATGTACATAAAATGCACAGTAAAAAAAGGCTTATTTTAAATCTATATATTATTTAATGCATTAATGAAAAACATTAAAAACATTAAATGCATTAATGAGTTAAAAAACTAGGAAACTAAAGTTTTCATACTGAAAATATATGATCTATCATACTGAAAGAAAAAAATACTAATGATAATATCGTTTGTGAAAATGTATTAGTTGAAAAAGAAAGAAATTCCTACCCCATGTTTTTACTGCTACGTTTTAATGAAACATAATATCTCTTTTTGCCTGTATAGCAAACCAAATATTTGTTTCATGTTTTTTAGAGACATACACGTATTTTAGGTAGCTTTCTTTACAAAAAAGCTACCTATTGCAGCCGTTCAGAGGAAAGCGATTTCAAAAAAATTTGGTATATTTTCATCGATCATGACCCCCAGACCCCGAAACCAACCTCCGTTCAAAATTGATATATATATATATATATAATATATATATATATATATATATATATATATATCTGACCTATGTCACACTGTAACTCCCATAATTATGAACCGATTTCGATGTAATTCGGTGTGTACATAGTACATACCAATGTCTCGACCGATTTTGTTGGCCAGCTTCATCCGCCGTTTTGTTTCAAAATGGCGGCCATTTCAAATTTTTAAAAATATTTAAAACTTGAAATGTGGTACCCAAAAATTAAAAATGGAAAAATATTTTTTTCTTATGTATTTGACCTTTATACAAAGATTCCGGAGCAGTTTTTGTTTCGTCCATATCTTAAAAAATGGCTGAGTTATAGCATTTTGAATTTCTAGCGTGGCTGACATTTTGAAAAGTCCTGAAATTTGTCACGCGATAAAAGGCGTATTTATGAACCGGTTTGGATGTAATTCGGTGTGTACATAGTACATACTAATCTTTCGACCGAGTTCGTTGGCCAGCTTCATCCGCCATTTTGTTTCAAATGGCGGCCATTTAAATTTTTTTTTAAAAATTTAAAATTTGAAATGTGGTACCAAAAAATTGAAAATGGAAAAATATTTTTTTCTTATGTATTTGACCTTTATACAAAGATTTCGGAGCAGTTTTTGTTTCGTCTATATCTTAAAAAATGGCTGAGTTATAGCATTTTGAATTTCTAGCGTGGCTGACATTTTGAAACGTCCTGAATTTTGTCACGCGATAAAAGGCGTATTTCTGAACCAATTTGGATGTAACTTCGTTTATACATAGTACATACCAATGTCTCGACCGGGTTCGTTGGCGAGCTTCACCCGCCATCTTGTTTAAAAATGGCGGCCATTTAAATTTTTAAGAAAAATTTAAATTTGAAATGCGGTACCAAAAATTCAAAATAGAAAAAATATTTTCTTCTTATGTGTTTGACCTTGATAAAAAGATTCGGGAGCAGTTTTTGTTTCGTCTATATCTTAAAAAATGGCTGAGTTATAGCATTTTGAATTTCTAGCGTGGCTGACATTTTGAAACGTCCTGAATTTTGTCACGCGATAAAAGGCGTATTTCTGAACCGATTTGGATGTAACTTCGTTTATACATAGTACATACCAATGTCTCGACCGGGTTCGTTGGCCAGCTTCACCCACCATCTTGTTTAAAAATGGCGGCCATTTAAATTTTTAAGAAAAATTTAAATTTGAAATGCGGTACCAAAAATTCAAAATTGAAAAAATATTTTCTTCTTATGTGTTTGACCTTGATAAAAAGATTCGGGAGCAGTCTTTTTTTCGTCTATATCCTAAGAAATGGCTGAGTTATAGCATTTTGAATTTCTAGCGTGGCTGACGTTTTGAAACGTCCTGATTTTTCTCACGTAATAACAGGCGTATTTATGAACCGACTTGGATGTACCTTGGTGTGTACATAGTACATACAAATATCTCGACCGAGTTCGTTGGCCAGCTTCATCCGCCATCTTGTTTCAAAATGGCGGCCATTTAAAAAAATTAAAAAATAAAAAAATTTAAATGAGATACCAAAAATTTGGAAAATGAAAAAGATTTTTTTTGTATGTGTTTGACCTTAATACAAAGATTCCGGAACAGTTTTTCTTTCGTCTAATCTAAAAAAAAATGGCTGAGTAGTAGCATTTTGAATTTCTCTTGTGGCTGACATTTTAAAACGACCTGATTTTTGTCACGCGATAACAGGCGTATTTATGAACCTATTTGGATGTAACTTGGTCTGTACATAGTACATACCAATGTCTCGACCAAGTTCGTTGGCCAGCTTCATTCGCCATCTTGTTTCAAAAGGGTTGAAATTAAAAAAAAATTAAATTTAAAATTCAAAATGAGATATTAAAAAATTGGAAAATGAAAAAGAATTTTTATGTGTTTGGCCTTGATACAAAGATTCCGGAGCAGTTTTTGTTTCTGAAAATTTGTTCTTTTGTTGATATCTTAAAAAACGGTTGATTTATAGCACTTTGAATTTCTAGCATGGCTAACATTTTGAAACGATCTTGTATTTGTCACGCGATAACACACGTATTCGCCTATTTCGATGTAAGAAGGCATGTGGATAGTATACATCAACACCTCGACCAAGTTCGCTGGCCAGATACATCAGCCATCTTGTTTCAAAATGGCGGCCATTAAGTTAAAATATATATATATATTTAAAGTGAGGTGCAAAAAAATTAGAAATTGAAAAAGGTTTCTTTCTTAAGTATTTGGTCTTGATATAAGGATTCAGGAGCATTTTTTGTTATATCTTTACCTTAAAAAATGGCTCAGATATAGCAGTTTCAATTTCTATTGTGGGTGACATTTTGAAAAATCTGATTTTTTGCATGCGACAGCACTCCTATATATTAACCGATTCCGATGTGAGTGAGCATGTGCACAGCAATTACTAAGGTCTCGACCAAGTTCACTGCTTAGCCTCATCCACCACGTTGTCTTAAAATGACAGGCACTTTAAGAAATTGCCGAATTTGGCAGCCAGATATAAGTTACTTTAAAGAAAAGCAGCTTGGATAAAGCTGACTAATTTTGCGAAATTCTCATTCATTATATTGATAAAAATTAGTATTGAATCTCCTATATTCGGTTTCCACTAAATTGAGCTTCGTGTGTTTGCATGATATAAGTTGGCTTTTTTTAAATAAGGATTATGAAAGCTACCTCTTCCTCCCGGCACTGGACGGAAGGACTTTTTATGTTTGAAATGAAAGAATTATATCCGAAAATAAAGAAAAACAAAGTTATAAATCTCCTTCTCAAAAATAAAATATTTAATAAATGCGTAATTGTATTAAAGCACGTTTTCCATTTCCTGTTTACAAAGTTGTAATTTTAAATGTAAAAATGCCCTATCTTAATGTGATAAAAATGGTTTGGAAAACATTATAAAATTAATGTGATAACGCAATGACACTTCTTTGAATAACATCCAGCATAAGAAAAATATAATCTCAAACCAGCATATAATCGGAATTGCTCAAAAATATAAAAATAATATTTGTTTTATTATATGGTACAAGGGAATAAACCCGGACTTCCCGGACACCGAATATATTAAACAGGGCACCAAGAAACATTAAAAAGAGCGTCTACAAATTAGTTGGGCAAAAAGAATGATTTATTTAATGGAATTGGCAGGAAAAATATTAAAGTACATATTGTTCATATATTAAACAGGGACAACGGAAAACATTATACAGGGCGTCTACAAATTTGTTGAACAAAAGAATGATTTATTGAATGAAATTGGCAGCAAAAAAAAAAAAAAAAAAAAAAAAAAAAAAAAAAAAAAATCAGTACATATTGTTGTTATAGTAAATAGGGACTACGAAAAACATTATACAATGCGTCTACAAATTAGTTGGGAAAAAAGAATGATTTATTGAATTGAATTGGCAGGAAAAAAAATAAAGTACATACTGTTGATATATTAAACAGGGACAACGAAAAACATTATACAATGCGTCTACAAATTAGTTGGGAAAAAAGAATGATTTATTGAATGGAATTGGCAGGAAAAAAATTAAAGTACATACTGTTGATATATTAAACAAGGACAACGAAAAACATCATACAGGGCGTCTACAAATTTGTTGGGCAAAAAGAATGATTTATTGAATGGAATTAGCAGGAAAAAAATTAAAGTACATATTGTTGTTATAGTAAACAGGGACTGCAAAAAACATTATTCAGAGAGTCTACAAATTAGTTGGGCGAACAGAATGATTTATTGAATGGAATTGGCAGGAAAAAAAAATAAAGTACATACTGTTGATATATTAAACAGGGACAACTAAAAATATTATACATGACGTCTACAAATTAGTTTGGTAAAAAGAATGATTTATTGAATGAAATTGGCATGAAAAAAATTAAAGTACATATTGTCGATATATTAAACAGGGACAACGAAAAACATTATACAAGGCGTCTACAAATTAGTTGGGAAAAAAGAATGAGTTATTGAATAGAATTGGTAGGAAAAAAAATTAAAGTACATATTTATAATAAAACACACATACTACAATGTATATTAAAACACACATACACACATAAATAACGCCTGCATTCAACAGTTAAAGGTATATATAAATATTATACAGACATACGTACAATAAATACAATAAGACCAACTGGAGGGAAAAACTAGCCAGAGCCAGGAATCGAACCCGGGACCACAGTATACAAGACTGCTGCTCTAACCACTGAGTTACTCCATATTGTAGTATGTGTGTTTTATTATATTTATCGTAGATCGATGTAATAGTAAAATCTATTCATCGTTGTCCGGTCATCCAATGCTGTCGTATAGATGGCTGGTGACTTCCCCAACATGGTTTATTAGTGAGAAATTGCAGACTCGGGTATCTGCCGGAGTAGCTCAGTGGTTAGAGCAGCAGTCTTGTATACTGTGGTCCCGGGTTCGATTCCTGGGTCTGGCTAATTTTTCCCTCCAGTTGGGCTTATTGTATTTATTGTATGTATGTCTGTATAATATTTATATATACCTTTAAAGTACATATTGTTGATATTTTAAACAGGTACTATGAAAAACATTATACAGGGTGTCTACAAATTAGTTGGGCAAAAAGAATTATTTGTTCAATGGAATTGTCAGCAAAAAAAAAAAATTAAAGTACATATTGTTGATATATTAAACAGAGACTACGAAAAACTTTATACAGGGCATCTAAAAAATTAGTTGGGCAAAAAGAATGATTTATTGAATGGAATTGGCAGGAAAAATTAAAAGTACATATTGTTGGTATATTAAACAGGGACAACGAAAAACATTATACAGGGCGTATACAAATTAATTGGGCAAAAAGAATGATTTATTGAATTGAATTGGCAAGAAAAAAAAATTAAAGTACATATTGTTGATATATTAAACAGGGACGTCGAAACACATTATACAGGGAGTCTACAAATTGGTTGGGCAAAAAGAATAATTTATTGAACGGAATTGGCAGGAAAAATATTAAAGTGCATATTGTTGATATATTAAACAGGGACCATGAAAAAATTATACAGGGAGTCTACAAATTAGTTGGATAAACAGAATGATTAATTGAATGGAATTGGCAGGAAAAAAATTAAGGTACATATTGTTTTGATATAAGATAGAAAAATAATTCAAGTATACCATTATAACAAATGTTGGATGTGATTTCCTTCCATGACTCTGCAAATATCCCATCGTTTATTACTTTCTTGCAACAGATTTTTCAACATGTTTCCGTCGATCCAATTAATTGCAGTGCAGATTCTTGATTTAAGTTCAGGAATGGATGCAGGAAGTGGCAGATTGTACACTTGATCCTTTAAAATACCCATACACCGAAATCAAGTGGTGAAATATTTTGTAATAATGGTGGCCATTGAATAACACCACCGCTGGCTAAGCGATAACGTCAGTTATGACACCTAACACCATCTATGAATAAACTTCGACAAAATTACTACTAGTCTGACTTTGAACTAGTTAATTTCATTTACTATTTCGGAAGTTCTTAACTTACGAAACTACCCAACTAATTTGTAGACGCCCTGTATGTTTAATATAATTTTTTTTTCTCTGCACCATTTAAAAAGCACATAAATGAAAGATTTTTTTAAAGGTTCATCAAGTAGCTTTTGACGTAGTATACTTATATTTGGTTAAAACACATTGTTTGATAAAAAAAAAAAAAAATCTGCAGTTAATCAAAATTTAAGGAAAAATCGTATCCGCAAATAATCTCAAGGATTTCAGTGAGAAAACCTAAGGTTTTATTTTTAAATCTTACGAAATGCTATTTCTTTCGGGAAACAATTAAAATGTCGTCCCTAAAAATAACGTTCCGTTACATAAGCCAGCCGTAAAAAGAAGCAGTTGTATCATTGTACGGTTCTATATTTATCATTTTTACTTCAATTTTTGTTTAACTTCTAAATATCACACATTTTCACATTTTAAATCGTCGTATAGGGAAAAAAAGCTCTTTTAAATTAATGTTTCTGAAATCTGCATCTCAATTTATTTTTGAGATATTCATTTTTTGTAGTTTTTTTAATCTCATTTCTATAATGTTGGCAACTGAAGTAGTCCCCTTTTTTAGGAAGTAAAAGGAAAATAGTAGATTACTATATTTTTTTGTTGCCATTTTTTCAAAAGAAATGAAAAAATAATTGCAATTGAAATACGTTCTATTCTGAAAGAATATACACTCATGTCAAAAATTATATTTACATGCACAAAATTGCAAATTTCTCAAAAACTGTGAACTATAATTTTATGAATTTGTGTGGAATCATAAATAACATCATAAAACACAAAAACAAATTTAAAAGTTACGATAACTGCATTTTTTATAAAGCTGTTGCAAGAAACCTTAAAAAGTGCAATAATATGTGATAAGCAGTGTTTAGAAAAAAAAAAAGAATAACTGTAAAGATAATTTAGGATATGAGTGTAAAATTCAATGATTTCTGATAAAACATACAGCTATTATGAACTATATTTAATTTTAAGTATCCATATTAATGGTAGAAACAAACGAAGGCATATGAAACATTACAAAGACGATTTTTTTCGAGTAAGTTCAAAATATATAAATAAAAATATTTTAAAATATACAAATTGATAACAGAGTAATTTACGTTTGCTATTTTCGGGACAATGTGTAAGTTAAAATTACTCATATTATCCAAAAAAATATGCAAATAGAAATATAACAAATCCTAAATTAGGTAATTTTAGCCGAAATTAAGTTACAATTAAATACTGTCGATTCTAACTCGATAATCTGCAAAATTTATAGCAATTTGTACATACTTCTGTCTGGTTTTCAAAAAAAGAAAAATCCTAACCTTTCTTCAGTACTGCTTTTGCTTGTAATATCGAATTGTTTCAAATTCTCTCAAAATATTCCTTTTTTATTTTTAAATTTAGTTAAACATCTGTACACTAAAAAAAAAATATTTTCCTCTGTTGATTATTCTTAATTAAATTAATAAAACTTACCACATCATGACAAATTAGAACCATCAAAAATTTCTGACAAATTTTGTTTAATAATAAAAGTGACCTTTACAGTAAACTACTTTGTCCACGTAAATTTGTGGGTTCTTTTAATTGTTATTATTAGAGTCCAACAGGACTCTTTCGAATTAATTGCTCTGAATATAGTTTTTAGGAATACTAGGGGATCGTACCCGGGCTCCCCGGGTTAAAAAATATAGGGGAAAACAATTTTTTTTTTTTTTTTTTTTTTTTTTTAAATTTGAAAACTAATAATTTTTTTTTATATGAAATAAATTTTTTAGATTACCCACTTACATTAAAAAAGAATTTTTAATATGGAAAACACGAATTATACAATCAAATAAATTTTTAAATTTATCAAAAGCGATATTTTCTTATTAGCCGCATGCTAAGAATTATTTGACCAAGATTTTGCTACTAATGGCATCCTCTAATATTTTGATAATTTCAGAGCTTATACATGTCTATTAAATTTGTGTTTTATTTATATTATTTTATTTATTTATTCACAGGGAAGTTTTTTTAATGGATATTAGCCGTAAGAAAATGAACTCGTTACTTTGTTTTAAGGGCAAACGAATTATTCTTTCGTAATCGAGCTCGCGCGATATAGATAAATTAAAAAAAGATTTCATGCTTTAAAATTGTTTTTAAAACCATAGACAATCAGTAAACTGAGATGAATTTTGTAAACAAATTCCATTTGAAAGAAAAAAATCCTATTTGGTGATCTAAAAATTTAAATTGTACCATTACAAATATGTTAGATTTGTATTTTTACAATATTATTTTTTATTTGTTTATAAAAATAAGTATTACGTTCGTTAATTTGTCTTTCGCAAATATGTTAGATTGCCGGGTTTTTTTTTTTTTATATTATTCTTTTATTTGTTTATAAAGGAAGTATTAATTTCATTATGCAAAAATAGTCAGAAACAAATGCTGAAAAATGTTTGTTGCTTTCTGTGGAAAATGTTTATTAATATTATGTATTGAAACCTGCACGTGATAAGATAAACTTCAAATAAAATCATGCTGAAAAATTATTTTAGAAAATATAATACATCAGTCAATTAAGATACATTTTTTAAACAAATTGCATTTGAAAGTAAATTTTTTCCCTATGCGACGAAAATTGAAAATGTATGATAGTCAGAAGATTAAAAAATTGCAGTAGCGAAAATTTCAAGACCGAAATTTGATCGTGAAGTGCTGCCATTCGCAAAATGACGTCAGCTTTACCACAGATACGTTCGTTCATTATAATATAGATAGATACTTAATCAGTAAAATATAATAAAGATCAGTTATTAGGATGTGGTTATCAATTGAGGCTCTTATGATTGCCGGAATGAAAAACAGCAATTTTCACCTTCTCAAAATATGCATACGCACTACTCATATCCATATCCATCATTTTTTTTTAAATTGTACTTTGTATTGTACATTTAAAAATCATTTTATCTCAAAACTTGAAGTCACGATTGTAAGCAACATCTTTTATGTGAACAGATGCACCCTATACTTGAGATTCTAATCTCAATTCCGGAGTGTAAAAATGTCCGTAATTTATGTGTTTTAGACGTATTTGTGTGAAAATGTTTAGTTTTATCTAAGAAAATGATCGTTTTCTTTTAAATATGATTTCATTTTCACTTAAATAAGCATTTCGCTTAGAGCCTGAAACTTAGTATCAGTACACATGCAAAAGGAAAAACAATATAGAAAATTTATGAGGAAAGAAATGCGTGTTTTCAAAAGCAGTATGTCATTTTCCGTTATTATGCCCCTAATATAATATTCTGCTCCTAATGAGATTTTGCGACATTAAACCCTATACAACAATTTTTATCAACAATTTTGAATTTTATCAGAAAACAGCATGAATAAAGATATAAATACCCCAGTATTTCTCTGTTGTCTGCAATAATGAAAACTATCTAACTTTCACCATTTTGAAGAAATTTCATAAAATGCTTTTAAAATTAAAGTATAAAAGTGGGTACATTTAAAAAAACAGATAGTGCGATCACATCTACAAATGAAGAGCTTTCAGATTGAAAAACATATTAGTAAAATTGGTTCAGCAGAAAGATCAAAGCGGATTACTAAAAAACACACTTATGTTTTATATATATAGATTATAAAAAATTAGGAAAAATTAAATTAAGCAAATTATGTTATTTTGATAAAATTATAGTAGAATGTCCTAAAGAATAATCTTAAAATTTTATTATTCGAGGGGATTTTGGACAAAAACTTCAGGAACATGATATTATTTTAACCCACGATTTATTTGTTTGCTTATGGCAACTCGGCTAAGGAAATCCATCCAGGCGAGAATCATCAATTTCTGTAATGTAAGTCGCTATTCTTTGCATGTCACCTCTCTTCTATAAAGCCACTCTAAATTTTTGTAAAACACTGAGTTTTATCAGTGTGTGATTTCGATTACATTAATTTGAAAAGTGAAGCATTTTCACCTGTGAAGAATTTCAAAGCAGCTGGGCTATGAAAATGACGCACTTCTACCAAACATAATTCAGGTTTAAGAATTAAAATACTAGCTTTTAAAAAAATGACGTCATTTGCGTCCGCTAAAGCAATCCACTTTTCAATCCAGTCTTAAACTTCGTATATAGAAAAGTATGCATATGACGTCATTATCACGGAATAACAGACAATATTCTTGACATAGCCCATATTTTAATTTCAACTTTTTTTTTCATGTTTTATGAGAAAATGGCAACAAAAAGATACAGTATCTCCTATTTTTGACTATTTTCGGTTTACTTTCAATGAATTTCAATAGAAATGGGTACTTTTGTTGCCACGATAAGAAAAATGGTATTAAAAACTACAAAAAAATTAATATCTCAAAAATAAACTGAGATACAGCTTCCAAACAAGTTGCATTTAAAAGAACATTTTTTCCTTATACGACGGTGTAAAAATTTAAATTGTGCGATGTTTAGAAGTTTAAAAATTTGCAGTAGAGAAAATTGCAAAACCAAAATTTTATTTCAAATTTCAAAGTGTTGCCATTCGCAAAATGACGTATGCGTTACGCACAGATATGGTTGTCCTTTATAATATAGACTAGTGCAAATGCCCGTCCTAGGACGGTGGGTAAAAATTGTATTTTTCACTTAAAACTTGAAAAACTGATAAAAAAAATAATTGACAATATGGAAGCGTTTAGATGAGCAAAGTTCCGCTAGTTTATGTTCTAATAAACACACAATTAGCATTTACAATATTTCTGGGTAAACCAGGTTTTCCGGCTAAAATACTACTATAACAAAATTAAGATTTCTTAATAAAACAAAAATTTAATAAATATGCAATAAAAGTGCGTAATTAAAACAGTCTGCTGCAACTATTGAAATAATACTATTTTTTTAATAACACTTTGAAATTGTATTTTATCGTTTATTTTATCGTGTATTTTATCGTTTTTTTAAAAATATGTATATTGATTAATAAATACGTTTCTCGGGTTGAATCCCAACCGTCTAATCCCCTAACCTTCTGTCCTTCTGATGCAGAGCTATAAATCAAAAATTATTAATTTTACTTTTCGTATAAATATTACTTTTTTGCTTTTAAAATATCGGATATGTTTTTTTTTTTTTTTGTTATTTTTTAAGTTTAAATTTACATACACTTGTATATAGAAAAGGAAAATATAAGTAATGTGTAATTTAAAAATAAGTTACAAAATGCCAGGATATTATTTCAGGGGGGGGGGGGTCTAATCCCCTAAGCTTCTGTCCTCCTGATGCAAAGCTATAAATCAAAAATTATTAATTTTACTTTTCGTATAAATATTAATTTTTTACTTTTAAAATATGGAATATGTTTGATTTTTTTTTAAGTTTAAATTTACATACACCTGTATCTAGAAAAGAAAAATATAAGTAATATGTAATTTAAAAATAAGTTACAAAATAATAAGCCTAAAATATTTAAATTGATTACTTTTTTAAAAGAAAGTCAGTTTTATCAATTTTTTGCAGGAAAAAAAAGGATATTTTAAAAAATACCATATCATTGTTTTCCGTGAATCACTTTATATGAGAAATAAATTAAAATTCCTTACATGTCGCAAAGAAATTTTAATATGATTGCAACTTAATACTTGAAATAATCTCAAGTGACACTTAGCGATTTATTTTGGTGGTGTAATGCCATATGCCTTGCACTGATTTGTTAAGAAGAAGTGTCTACTACTGCTCAATTATCCGGACTTGTAACCTTGAGAAGTAATCGAGGGATTTTTGTTTCTTGTCAACCAATGGGAGAATGGATCCTTTTCCCCTTGAGTCTCTTCCTGCTTCCTGGGAGACTGGTAAGATTGATGGATTCGCCCGGCCCAGCGTTACACTGGCTTTTATTATATAGAGATAGTCTTGTATTCGTAATTAATACAAGCGGGGATGACCGAGCATAGCTCGGTCAAAATTACCTTTATATTGAACTCGATAGAATATTCTGACTGTATCATTCTCTCTGTATTATTGCTATAAAACATCTTATATTACAACAGTATTACTTACAAAAACAATCAATATGAAAGGTACGTAGTACATGCTTTCTAAATTGTACACTATTTACGCGCTTACAATGAAAGGACAACAATCCAAATTACATTTTTACCTCAACTCTGATTGTTTTGACCATGTATCTTGAGTCCTACTAAGAATTTCTTAAAAGTTATTTCTTTCTCATTCTGAATGCTTATTTTTTCGACAAAAATAGCCAAATTTAGCAACATTTTTGCAGAGTATATGCTTTGGCATTCGTAATTTTGAATGTCGATTTTTCGGCCAAATGTTGTCAATATTTCGCCAACTTCGAGGTTTCATGACGCAGACCAGTAGTGAGCCAAAATGACGCAATAATCAAATCTGCTCGAACATGTGACTCAGTTCAATGGTCAGGTAATCAAAAACGGCACGATACAAAATTTATTCAAAATCATTTAAGCCGTTTAATAGAAATTAGCTTGACCCGAAGCGATTCCAAAATGATCCACTAATCTACCTTTCTCGACATGTGACATAGCCGCGTGGTCTTCTCGAGCCCGAAAACGATGAAATACAAACTTTAATCAAAATCGTTAGAGCCGTTTTGTAGATAAAATTAGCTTGCCCAGTAGTGACTCAAAAAGGACCCATTAATCGGAATTTCCCAAACATGTGACTTAGTTCAATAGTCTTGTACCGGAAACGACATAATACAAATCTTTGTCAAAACTGTTTGAGACGTTTTTAGATACTATTAGTTTGACCCTGATCCACTGTGAGTAAACCACCCACCAATGGACTAACTTCTTGAACATTCGACCCACCAATGCTCTTCTTGAGCCCGAAAACGATAGAACACAAAATTTAGTTAAAATCGTTAGATCCGTTTTTTAGATAAAATTAACTTGACCCGAAAATGACCCACTAATCTAATTTTCTTGAACATGTGACTCAGCGCAGTGGTCTTTTCAAGACCGAAAGCGATCTAATACAAAATTCAGTCAAAAATCCTCAGAGCGTTTTTTAGATAAAATTAGCTTGAACCATAGTGAACCAAATATGGCCCACTAATCGAAATATTTCGACCATGTTACCCAGCTCAATAGTCTTCTTCTGCCCAAAGACGGTTGGATATAAAATATTGTTAAAATGGTTTGGGCCGTTTTTATGTATAATTAACTTGATCCCCACCCATTATGACCCCAAAAGACACACTAATCAATTTTTCTCGATTATGCGACATAAACCAATGGTCTTCTCGATCCCGATAACAATAGAATGCAAAATTTAAATCTTTAGCGAAGTTTTCTAGAACACATTAGCTTGACCTGTAGTGACCCAAAAATGACCCATTAATCGAAATTTCTCGAACATGTGACCTAGCCCAATCTTCTTCTCGTTCTCTGTAATGGTAGAATACAAAAATGTTTTTAATCGTTTGTGCCATAATTTAGATACTTAGCTTGACCCTAACCTATTGTGACCCAAAGTGACCCGATAATCGAATGTTCTTCAATATGCGAGCTAGCTCCATCGTATTCTTGTGCCCGAAAATGGTAAAATTCAAAAGTTCGTTAAAATCGTTTTCTTGATAAAATTAGCTTGACCCACAGTGACCCCAAAATGACCCACTAATCGAAGTTTCTCGAACATGTGACCTAGCCCAATAATCTTCTTTTGCCCAAAGACGGTTGGATATAAAATTTAGTTTAAATCGTTTGAGCCGTTTTTAAGATATCATTCACTTGACCCTGATCCATTATGACACAAAATGACACACTAATCATATTTTCTCGATTATCCGAAATAACCCAATGGTCTTCTCGATCCAGAAAACGATAGAATACAAAATTTAACTTAAATCTTTAGAACCGTTTTCTAGACAAAATTAGCTTGACCCGTAGTGAGCCAACTATGACCCACTAATCGGAATTACTTGAACCTGTGAAATACCCCAATAGTCTTCCTCGTGCCCATAAACGATTGAATATAAAATTTAATTAAAATCGTTTGAGACGTTTTTTAGATATAATTAGACTGACCCTGACCTATTATGACCCAAAATGACCCACTAAACGAATTTTCTCAAACATGTGACTTAGCCCCTTTTTTTTCACGTGCCCGAAAATGCTAAATTACAAAATTTAGTCCAAATCGTTATAGCCATTTTTAAGATAAAATTAGCTTAACCCACAGTGACCCAAAAATGACCCACTAATCGAATTTTCTCGAACATATGACTTAGCCCAATGGGCTGGCTTCTCGTGCCCAAAAATGGTTGGATACGAAATTTAGTCAAAATCGTTAGAGCCGTTTTTTAGATAAATTGGGCTTGACTCATTGTGGCCCAAATATGACCCACTGATCAAAATTTCTTGAACATATAACCTAGCCCAATAGACTTCTCGAGGCCAAAAATGGTTGGATATAAAATTTAATTAAAATCGTTTGAGCCATTTTTTAGATATAATTAGCTTGACCCTGACCCATTATGACCCAAAGTGACCTACTAAACGAATTTTCACAAACATGTGACCTAGCCCAATGATTTTCTCGTGCTCGAAAATGGCAAAATACAAAATTTGGTCAAAATCGTTGGAGCCGTTTTTAAGATAAAATTTACACACACACATACATACACACAAAATTTTTGCCCCCATTATAGCATAAGATATACATTTATATAGCTTTTATAAATAATTTTAAATTATTGCAAAATGATGAGGACAATAGATAAAACAGAACTATTGTTTTTTTTTCTAATTATATCACATATCAATTTATTTTACATATTGTTAAAACTATGTTTCATACTTACACCGATATATTTATAAAAGTATAAATTGTCAGTGTTGAAAATGAATAAGTTTCGCATGTTCTCATAATTCTATTTTTCATTACCCTGTGTTATTTTTAAATATAATTATTTAATAATATTTGAATCAGATCAGCGATGATTAGCTTATTTTACCAAATCCTTGAATTAAAAGGCTGTAAAGAAAATTTTAGGTTTGATCCAGATAATATCCAGACATAATTCTTTGGAAATAAATAACATATAAATATACTAAAAATGTAAAAATATCAACTTTAAAAGAACTAATACTTTTAAATTTTAAGCATACCAGTTGTGGTAGCATATAGCAAACCGTCCTCAATGTTAAGGATGGCTGAAATTTGCTCACATACGTATGATAAATGGGGATTCATGTTAAAGGTTTATTAACAAATAGGAAAATAGAGGATTACAGGTAACAGGCAACGGGAAAATAGATGGGAAATGGAACTGAAGTAGTCAGAATAATAAATATATAATATTTAATGCTTTATTGTCTTTAAATTACCGCACGTGTATCGCTAAGTGACACTAGGATGTTGCACCTATTTCATTTTCATATATTTTGCCTTTAATAAACTTAATTATTTTTTTACATATACATAAACAAATAATAATGAAATACGTACCAAATTAGAAAAAAATGATGCATCTCACAAACATTTTAAAGCACGTTCCATCATAATAAGAAAAACTTTCACAAATTTTTTTTTAACCATGAAACCAGATGTTTAAATAAACAGTTTTGAATCAAGTGACAGAACTAATAAAAATCCCATATATACAGCAATACAGTCTAAAACTTTTGCGCAGTTTAGTAAACTGTCAATGAATTGCTATGCATACATATGAATGAGTTATTTGAATGCTTGTATGATTAACAAATTGTGTGATAAAATTAATTCAGCTACGCAAAGCATAACTCACTTTTGCATAAATATTAAGATCAATTTTTGAAGTGTTCTTGTTAAATATAGTTTTCTTGAAGTAAATATTTAAAATATATTAAAATAAAAGAATTACTTACTTTAACAATAATGTAAAGTGGCATATAAATATTTCGTAATAGATCAAATGAAGTTATGTAAGCAACATTTTCATAAAAATCTAGATATCTTCATGAGAGCATATCCCAAGAAAGTCGCTAGACACTCTACAAATGTTACCGAAAAAATTAAGAGATATTTCGACAATTTGATTCAAAGTGGATTTTTCAAATGAAATGAAAATGATTTTCTTTCAGTATAAAGGACGGAATTATTATCTAACTTTTTGCAGCTCTAATCCTTCAACGAAAGATGATGTATTGACTAGAAATTAACATTGTAGCTTACAAATTCCGTGCTGTACTTTTAGTGTCGCTTGAACATTTATTACGCAACACAATAATTTTTATATTTTAGCATGATTTTTTTGGTTTTGGTGACCGACACAGATAATAAAATAGTAAAGTACCGTCATTGAACCATTAGTTCAGAATCAGTATATCATAATTCACCTTTTGACTTTAAAATATATTTAACATCCCAATGTGGATTATGCACTTTTTTATTTCAAAATTTTCGTTGAAAAATTGTATTGGTCCTCATTGTGGCATGTGCCCTTTTTGCTTTCTAACTTGTACATTTTCAAGAAAGTTTATGTTGAAAAACACTGAAAAATCTGTATCTTTAATCTATTAAGAGTTCTATGTACCCCAAGCATTAAATACAGGAAAGCTGTGTAGTTTAATAGCAAAATTTGCCAATTTAAGAAGACATATACCTCATATTAGCCAAAGCTACAACTTAGCTATTTTCGAGGCACCTGCGGAGATGAGTATTGTAAAAACGGCCGACAAGGATAACGAGAATCTGTGAATTTCAGCTTAAACTTTTATGTCGATAAATAGAAAGAAGCCAGTTTTTGCCAAATGCATTATACTCGATTTTTTTTTTTTTAAATTATTGTGTGTGTTTTGTTATGTGAATATCAACATGCTTATACGAAACAGTTGATATTAATTCATATTAATCGATATTAAATAATAATCATAATGAACTGTGTCTTTTTTGCATTAAAAAATGCACAGGGTCATTTAATCCTTAAATGCCTGATTTTTCAAAAATCATTGTAATAATGTTTTTCGGCTCTCATTTTTTAAATAAATCATCGGAAAAATACTTTAAAAAATCATATTTTGTTTTAAGTATAGTTTACGGTTAAAAAACTGTTTGTTACTAATCGGCAATACTGGTGTTTAATTGAAAAAATAATTTCAGTTGATAAAATTCAATGATATTAAACACACAAGAATTTTAGGAACTGCAATAAGAAATAAATTTTATTTACTCACTGCAGGTCAAAATAGGGTATTTCGCAAGCTCCCAAACAAAACAAAAAGAACAAGTTTCAACAATTGAAAAAATAAATATTTTTATTCTTAAACAGCACACGTGTTGTCATCTACATGTTGAAAATCGATTTAATAATATTTTCAGAATGTATTTTATTGGCAACATTAGGCATTATAGCCTCAATATTATTCTAATAGTATTTTAGAGCCAAAATTGGGTATGTTGCCGAAAAGCAACACCAGGCATTTATGGGTTAAAAGTAGAAGCTTATGTCAGATTTTCTGAAACATTCGTTAATAAACATATTACTAAACTATTTTTAGTTTTTTTATATATAAAGGTATGATGCTGAATCGATAGAAACATTATTATTATATGAAATCCTCCATCAAACAAACAATACCTGATTTCACAATTTCAACAAAATCTTTAAAATAGATTTTATCTAAACGTGCCAATACAAGTTAATGAACATTGTTGCCCCAAACTCTTCAAACAATAAAGAAGAAATATAAAATTAAATAAACAACAATTAAAATAGAAAAAAAATCACTTTAGATATCGACCTTAAATGTCCTATGCAAAAGACATGGTTTTAAAATATTAAAATATTAAATTATTATTATACATAACCCTCCTAGTGGTTTAACATTAACTGGTGAACGCCAGTCCATGACTAGAGTAGTGTCTTAAAAATATGATGATGAAGACACTCCATATTGTAATTTTTCACTGAAGAAAGGGCTGTTCGTTATATCCTTGGTATATTCCTGTATTGTGTCAACGAATCCATAAAGCGTACAATCAACTCAAAACAATTTGAAAGACACTTGATTTCCTGTTTTAATTTATTAAATACCTATTGTGGAGCTTTTTGGCAATTGATGCAATTATCAGTTTTCAGCTCATATATGTTACAAAGTAGGAATTACATCTTTAGAAAATTGTACTTGATTCCCATACGCTGCTGAACGAGTTGGAAGACAACCGGGACAATGTTTGCGTACTCCACGCCTTCTGTAAAGGAATCGAAGACTTTGTTTGCAGCGTGTATCCAACTTACATTGCAAAAATTCTGGGTATTGAGGAGTAGGCATTTCTTGAGTATAAAGCATACGAAACTATGGCTAAACTTTTTCTATCATTCTTGTCACATTTAAACTTGTCGTAGAGCTTCTTCCATCGCGTGTACAATGCATTATCCAGTAAACTCATAATGCCTTAGTCCTTCTGCCTTTCCGCATAGTTTGATTTATGTGACAGAGATATTCTATTTGTTGGCAAATTAGCACTAAAAGCGCCAGACCAGTCATTTTGCCTGTTTTCAACATTTCAGCTTTGTTTCCTAAAAAAAAAAAAAAAAAAAAAAAAAAAAAAAAAAAAAAAAAAAAAAAAAAAAACCATCTGAGGAAGTCACAACTTTTTGAATTTTCCTAAAAAAACTCGAAAATCATTGCTACCAAATATGAATCGAATTAAATTAAAATTAGAGATAATATTTTTAGTTATACCTAGAAGCGCCAATAACAGTCAAATTGACTTCAAGTAAAATTGAGTAGATTAATCATGTTTTCGCTCACAGAAAACAATTTTTCTTGAAAAACATATTCCATACACATTTTTTTTCATTCACTGTTTCCTTACAGCAGGAAAACGTACAATCTTACCCTACCTTGGCTACTGTCCATACCTTTTTTGCTACTTATATAGCAGGCGGCACACTGAGGCTACACATGAAAATGTTGCTCGATTTCGGCGAAAAAACAAGTTTGAAGCAGCTTTTTTCTTTATTTTGATATGTTTATTTCTCCTAAATCGCATTCCATTATCCTCGTGTCGCCTCAGAGTGCAGTCTGTCTAACAAAACACATGTCTTCTGCACATTGCTTTCATTCACCGTTCCTTTCAAACAGTAAATACTTTGCACCCACATCTCTTCCATGCCTTTTTTTAGGAAATGTAACAGCTCGGATATATGGAGCACAGAATGTAGTAAGAGAATTGTCGGGTCCAACGACATATGCCAAAAGTGCAAAAAGCCAGGGACAGTGTGTCCGCTGCTTGGACGTTTCTTATGGATGAATCATGTTACGCCATATAAAAATATGCACGGTTGCAGAGGCAGTTTTGAACAATAAATAAAAATAAGGAAATATTTTTGGAAGAGCTTGGTACATTTATTGCTATTATTTATGCAAGAGGAGCATAAGATTGCTATGATAAAGATTACGGGATATGGCTTTCTGTGGAATAGTTCACGGGGTCCTGCTTTGCTTCGAGAAACAATGTCGCGCAATCGATTTCGAGATAAAATGAAAAATCTAAGGTTTGACTTGAGGTCAAGGTTTAGAAATTTATAAGTTTGCTATGTTTTCAGATATTTGGAATAAATTTATAAGGAAGTGTGCTATTTATTATAACTCAAAAGAAAATCTAGTTGTGGATAAGCAGTTACTGGTATTTCCATCGAATCAGATCCATCAGATTTAAGTTTATGCAGTATATGCCAAATAAATCAGACACGTTCGGTATCAAGTTTTCGATGCTAGTTTATATATGCTCGAAATGTATGTGCAATGCTTTTTAACATCTTCTAAAAGATAAATCAAGAAGTGAAACTGAAAGCCTTTCTGAAAATATAGTTACGCATCTTCTAAACTCTTATGGGAAATTACTGGTGGAAATGTGACAGCGGACAATTATTTTCCCCCTCTATCATTGGCTAAAAGACTTAAAACGAAAATATAAAGTTTTGTGGCACAGTAAGAAGACATCAATGAGAAATTCTGCATGAAGTAATGAATTATAAAACCCAGCTGTATGAAACTGTTTTACTAAAGAATGGAGAAATTACTCTTAAAGTCTGACATGATAAAAATTAAAAATATGAAGCTACTCATTACCTTTCATTAAAATGCCAATGTTGAATTAAAAAATAACAAGAAACTTCCAGAAACGGTAGAGTTATGCAACAAAACCAAATGTAGAGTTGATATCGTTGACCACATAAATCGTAAATACTGTATTCGGTATGGTTCACGTAGTCACCATTTCATGTTTTCTATAATGTGCTAGATTTAGTAGGAATAAATGTCTACACTATCTTCCGAGAATTGATTGGTAAAAATATTTGAAAGCATAACTTCCTATTTCAGTTAGCAGAGGAGATAAGACTGCATCATTTGTATAGAAAAACTAGCTCAAGAGTTTCCCAAGGAATTTCCAATACTAGCAATAGACCCTCAAAGAAAAGACGTCCGTGCCAGATTCGACTTTGTAACAATATCAAAAGGAATTATGTATGTAAATAATGTTCTAATCATGTATGTGAAAAACGCACTTCCTGAATTTAAGAAGTTGCTTTGCATAAAATTTGCGAATAGCAGTAAAATGTGTTTTTGAAAAATTATTTTTTTTTTTTTTAAATAAGCTGTTGTTCTTTGAAGAAGTGCTAAAAAGAAATAATTAAAAGTAATTAAAATATTATAAATGTCTATTATAAAGCATTACTTCATTGAGCAGTCAATTTGACTGCTGTTGACGCTTTTAGGTAGGGAGAATGCTTGGCACTCCTAGTGTTAATAAATATTCTTACGATATAATTTCTATCAATGTACGTTATTTCTTTAAATAATCCACTCTTATGACCTTCTAAAAATGAAAAATTCCTAAACTTAAAATATTAAAATTTATTGATGTTTAAACTATAATATGTATAGATGTAATAAATATCTATTTTGAAAAGAACACAAAATATTGTAATATAAGGCACTGTCCATATAACAAGGTTCGTGTGCTTCAAGGACTTTCAACCACATTATATCAGAATCATTGTAAAGTAATATTTGTCTTATTTAGTGGAAAAAATTCTAAATTCAGATATACACTGTTAAAAATTTGCAGCATTCTGGCAGGTCACTTGACCGTTTTTTTCCGAAAACGGTTACACAACAGTAAATTTAACACTATTCTGACCATATTATTGGCCATTTTATGATCAGAATATAGTTAAATTATGGTTATGAAACCGTTTTTTCAAAAAACGGTCGAATGAGCTGCCAGAATGCTGCAAAATTTTTAACAGTGTAGGTACAAATACTATTTGAAATTTCTGGAGCCTAAACACGTAAGGACCCTGTATAATATATAAAGCATTTATTACTTAATCTTATACGCATGTAATAGCAAAAATTGCAGTAATATACATTGAGTGTATGTAGCATTTGTTTACGACATAATTATCAATAAACAGGAAATTAATATATATATTTTTTTTT